>VZRR01007213.1:102409-129171 GCA_013398015.1 Oreocharis arfaki | reverse complement strand
CGCCCGCTGCCCCCGGCCCGGCCCGGCGGCGGCCCCGGCGCGGGGCTCAGTGCGGGGGCTCCGGTCGGGCCTGCACCGCGGTGGGTGGGATGCGGGCCCGACCCCTGGCCGGGAGAGGCTCTCCGGTCCCGCCCGGGGCCTTGCAGTTGTCCCGCGTCTCCCGGTGGTGTCACCGGCGCACGGCAGAGCTCGGGCCGCCGCTCGGTGCACAGGGGCCCAAGGGAGCCGAGCGGGTTCCTGTCCCGCCTGCCCCGCGCTCCTTCGGCAGCAAAGTTGGCTCCGTTTCTGCGGTTCACGGCGTTGGCTGGGCAGGAGGGGCCGGGCGGGGGGCTCGGAGCGATGTGGGTTGTAGGGAGCGCCGGCGCTTCCTTTTGCCTTCCCTTCCGAGGTGTCAGCCCGGGCCCGGTGCTGGCGCCAAGCAGAGGCTGTTGCTCTGTGTGTGGTTTTCACAAGTGTTTGGTGGTGATTGTCGGGTCCGGGTCTGAGCAGCTGCTTCACCTTCCCAGCATCCCTGTTATTCCTATTGAATTATTCCTTGAATCCTCGGAGGACTGAAGGTGTTCCTGGTGGGAATTCGCTAAGGTAGGCGAGTGTCAGTGCTACTTCACAGAGGAGAAAACAAGTTGCTGAGACATTTATTATGTGCTTTGAAGTCTTGCAGGAGTAAAACAGATTTCCTCCTTGCTTTCTTAGGAGGATATTTCTGTGACAGTGCATTGCAGGAGTAGCGGTATGGATCAGGGATGTGTGCTGATACAAAGGTCGCTGGCTGGGCTGTGAGGTGACTCACGGAGAGACTGGGAGGGGATTGGGAGAGCCGAGGCTTTTAATTTGCTTTAAGCATCTTCATACACAGCTGGCTTTCCCCCAGGCAGGGAGGAGGGAGTGCTCAGCTGGCTTTGAGAGCTGGGGATGGTCCTACTGGGAATTTCCTCGTGGCTCTCTGTTGTGTGAAGGGCAGAGAAGGCTGCCAGCAGCTCTCCTGGTGTCAGAGGAGCTCTGAAGTCCATGTGAATGCAGCACTTGTCTCCTTCCGACGGGCTCTCGGCAGCTCTTCCAGTGCAGGTGGGACATAATAAAGATGAGCTTATCCAAAGAGTTGTCAGGATCATCCGAGGAGGCAGCCCTTGGAAAAGGGGACAAGTATCAGGGTGCCTTGTCCTGTTAATATGCCTGAGGGCACAATGAAGGTGTGAGAGAGCTTTGTTGGCTTTTTTCCCTCCCGCAGAGTAGTGGGTTATGTCTTTCCTCCCTTTCTGTCACCGTATTAAAAGGTTTCAGTAGGTGGAATAGGAGAGCTGTGTGAATTCATTTGGACAAATGGCTCTGCACAGGTCGTTTTCCCTGCTTTTCTTCAAAGCTGTCTTTGAAAGTTAACAGCTCTTGATTATGGCTGTTTGATGTCCCTCTTGCCCTTCTCTGCCACAAAGAGATGGGACAATTCATGATATCCATCACTGTCACTTCCTGCTTACATTTCCTCTCTTTGAACAAGTACCGTGTTCTGTTCTTCAGTTCCTATGTGGATTGTGAAACTCCTGAGACCTAAACCAGCTCTGCTACAGCAACAGCCCAGTTCAGATGCTTGAAATTGCTGCTGCTTCAAGTTGTTGGCAGTAACCTGGGCAGGGACATCCTGGGTGCATGTGGCCAGGCCATGGACCCTCTGGAGCACATTGGAGCTGTTGTAGAGTGCCCCAGGGAACAGCTGCTGTTTCCCCTTTCCCTTAAATAAATGCTGGAGTTCAGACTCTGGCAGTGGTAGCTGTAGAGATCACAAGTGTAGCAATAACTGGATGTTTTAGGGCCTCTTCATGCTGGGTCAGGCTGGGATTTAGTGAACAAGTCCTTTCTTTTGGCAGTGTGGTTTGTGAACCTTCTGTGAATTCACAGAAAGTGGCAATTTCTGAATGGGATAAACCTGGGGCTGTCTGGAAATCCCAAGACTAGTGATAATTATCCAGAAGTGCCTTCTTGGAGAGAGTTTGTGTGTGAACTTTCCATCTGAGAGACAGGAATGGATGATTGTGCTCCTGCAGTTACTGCTTTTATTTAGATCATATTCTCCTAAGAAAGGGTCTCTCTGCATGTCTGCATATAGGAAAATAATCAGGCTCAGGCAATCTGAACTGTTTTTGCTGACTCAAAGCTGGGTTTTTCCCAGACTGGGGTTGTGCATATTTGTTGTGTTACTTGTTGCACCATTACACGATGTCCTGGTACCTCAGATGCAAGATTGTCATCTGAGGGGGTTTTGTGCTTGTATTTTGAAATATAAATAATTGGGAAAGGCTGTGAAGGTGTCTGTTCGGTTTGCTAGAAGTCTGGGCCTTGCCAGGGCTCTGTGACTGAACCAAAACAGAGCTCCCTCCTGGAAGTTCTGACCTGGCAGAGAAGAGAACTCAGCTTGCAGGCATCCCCCAGGTGAGATGATCACCTGGCCAGGCGCACGAGTTACACAGATGTTTTGGGTGGTGTCCACGTTGCCATTGCTAAGCTGCTGCCTTCGTTTGGAGAAGATGAAGCACGTTTGTCAGTACAAGAGCAAAGATCCTGATGAGAAAAGCCCCTGGCTTCATCTTCCCTGTGCTCTGCCAGCTCGAAAACCTGCACTGGGCATTTCCTTCGTATTTCACTTGCAAAGCTCCCCCACCTGTTGCATAGCAGCTTCCCCACTTCTCGCTACCAACTCTTCTTTCCTGGCAAGGCTTTACAGAGTCACCCTCTTGTCTTTCCTGTTGCCTGGTGCTGCCTGAGTCATCATCATCTGTATGCAAAGACAGCCTCATTTCTGCCAAAATTGTCATCAAGAATTTCATCTTCTGCATGCTCATGTGTCTCCTGAGTGTCTGCCAAAGTTCTGTACTGGTCCTGTCACCTCCCAGCCCGCTGGGGCAAGGGTGGCACTGGTGTGGTTGTGGTTTTTGAGTAACATTGTGTAGGTCTGTCACTTCAGTGACAAATGAGATAAGGGCTGCAGGTTGCTGGCTGCTCTGGGGTGCAGTGTGGGACAAGAATGCAGATTCCTTCCAGTGCTTCACCTGTCCCAAACGAAACTCCAGGTTTTGTGTGGTTTTCCAGTGGTGCCATACACACTGGGAGTTTAGGAGAAGTTTAGGTAATGTTGTGAGATTATACCAGAGCTGATGTCCTAATCCAGGCAAGCTGCTGCTGGCTAATACTCTTTAAAGCTCGATTTTCATTTCACAGCCTTCCTGCCCATGCTCGAGCTGGGTTACCTGAGGTAACAGGAGGGGCTGAGGAGGCAGGCGGGTGTGTTAAATAAAGGGTTTGTTGCTGCTTTGTAGGGTCTGGGTTTTCCTAGAGCCCCCGTGGATTTGATTGAATCTTCCAGCCTGACTTGTCACCCTGCTCCCTAAAAAAGGGGTGAAAAAGTTTTTGCCATGTTACTGAGCTGTGTTGTGGCCTGGAGGGGTGAGGAAAGCAGAGTGGAGCAGGAGGGAGTGGTGGTGTGACCCTCCCTTTGGGTGCAGTCACTGGTGTCACACCTGACCCCACAACAACTGCTCTTCTGCAGGTAGTGGCCTGTGAGCATCCATCTGTGATCAGCTCTGGGGTAACTGCTGCCATGCAGAGCTGGCACTCATCCACTGCCAGGGCTACAGCCCTCTTCTCTGCTGATCCATGGTGTTTTCTAACACAGGGAGCTCTCATGGGGGAGAGCAGAAAAGTCAAGTGATGGCCTGCTCGGTGCCTCATGGTGCAGATAAAAATTGCTTTTTTCTTGTGTTTGAGCAAAGCCACAGTTTTCCTAATTGCAGATGAAGAGGCAGAGACACCCAGAGTGGAAAGTGACTTGATGAGGGTCACAAAACAAAGCTAAGAACAGCTTTTGTGAATTTAATTTCTGTTTCATCACCTGACTGCGCAGCCTTTCTAATGTCTGGGATGAAGATTTCCCGTGTTGTTGCCCATCTCCAATATTGTTCCAGTGTTTCTGTTGTATTTTACTGTTTCTTCTCCTTTTTGCAGGAAAGGCTGAGATACGTGCTGGGCCTGCTGTTGTTGCTACACAGCACAAACTCGTTCTATGTACCCGGGGTGGCTCCTATCAACTTCCACCGCAATGATCCCGTAGAAATAAAGGTAGGATGAACTCAGTGCTGTTAGTCTGTTTGGTTTGGGGTTTTTTTGTCTTTTGGGGTTTTTTCTTTTTTATACCATAGCAGCTAAGAGGGGCTGCAAAGTTAAATTTGGGGAGCCTGTTGCTAAAGTTTTGTGTTCAGATATTTCCTCTGTTTCACAACATTTGGGTCCCAGTGTGATTCCTTTATCTTGCCCCTGATCTCTTCTACCAAATTCCTTCAGCAGTTGCCCCAAAGTCCTCAAGATGTTGCTCTGTTTGGGAAAAAGGTCCCCTTCTCACTGTGGCTTTGAAGTGAATTTAATTTCTCCAGCATTATACTGGCTCTAAAAGTGCTTACACGGAGTGTGCCTTTGGGTGGACGGTGAATGCTGGAATAAGGTCTGAATCAGACCTTGTCAATACCCAGTTTGCTCAAGTTGTGTCTTCAGGGAAACCCATGAGAAGCTCTTCCCAAGTGGAGGTATTTGTCTTTGAGCCTTGTAGATCTTTCAGCCCAGCCTTGCTGGGAGCTGTTCCTGTGCAGCATTGCTGGTACTCAGTGATGGAGCTGCTACACCTATCCACGAGGAAGCCAGGCTTTGCTTTCAGACATCAGGGATTTATAGCCCATTTCATTTATTTTTCTAAAGCTGTGGCCTCTGTCTCAGCAAATCCAGCACCCTCGGGGCTGCTGAGGTTGGCTGCTCCCACGTGAAGCACAGCACAGTTTTCTCTTTGGCCACAGGCTGCCAGACGTAGGCTATTTTTAAGCAAATGAGACTTGCCTGTGGCTACAGTAAGCTTCCCAGAAGAAGAGCGTTTAGGAATGGCTGTTCTCAAAGGGATTTCAGGAGCCAAATGCTTCCTCAAGTGCTTAGGCAAGTCAGTGTGTTTGCCAGCACTCTTCCAATAAACAAGCTTGGCTGTGTTACAAAACACTTCTGTTTTTCAGAGCAACTGTGGCCTTGGCTGTTGTGGTATGTCTCTGCACTTCCCTTGTACTCTGTGATTTGTGGAAACTCTCCAGGAATGTTTGTGGTTGGTCACCTTGTCTTCCCAGACTGATGGCTCTCTGGCTTTCCTTGCAGAGATTAAAATTGCTGAACTCTTCATAGCACTGGAGGCCAGACCTCTGGGTCCAGCGGGATATGAATTTTTGTTTGAGGAAATCTTGTATGAAATGTGACTCCTGAATCTCTTTTGAGCTCTTTGTTGTTTCTTAGGACTCCACTGAGACATAAATTTGTGAAACCACCATGCTTTGTTCTTTGAGCGTTTCTCTGTGAATGAATTTCTACTGGGAGTCTCTCAGGAACATCTGTCTCTGTTACTATTTTTAATAGTAGTAGTAGTAGCAGTAGTATCTTCTGGAAGTGAGCTTTTATGAAAGGTGTCTTGAAGTAAGCATCAGCTTCTGGATGATGCTGAGAGGACAGGAAATTATCTGGAGTTCTTTCCTGGGGATAATCCTTCTGTTCTCCCTGCAGGCTGTGAAGCTGACGAGCTCCCGGACCCAGCTGCCGTACGAGTACTACTCACTGCCCTTCTGCCAGCCCAGCAAGATCACGTACAAGGCTGAGAACCTCGGTGTGTACCTGTCAGACCGTGTGGGGGGGTGTTGACAGGGGCAGAAGCAATTGCAGGTGTCACTTCTGCTGAGCTGTGGGAACTTGCTTCCTCTGTGTGCTGGCTGTCTGCAAACAGCAGCGTCTGTGTGTTGGACAGAGGAAGTGCTTGTCCTGAGGGAGAGCGTGTGACCTGCTTCATAAGCAGTGCTTGATACTTCCAGCAAAGTAGCTCAACTGTCCTGCAGCCTTATCTTTGCATCTGGGGTAGCAAAGGAAACTTGCTGTGGTCCCTCCAGCTGCACAGGGCCTGGCAGCAGGATGAGCAGCAGGAAGCCCGGCAGTCTCCAACCCTGCCCGTATTTTCCTGTTTTCCAGGTGAGGTTCTTCGAGGGGACCGAATTGTAAATACACCTTTCCAGGTTTCCATGAACGTGGAGAAGAAATGTGAAGTTCTGTGCAACTTTCCCAACAAGCCAGTCACCCTGACAGTGGAGCAGAGCAAGCTCATCGCCGAGCGCATCAGGGAGGATTACTACGTCCACCTGTGAGTCACCTTGAGCGTGGGTTTGTGTCAGGGGGAGTTTGGTGCCGTGGACAAATTTGATCTGAAATCTGTGTTTTCAGCATTGCTGATAACCTCCCTGTGGCAACACGGCTGGAGTTTTATTCCAATCGTGAGGAAGAGGAGAAGAAGAAGGAGAAGGATGTGCAGTTCGAGCACGGATATAGGCTTGGGTTTATGGACGGTAACAAGGTAGAGAACTGAGGTGCTGTGTGAGGGTGCCTGGAGGAGATCTGGGTGTCTGTAAGAGGTCTGCCAGAGAGTATCACAATTGGGAATGCAACCAAAAGGTTTAGTAAAGAGTGGAAATGTGAGAGAGGGGTCTCTTGTGGGAAGAAGAGGGTGGGTGCTGGACTGCTGGTACAATAGCCAGGAGTCCTTGCTTGTATTCACTGTGTAACTTTGGACAGGCTCATGCAGTGGTTTCCCCTCAGCAGAGCAAAGGCACTGTGCCCCCAAGGCTGGCTGATCTCTGGTGTTGGAGTCTTTAGTTTTCTCTCACTGAAGCTGTTTTCTGCTGTTGTTGCTTCTCAGCTTTGCCTCTTCCTCCCATGGGGTGCTGATGTTTTATTTTATGTCACTGTTTCAGTTCTACCTGCACAACCACCTCTCCTTCATCCTTTACTACCACAGAGAGGATGTGGAGGAGAGCCAGGAGCACACCTACAGGGTGGTGCGCTTTGAGGTGATTCCCCAAAGCATTAAACTAGAAGGTAAGAGACTCCTGAGGAGGGGAGCAAGGGGGAAGAATCTCCTGTAGGGACAAAAGTCAGACGCCTCTGATGTATCAGGGTGCCAATTCTTGCTTCACAGGGCACAGAAATGAGTTTAAATTATAAGAATAATAAACCGCTTTGTTATTAAGGAAGTACCAACAAAAGAGACGTATACATGAATTGCAATCCATGGAAAATCAATTCCTGTAAAAAGATTGAGGTTTGAGGTTTTGGGTTGGATTTTTTTGCACTGTGTCATCTGGTATGAGGCATGTCTGGCATTTTTGTGGCGTAGATCTCCCTGACTGGGACACAGTGTGCTAGTCCAGGGACGCACAAGATGTTTGGAACTGTTCTGGGGGTTTGAAATTTAAAAATAATGGTTAGGGGAAAACACTCCTACCTCAGTGAGCCCTATGGGAAAGGGTGTCTAGAAGGGCAGTTGCTCATGGTGTGGATCACCCCATGCAGCTCTCCTCTGGCAGAGCAGGCACTGCTGCAGAGGTCTTGTTTCTCACCATATCACGTGGAATAGAGGATTTGTTCATGGTCTAGATTCTTGGCTTCAGAACCTCTGGCTTTTATCCTTCCAGTTAAGGAGAGCCCTGTGCATAGCTTTCCTGAAAGTTTGTTAATGGTGCTCCACTGCTGGTCAGGAGAATAGTTTTGCAAACTGCAGAGCAGGTGAGCAAGGAGCGAGTGCTTCCCCACCTGGAATTACTGCAGCCCAATGCCCTCAGGGTGATGCTCCTGGGAGAGGTGGTGCCTGAGGGAAGGGCTGACCCTGTGCCATGCTTTCCCTTACAGACTTGAAGGCTGATGAGAAGAGCATGTGCACCCTGCCCGAAGCCACGGGCTCTGCCCCTCAGGAAATAGATCCTACTAAAGAGAACCAGTTGCTCTTCACCTACTCTGTGCACTGGGAGGTGAGGCAGTACAGGAGAGCTGGCTGGCAGTGATGCTCCGAGTGTCTGTCACTGGAGTTGTGGAAGACATTGGGAATGTGCTGGTGTGAGAAGAGCTCTCCTGTTCTTTCAGGAAAGTGACATTAAGTGGGCTTCCCGCTGGGACACGTACCTGACCATGAGTGACGTGCAGATCCACTGGTTTTCTATCATTAACTCGGTTGTGGTCGTCTTCTTCCTTTCAGGTGAGTGGATGTGTGGGAAGAGGAAGGCTTTACCATTATCTGCAGGGAATTTTCTTTAAGCCTTAGCTGCAGGTGGCTTGAGGAGGATGTGGCCACATCTGAACCTGGTCAGAAGGGGCAGGAAACCAATTTAGAGCCTCCCAGTTCAAGCAGTGTCCTGTGGGGTCAGGCAGTTACCAGCCTTTTTCTTACTGGGGTCATTGAGGGAGTAAAAAAACCCACAAGAAAGCCACAATGCCCCATTTCTGCTGGAATAGTCCCTTCCCTGCTCCTTGGGGTTTTGTTTCTGTCTTTGCTGATGACTCAAGACCTCATCTCCCAGCCAGAACAGCGTGTTGGTGGGAGCCATGTAGTTGCACAGCATGAGAGCAGCACAGCCACGCAGGAGCCTGTGAGCTGAGCTCAGTTTGTGCTTGTTTTCAGGGATTCTCAGCATGATCATCATCCGGACTCTGCGCAAGGACATTGCCAACTACAACAAGGAAGACGACATTGTATGTGATGGTTCCTGGGGCTGGGATTAGAGGGAGGGAAGCACAGGCCTGGAGGGATCTCTTGGGTGTATTGTCTCTTCCCTTGCCCCTGTTTTGCTTCGAGTCCTGGCCATGGGAGGGGCAGTTGTGTTGTGCTGTCACACACCTTTTTCTGTCTGTACAATCACATAGCAGTTCAGACCTAAGCAGTGACTGCAGACAGCTCTGTCAATGTGTTCCCTGGCACTGACAATTCAGGTCTCAGCTGTTTTTAGCCCAAGAGGAAAGAAGTTTCTTGGCTAGAGTGGTAAAATTCAGTAGAAAAACTGGATCCAGGGAAGTTAACCTCTTAGGCTGGCTGTGGTAGGACCTTAATTTGCACTGGCATATCACATCTGAATAACCTCTTTTTTCTGTTGTTGCTATAGGAAGATACCATGGAGGAATCTGGTTGGAAACTTGTGCATGGAGATGTTTTCAGGCCACCACAGTACCCTATGATCCTCAGCTCTCTCCTGGGTTCTGGAATTCAGCTCTTCTGTATGATCCTGATTGTCATCTGTAAGTGGCACATGTTGCACGGGGTGGCTGTAACACGAATGATGCTCGAGGATGTTTGACTTCACCCTGTGCTCACCTTAGCTGGAGTGAGGCCCGTGAAGCTGCTTCCTGTTGCCATAGGCCTGGGCTGGGCACTGCAGAGCTGCTGGATGACATTGCCCAGCTGAAGGCAGCTTTGTGTGATTATATTTCCTTTGCCAAGCTGTGAGTCCTGGCTGATAGTGGGCTGGGAGATTTTTGCACAGGTGTGCCTTGCCTGCTGAGCTGCACCTGCTCCCATCTCTGGGGAAGCTGAGGCTGAAGCACGGTCTGTAGCTGAGATCAAAGCTGTGCCTTCCTCTCTGGCCAGTGCTGGAGGCTGTGGATGCATTATGCTGTGAAAGAAATCAGGCCTGTGCAGAGATTTCAGGCAGCTGTGGGCTGCAGATGGGAGAGGTCCCTGTCCTCCAGCTGCTGCAGCACATGTCCCTCAGAGCTGCTGTTCCTTGTCCTGTTTCCCTCTGCAGTTGTTGCTATGCTGGGGATGCTGTCGCCTTCCAGCCGGGGCGCGCTGATGACAACTGCCTGCTTCCTCTTCATGTTCATGGGGTAGGTGGCTCCACGGCTTCCCCCCCGTGCTGTCCTGCCTCTCCCCAGCAGCAACAGCTCATTTTTGTTGTCTTGGCTTGTTTCCGTCCAGGGTTTTTGGTGGATTCTTTGCTGGCCGCTTATACCGGACTCTGAAAGGCCATCGGTGGAAGAAGGGAGCTTTTTGTGTGAGTCTTGGATGTTCTGTGCTGTTTATCCAGGTTTGCTGATGGCAAGATCTGTGGATAAGCTCCACATGTTTGTGGTAGCTGGACACAGTCTGGCTGTGCTGCACATTTGCTGTGGGTTGAGTCTTTGTAGCTGTACAGAAAAGGCACCATCGGAGCACGTACTAGAGCAAAGAGAATTGTCCAAAATCCTCCTCACAACCCAGCTCTGTGTCCTTATCCTGTAGCAAAAAGGACACTTCCTCCACATGTGCCTTGTCCCAGGGATGGACTCGTTCCAGAGGAACATCTGGCTGATGAGTCAGGTGCTTTCTCTTACGCTGTGGTTCCTCTTGCAGACAGCGACTCTGTACCCGGGCGTCGTCTTCGGCATCTGCTTTGTCCTCAACTGCTTCATCTGGGGGAAACACTCCTCTGGAGCGGTAGGTGCCACCCTCAGCCTGGGGCCTGCTGGGTGGGAGGGGGTCACTGGGCTGATAAGGACTCACTTGGCTTCCCAGAGCTTTCCAAGTGGGTGACTGGAGGGTTGGCTTAGCCGATGTTGTCAGTCCCCAGGGCAGGCGAGCTGTCAGCCTCACTTCTGTGGCTCTTGGTGTGATTCCAGGTGCCTTTCCCTACCATGGTGGCCTTGCTCTGCATGTGGTTTGGGATCTCCTTGCCCTTGGTCTACCTGGGTTACTACTTTGGATTTCGCAAGCAGCCCTATGACAATCCTGTACGGACAAATCAGATTCCCAGGCAGATCCCGGAGCAGAGGTGGTATATGAACAAATTTGTGGGGTGAGTGATGAGTGTCTGGGAAATAATGGTGAGTTAAGCCCCCTCTCCTCGGTCCCCTTGGGTTGCTGAATGTCACCTGCTGCTCTCTGGACACGAACAGATGGCAGATGGGGTTCCTTGAGACAACATTGATAATGTGGATGTGGTATGAGGGGTACTTGTAGCTGGGGTACGTGCTCAACAGTGGGAAAAGCTGTGCCATTGCCTTTGAAATTTAGTAATCTGGAAATGTGGAGCCTTGGCTTGGAGTGTTCTGTGCGGTTACAAGGAATTTTTGATGTCCAGACAGTTATATTGTGCTGCTTATGGGGTTTTTTTTCTGCTTTGTAGGATCCTCATGGCCGGTATCCTGCCTTTCGGAGCCATGTTCATCGAACTGTTCTTCATTTTCAGTGTAAGCATTTAACCCACTTTCCTCCTCAATAGGATTCCTTTCATCCCAAAGCTTTTGAAAGGGAGGGGGCTTCCACTGGAGCAGTCTCCTATTCCTGTACTCTCTGAAGGGGGTAGCTGGTTTCTTCCAGGCCATTTAGTAGTTTCCAGAGAGAGCTGTGGGACTCTCCTGGTGCTTTGAAGGATTGTGGTAAAGATGAAATTTACTGTACATTACATCAAGGAGGCGTCCTGGTCTTGAGACAGTCACTGTTGCAGCTGCTGCCCATTTTTCACCTTGTATGGATGGGGAAGAATTTGCTGTTCCATTGCTTGGGAGATTTGGGGGAATGAGCAAGCTACCTCAGAGCTGTCCTTGTGCACCTTTTTGCAACCTGAATCTTCTGAAGTGACATTGTGAAATGTATTAAATCTGTGGTTTCACCTAGGTGAGGCTGAGGGGCTCCTCATTTTCCCCTGGCTGGCTGCCAGAAGTTAGTCCCACTTCAGTGATTGATCACAGTAGCATGGAAACAAATTCCTGCTGTGTGTTTGTTTCAGGCAATCTGGGAGAACCAGTTCTATTACCTTTTTGGCTTCCTCTTCCTGGTGTTTATAATTCTGGTGGTATCCTGCTCCCAGATCAGCATTGTCATGGTGTATTTCCAGCTCTGTGCTGAGGTGAGATTTCCTTGTTTGTAGTTTGTGTAGCTCAGGGTACTTTCTCCTGGGAAAGCACAGGTCACATTATTGCTGCTGCTCAGCAAAGATTAGTGTGTCCCAACTTCACAGGGTGGATGTCCCCAATGTCTCTTCACTCTAAAGGGAATTAAAGCTCCTTGATTATCTGTTAGGCTGGGAACTGTGGTTTCATACCAGGAATTCTTGCTGGGCACAGGGTGTTTTGAGCTATTCCTAAACTGTTCCATTCCATCCACATAGAAAACAAAATGCAGGGCCGGAGGTGAGCCATGTCCTTGGGCAGTGTGCTTTGAGCCTGACCTGGCTTTGCTTCACTGTTAGCTTCACATCTCTTGGTTTGGAAACACTTCTGTGACAAACAAATCCCCCAGCTCCAAATTGTGGATTTCCTTTGAAGGAAGATGGGTGGTGTTCTCCCTGCCCTGGAATGGCCACAGCTTCCCTGAGGCAGTGCCCCAGGGGATAATGAGGCTCTTTATCCTGTCAGGATTACCGCTGGTGGTGGAGGACCTTCCTGGTGTCTGGAGGATCTGCCTTCTATGTGCTGATCTACGCTGTCTTCTACTTTGTGAACAAGGTATTCCTCCTGGGTGAAAGTGCCAGGGTTTTGGGGACAACTGTAGGATTTGGGAAAGGAAAGGGTGGGCCTGCTGAGTCCCAGTCTGCCCGTGCCAGCCCACGGGAGTGCTGACAGCCCTTCCAGACAGGAGAGGAGGGTGTAGGTGCCCCAGGACTTGTGCAGAGCAGCATTCCCTGAGCCCACCTCAAAGGGGATCTCCCTTCAGCTGGACAGAAGGGAAGGTTTCCCTCCCTTTGCCAGAGCTCCCCTTGCAGAGGGCGCTGGTTGGTTTGTCATTATTTTGCTGATGTTTTTCCTCCTCTTCTGTTTCAGCTGGATATTGTTGAGTTCATTCCCTCCTTACTGTACTTTGGCTACACTGCCCTCATGGTCCTGTCCTTCTGGCTCCTGACGGGCACCATCGGCTTCTACGCAGCCTACATGTTCGTGCGGAAGATCTACGCCGCCGTGAAAATCGACTGAAGCTGGAATCCCCCCAGCAGGAATCAGACACCTCCGAGCACGTGTCCTCCCAGGGGGGACAGGGACATCTTCTCCCAGCTCTTTTTAAGGAAACAAAAATCCAGTGGGAGAGTCACAAGAGAAATAATTAACTCCTCGATTTGGAATGTAACTTTGGCACAGTGTACATGGATTCTGGGCTACTTCTGCGGGGAAAAGGGGTCTGTAGATACCTTACATTTTATTATCCTGTTCCATATTTGAGGGAGTTTTTTAGCAGAGAAATATCCCTCTGTATAAGTAAACCCCCTTTTTGCTAATCCATCCTTTTTTTTATGTTGATGATGAACGGATTTGAGACAGCAGTGGAAACACTTGTGAAAACGTTTTCTTCCAGCCCCTGGGGTGCTCTAGGATTCAGGGAGACTCTTCAGACAAGTATCAGACTGGGTTTTTCTCCTCCCTTCGTGTCTGCACAGAAGAGGGAGCTTGACTTTGGCAGAATAACCAGAGCCTAAAGGCTCACCCAGCGGGAGTCCGGCGCACTCCGATCACCGAAGTCCCGGCTTCGGCTTGTTTACAATTTGCTGGAGGTGCCATTCAGAGCCCGGGAAGTGCAATTTCACCCTGAGAGAGCTTGAGAACTGCAACCTTGGGCATCGCTTCTCCCTCCCTCCAGCCTCGGACAGCACAGGCCGCTGCAGGAGGGTGGGATTGCCTCTCCTTCAGAAGGCAGGACACAGTGTCCTGGTGGAAGCGACGTGGTGGTGCTGGAATACAGGACTGGAAGGATGCGTGAGGTAACTGCAAGGGTTTGTTCTGTCAATAGCTCTGCTCCGGATGAGTGAGGAAACAGGACAGGCTCCTTCCTGGGAATGCCACTGGGATCCTGCAGAGCCTGCCGGGGACGGCTGCGGTGCCGTGGCGTTAGTGCCAAGTGATCTGAGGCAGTGTTGGGCCCGAGGGCTGTGCAGGCCATGCTGAAGGGGCTGGCACAGGCAGGTGGCCCCGTGAGCTGTCCCAAGGCTGGCAGCAGGGCGCTCTCGCTGCCGGCCCTGTGCTCTGGCTGCCCTTGCTGCTCTCTGCTCCTCCTCTGAAATTCTCTACCTCCAGGGAACAGGAAAAGTGTACACCCCATAGCTGTATTTTGTTCTTCTCCACAAAAAACAGTCCAAGCTCTCCAGGATAGCTAACACGGGCTCTTCTTTTCCCATGGCTTGATGCCTGTATCTGCCCATGGGAAACTCTTTTTAAAAGAGGTTAAAGTTGGGTTGTGGTTTTTGTTTTTTTTTTATTTGGGTCACTTCAGTGATGTTTATCAGTAAAAAGATTCCATGTTGCAGTGAAGGCTCCTTCCATCCCCAGACTCACTGGATTCAGCCAGGACTAAAAAGAAGAGGTTTTTTTAGTGAGATCTATGAAAATTTTTCTTCTTGGAGTAAGATCTTCCAATGACCAGCTGTCACAGGCCACATCATTCCAACCCAAAACTGTCCAAAGCCCTCCCTGCTCCCAGGAAGGGCTTTGGGGCCTTTTTTAACCCCAACTGCCGTAAGTTTCCACTGGTCCATGCAAGGGCCTGTGTCCCTTCCCGTCGGCCCTGCCCATCATGCCAAAGTCTAGTCAGCCAGGAATCATGGATGGAAAAAGGGAGCAGGGGATGTGTGAGCCGGCTGTGCTGTGGAGTCCTGTGTCAGTTCTGATTTGAGGTCCCTCTCTGAGATTTTTGTTGATTTTTTTTTTTCTTCTGTTTTTCTTCTGCCCCTGCCCCAGTGGAGAGGCTCAGCCAGCATTGATTTCTCTCCCTTCCCTGAAGTGTTTTCTCTGTATTCTTTGTAATTTTTAATTAATGTATGTATTCTTTGTGTCCTATTGTAAATAAATCTGCCATTGTCCTGTCATCCTGCTCTCTTGGGTTCTCCTAAGCCACTTCTGGAGAATTTCTTTTTGTTAACACTTGGCCTGTTCGACACCCACGTGGTCTGTGATGTGTGGCTTCAGCCAGAAGCAGAGCCTGGAATACTCTGGTTTTCTTTGTAATATTTTTCTCCTGGTAAACTCAAGTTTCTCCCAGTGTGGCATGCCCTGAACGCTGCCATATATTGTAATTATGCCACCAGTTGAGGCATTTGGATCTGCTGATGCTGTGCTGCTGGGTAAGATCACTTGAGCAACTCGTCTCTTGTGTGAGATACATTGTTTGACTTGTGACACTGATGGGCAGAGCAGCAGAACTGTTGGGTGGCAGTGCTGGGCAGGTACACGGTGCTTTAGAGCAGCAGAGGGGAGAGGACAGCTCAGAGGGGAGAGGACAGCTCAGAAGGGAGCTGCCATTCCTGCCTCCCAGCGGGAGTTTGAGGAGCGCCGGTGCTGCGGAAGCTGAGCCCTCAGCGTTGGCTTCCAGCTCCATGGCTTCCCAGAGCTTGTGTGTTTCTGCTGGGGGGGTGAGTGGCAGGAGATCAGTGAGCATCTGCTGGAATGCTGACTGAGGGAAGGGAAGTGAATTCCCCTTGCCTGAGATGGTTTGCCCAGCAGAGCACTGGAAGTGATTCCCCCAGGTTACGGGGTTCAGTGTCGGGGGCTGCTGAGTGTCTGTGAGAGCAGAGCTGGCAAATACTTGAATCAAAACTCAAATCATCAGAATAATCCCTTCTCCCTTTCAAAAGGCAAAGGAAGCTTCAGCTCCACCACCAGGACAATCCATGCTGAACTTCTTTCTCATTTTTGGCAGATGAGTGCATTCATGTCTTGCCACAGCCCTCAGCTCCAGGGGAAAGCTGCTGAGGAAAGGGCATGTTTTTAATGGTGGCTGAATTAGGAATGAAAACTAGAACTGAAAACTAGATCATTCTTAGACAGGCACCTAACACTGATCATGGCTGTCAGCTTTTAATCCATGTTCCGAAGGAGAATCCCAAGAGGGCTCTGTGTGCTTTGCCCTGTTTCATCTTCAAATGCTGCTGCTGCTGCCTGCAGCCAGTTGTAGCTTAAGCTGAGGTTTAGTCCTGGCTCTCCTGCCTGGGGGAAGCAGAGGATGTTGGGGTTATTTGGGAGGGGAAGTGGGCTGGGCTTGTCTGAAATGCTGCCACATGAGCTGGAAATTTCGGTGAAACCAAGTGACCAGAACTTTCTGTCTAACAAACATTATTCTCCTTGACAGGGGATAATGCTGTGGATGCCTCCCCAGTGGGGTGCTGGGTCTTTTTCTTGTGGGTCTAATTCTTTGCCTGGAAGAAATTTAAAAGCCTCTGTGGCTTTGTGTAGGGAACTGTGTCTTTGACCTGCCTTATGATTCTATCTTGTCTTAATCCAACCAAAACCCCAACTCCCCTCCATGAAGACACCCGGGGCAGATCATCCAAATGCTTTTAATAAACAACTTCATTATAAAAGATGCTTTCAATTTGAACTTCATTTTGCAAGAGCTAATTTTAGTGATGAACCGTACATTTCCTAATGGCACTTAATTACAATTTAAAAACCTTGTTTACAGCCCTCAAAATACTCCATTAAAAGAGGTTATTCACTCTGTGTAAAAGTGCTGGAAAGTTTGTTTTTAGAAAACCAGTTGAGCTTTAACAATGGGAAGTTTCTGGCTTTGGCAGCTGTAGCTGCAGGGAGGGAGGTCAGGCACAGGGCCTGTCCAGAACCAGCACAAGAAGGGACAGTGTGAATGGCAGCCCCAGGGAGGGACACTGTGGCTTTCCCACCCAAACCCTTCACCTTTCAATGGGATGTTTACTGGCTCCTGTGGGAGATGGCAGAGCTTGCGCTGGGAGAGGGTTCTTGGCATGACTTGTGCCTGCAAAGGCCACTCAGTAGCTTTTCTTCCAGCAGCAGTTTCAGAGTTTGGCTGCTCCCAGGGGTTCCACAGGTTCTTTTTTGTCCTTCTTGTAGCCACCCAGGTCTCAAGAGTACATCAGCAGACAACTCTGTGTTCTTCAATATCCTCATTTAAGGAAAACACTGGTTCAAATGTTATTAAACAATCTTTCTAAAAATTGCTCCTAGATATCGGGAATCACTGAAGTGGGAAAGCTCCACAAAGCATCAAGGCTGAGGCACGCAGAAGGGTGAGGAGAACTCAAACTCTAGAGAGGCTTCTAGCAGATGTTCTGGGATGTGCTGGAGTGTGCAGGCTCCTGCTCCCTTGTGTGATGCCCTGAAGTGGGTTGTGCTGCTGAGGGCTGTGAGCAAAGCTCATGGGTTACCTTCAGGCAAAAGACACTGACTACAGAGGGACAAGGGCTGCAGGCAGGTCCTTGGCCTGTTCACCTGGACACTCAGCCAGCCTGGCCAGTGCCACGTGCCAAAGGCCGTCCCTGTCCTGCCTTGGAGCTGTCCCCAGTCCACTCTCCATGCTAGAGCTGGTTATCCCCTTGCACTGTAGTTTGAAACAAGGACACAGTTTGTGAACAGAGGTTGAGACTAAAGGTGAAGAGGGCTGTGAAAGTGAGGGATGGTTGGTTTGTAACAAGACACTTCAATGTTGAGGATTCTTCTCCCGACTGAGGAGCTGACCTATTTATAGTAATAAAATTAATTCCAGATTCCCTGGTTATCTTTTGCAATGCTTTTCACTTCCCTTGTCACTGTGATCTGATACAGAGAAGCTCCCTCTGCGTCACGTATGCTCTATTTCCATGCTGCTATTTAGGCACTGGTGGAAAGGACCACGCAGACTTGCCTTCAACCACACGCACAGAGCGAGGAAGGTGCTTCAGGCTCCTCCTGCAGCCCACCTGTGCACATGGAAATGAAATGTACTTTGAACAGGAAAGCCAAGCTCATCTCCTGGTGTGGATTTGTGAGAAGCAGAATGTGATCTGTTTTCTGGTCTCATTTCTGACCACCAGTTCTATTTTTGCTTGGTCTGTTTGCGTGCCAGTCTGAAGCGTTTAGTGGTGTTTGGCCTGTGGGAAGATGAGAGCTGGCTCCAGGCAGAGATTGCAGACTGTACTCAGGGAGAAAACTCCTTACCTGCAGCCACAAGAACAGCTGAAACTTGTAGGATTCCTAGAGGATCCCAGTTAGTCAGCAGAAGGAAGCAAGTCCATCACTGGGAATAGCCAGAGCTGAGCCTAATGTGATTGTGCCTGGATTGTGCAGCAGGGATAACAGAACCTGAGAGGTGGTGGGGAATAGGAACAATGGTCCTGTAAGGCAGCTGGATCAGTGGTAATGGCATGACCCTGGCAGCTTCCAGCAGCTTTCCAAGAGAGGCTCAGTGGCATGTTATGGGTAAACAGGCATGGAAAGGGTGAGAGGTGCCAGAGCTGGGGATTGGGGTGAAAAGAATCATCTGGGCTTCCCAGATCCAGCAGACCAGGCTAAACCAAACCACCTTCTACCACACAGGGGTTGGGCAGGATGGGATTCAGAGCTTCAGATGGCAACTCCCATCTCTGGGAACTGGGAAAAATACAAGAAATAAGTTATGGAAAAGACACAAATTTCGAGTGAGGATGGAAACTCGAAGTGGTTCTGTTTGAGCCATTCGTCCACTTCACTGTTCAGTGGCAGAATAGCTCCAGGGCTTGGGCAGGCAATTAGCTAAAAATAGGCACCTGAGGGAGAATTCAGTCAGCCTGACTAACTGGGATTAGAGGATAAGTAAGAAGGTAGGGTGATAGGAAGCACATCTTTGAAGATTTATTTGTGGAAATTTTAATTGCAGGCAGCAGAAAATGCCTCTGTGGGGTTATTCTGTCCAGAGAGCAAAGGTGGTTCAACACTAGAGAAAGGAAAAGGGGATTTTTTCAGTGAACTGCAGGAAATCTTCCCAGCAGCTGCTGTTCACCTGTCAGCAAGGAAGGAATTAAAGAACAAAGAGCTGAGCTCAATGAAAGTACTGAAATCATCCATCTACCGGAGGCGAAAAAAGGATCCCAGTTGAAGTGACACCATTTTTCAACACTGAGGCTAAAGAGCAGCAACGTTGTGAGACAGAGAACGGGGTCTGTCACAACGCGGTGTGTGGGTATTCTGTCATGTGAAATTCAGTGGAAGCAAATGAAAGATAACGTGTTGTTCCTTCCTACAAATGGATTTGGAGTGAGCTGTAATCCCAGGGGGAAAAAAGATCTTCAGCCTTTTACAGGGTTCTGGCAATCTGAGCCTGGAAGGATGGGCAAGAGTTAACCCTCTGCTGCCAGCGAGTGGCTTGGCTCGTCTATTTGTTAGCTGTTATTTCTAGGGGCACATTAAGTCCTTGGCTTTCTGAGAATCCAGGGTCTGATTTATAAGGGCTGGCAAGTTCACACCCTGTCCTTTTGCTGACTGGAGGTCTATGGGTTTATATCTTAGTTGACTGCACTGTTCCTATTGCTTTGGACACCCCCCATGCCAGCCAATTTAAAATATTCCTTAATTTAACTAAACCTTTCTGACCAATTATGTGCTGTAGTTGGTGCCCTTGGGCTCAGTCTGATGCCATCTTCCTGATACAGGTGTGCCAGGAACAGAGGGATCACAGTGGAGTGGTTTGCTGGGCTCTGCCCAGCTGACTCACAGCTGTGTCCTGGACCTGCAGCCCCAAACTTGTGGTCCAAAACAAAAACCAAAACCAAACTCTTTCTGGGATGATTTTTTTTATATCACATAACCAGCACGGTGGCTGCCACAGCCCTGCACATACACCACAGAAACAGATTGGAGGCTGTGCTGCAGCAATCCCCCTCACAGCATGCCAAGGCTACCCTTGTCCCTTACCTCCAGCTGCAGCAGAAGGAGCTTGGCTAAGCTGACTTCCCCTGACTTGCCTAACAGCTTGGTACATAACTCCTAGTGGACTGGCATTCCCAAGTGCTGTAAGCTTGGATGCTCAAAGTTTTTTTCTTGTGAACAGGTAAAAGTTGTTCACTGTAATTTGTTCTGTGAATTGCACACTTTGCTATTTCAAATGGAATTAGTCTCATTAGTTTTAGACTGACTGGTAAAATACTTCCAGATTACAAACTGTTGTGGTAGAGGAACTTTGAATCCATTTTCCTGTGCAAACACCTGGAATCAGCTCCAACGATGTCTCTGGCCACGCTGCCTTTGCTGGGTTAGATATTCCTTGCATTGACAAAGGTTATTGCAGTTCTGCTTGTTAAAGTAGCTGTGGAAAGCAAATCACACGTGCAAATCATAGCAAAATGAATTCCATTTATTCTTTGACAGACTACTGGTAGGAAAAAGATGCCTGGCTCTAAGTTTAGCTACCACTGCTAAAGGAATTCCAGTGATGACATCTGTTCAGAGTACAATGCAGGCAGGAAGCAAGAAAGCTGAATGTTCGGCAGTGGGAGAAGGTGTGTGATGCCATTGCATAAACCTGATAATCCTCACTGGCAGTGAGTGATCAGTTCTGACCATATATTTCTCAAAAAATAATAATCCTCTCAACTGAAGACAGGGGTAAGGCTTGCATATAATTGGTAACAGTGTGAAACTCTTTTAATTTGCAAAGAGCAAAGCAATTGGAGACAGGCCTGAGGTATTCAATGCTGGTAAACAGACTGGCTGCAATGCCCTGTTTACCTTTGCTAGGTTAGAGAACAAGAAGGCACTCGTTGGACTTGGAAAGGCAACATTTTCCAGTGGAGAAAAGGAAAAAGTACTGCATTCAACTCAGGGAGATCATTGCCACAGGATATTGCTGAGGTAAATAAATCTTATATTACATTTTGATACAAAAGTCTTATTTGCAGCATTGCTGGCTAACCTAAAACAACCGATCTATGTTCTGGAGAATCAATGGATTGCTAAAGAGTCATTCTGGGAAGAATTACTAAGCTAAATTAAAAATAAAATTCGGGAGTAAAATGGAAGGGGGACAAGCCTGTGACCAAAAGAGGCACAGCTGATGTCACATGGTGGGATCATGGCTCAGCAGGAAGGAATCTGCATCAACTGAGGTGGATGTGCTCTGGGGAGATGAGGGAGGACAGCATCTGGCTTCGCCCAAGGAGCTGAGATAACAGAGTAGAGGTAGATTTTGCATTTCCTAGATTTATGTAGAACAACATTGACAGATTTCCTGGTTTATATTGGCCTACAATGGTTCCTCTATGCTGAGGTATGAAGATCTGCCTGTACATAGTCATAAACATGCACCAATGCAGAGTGAGTGACCTCCATACGTCCTCATCTGCAGTGTAAGTGCCCAGGAAAACGGGAGTAGGAGACAATACAGGTGCTAAATGACACCAGCAGCTGGGTGCCACTTCCCAGTATAACCCTTCTGCCCTGGTAGGTAGACAGCCCATGGAAGAGTTTAAGAGGGAAGGCAGGGAGCAGGGGAAGGAGGACTTTAACTTCAGGAGGCAAGGCTTGAGAAGGAGAGAACAAAAAAGGCCAGTGGAACCAAAAAGTGAAAAGTTGACTGCAGGCCCCAAACCTCAGCATTTGTTAGAACTATTGGTGTTGGGGGAAATGCTTCCAATACACTGACAGAGTGTACATGAAGCTGGGACCAATTTTTCCTTGATTCTTGGATGTTACCACCATTGAGGTTAAAATACACCCTTGAGATTGCTTCCTGGGTAAGCCAAAAAGGGTGCTGACCTCAATGAATGGCTGTGGTTAAAAAACCCCAAAAAAGCTCCAGAAACTCATACTCTGTTCCTCATCCCAAGGGAACCTAAGGAGCAGGGCCTGCAGCCTGTTCTCACCCACACCTGGTATGCCAGTGCTCGACGTCCCGAGCCCCTCACCTGGCTCTCACGTGCTTTGGTTTCCAGATCTGTTTGCCTGGGGGAGATATTGAAAAGGGCTCTGTCCATACACCGCACACCAAGCTAAGCTGTGAGAGCTGCTCCATCCCCCTCACTCAGGATAGCCAGCAGGAAAAGGCAGGAAGCTGCTGCCTACAGGGGCAGAGGCTGAAGTGGTCCAAAAGCAGTGTATTTCCCCATGGGGGAAGAACATGACAAGTGAAGAGAAATCAGTGCAACCTGACTTCGTTGTGTAAACAGTGTTCTAGCTACACCAGCGATGAACCCAGTGTATTCTGGTGCCTCCTATTTTTGCAATGGCAGAAACAGATTTGTGTTGTGTAAACAATGTCCACCATAATGAGTTTATCCTAACGGCTCCGAAGAGGTGACGCTGAATTCACTACGTAAACGGGCTTGTTGCTTAACACTGATGTGGAGTAAGCTGTGTTGGGTTATGGGATGAGAGGTAGCAGGGAAGGACAGCCTCTTCCCCATTGGCTTCATACAGAGCGGTATCCTGACTTCTTCTCCATGTGGAGGTGTTGGCTGGTTTGCCAGAATTGCAGTGTGGTAACATGAAATGGAAGCTGGACTCTTCAAAAGTTTAGCCCAGGATGAAAGAGTCTCAACTCCTTCTGAGGGACAGTCCCTTCCCAGAGAGGAACATAGCTCCAGCATTCTCAGGGAAGGTCAGTGCTAAGCGCGGCTCCTGATTCACAGATTAAAAATTAGATAAAATATATCCAGTCTATCAGCTGAAATCTTTCCGCTGTACAGGACTGGGACTCGCACGGGGTATCGGCTGTTCCAGTCTACAAGTGCTCCCTCCGAGATCAGAAACCTCTCGTCTGACCCAGCTCTGCCAGAGCTTTCACACCCCCAAGGAAGGAAGAGTTGTGCGTTTTTAAGGCTCTCCACAAAAGGGTGACCGAAAGATCTGTTCTCCAGTGCTACTTCCAGCTTATTGGAATGCCTGGTGGAACCGTGGCAGCGTGGTTGTGCTCAAGCTGGAGGTGAAGACGGGGGGCAACGAATGAAGGGGCCCAAAGTTCAGCGAGGCCCCGGCTCCGGGAGACTCTTGAGGTTGATGTTGCAAAGTGGTGAGCAGTGGCTGCGCCTCCCCCTGCGAGTAGCCCATGACCAATCCCCCCGATGAGACAGGTGGATTGCAAGGAGGAAGATTTAGGGGGAGGAAGCCGAGAAGATGAGAAAAGTCCATGTTAGCAGCACAGAGAGCCTCTGAGAGGTTAGCAGGGCTCTTGGAAAGCAAAGCCTCATCCAGGGCGGGTGGCTGAGGCGAAGAGGACTGAGGATCACCAGATGAGAGAGACAGGCTGCCAGGGAAGTCTGACAAAAAGCTGTCCACCTCTACTTTGGGTAGTTTCTCAGGCAAATATGAGGTAGATCCAAGCTGATACTTTGGAGGAGGTTGCGGTGGGGAGGAGATGGGAGAAGAAGACTCCAGAGGATAGCTCATTCCCATTGGAAGAGAGTTAGGAACCAAAGAATGGGGCATCCCTGAGCTTGGCATGGTTTGGAGATGTGTGCTGTACATGCCCACGGGCAGCATGCCAGGGAAGCTCTTACCACCCATCATGTCTCTGGATGCCATACACAGGACAGGACTCAGCTCTTCCTTCACTGCCACAGAGGAGCTGCAGCTGAGCAGACCCAACATGTCCACTGGCTCCGTCTTAATCTTCAGCAGTTCCTGGGAGTGGCTTTTCTTCATGTGCCTGGTCAGGTGGTCTTTCCTCCCAAACCTCTGAGCACAGTACTGGCACAAGAAGTCCTTCCGCCCCGTGTGCACCACCAAGTGTCTCCGCACGTCTTTCCGGGTGTAGAAGCGCCGATCGCAGTGGTCACACGGATGCTTCTTTTCCTTCGCCCCACCGGAAGCCCGCCTGGAATGAGCTTTGAGGTGCTCCAGCAGGACCTGGGTGCTCTCAAAGGTCTGGAGGCACACCTTGCAGCTGAGGTCACCGCTGGCAGCCGCGTGCATGGCCAGGTGCCGCCTGAAGCCCAGCTTGGTGTTGTAGTTCTTGCCGCACTCGGGACAGTGCAGGGCCTCCTTGTTGGGATCGTGGGTCTGCAGGTGGTTCCGAAGGTGATCCTTCCGGTGAAACATCTTCTCGCAGTACATGCACTGGTGAGGCTTCTGAGCAGAGTGCGTGGCCATATGCCTTAGGGGAGAAAAGCAGGAAAGGTCAGACAAACGTCCAGCCCCTGAGGGAACACATGCTAGTTTTCCAAAATTTTCCTTGTGCCCTGAACTTTATGCCACAAAAATCCCAGATGGCATTTTACCTTCACTAAACAAGGAGCACAGGAGCACAATGCTTCAGGCAAAACCTACAGTCTGTCTCAGCAGCTGTCTCTCCTCAGCTCCTGCTCTCTGCTGAGGCTGCCAAAGGGAAACTAGCAAAGAAAACCTCCCTAGTTTGTGACACGAGGTGAGAAAACTTCAGCTCATCAGGAGGGTCAGGCTGTGCCCAAGTCTGCTGACAGCCACTGTGGTCTGATCTCACCTTGGTATCTCACACCCTCCTACAATGTGGTTCATCTGATTTCAAGCTCTCAGTCATCACTGTTTAATTATTTTGAGCTGTACTTCACTACATAAATGGGAACTCTACTTCTCCATACTGGAGCAACAGCTGCCATGAAATTCTCCCTGTGGTTAGAGGCAGGACCTACAAATGCAAACGCTATTCTTGCTCTTCATTCTGTTTTTTAATCTGTGAACTTCACTTTCTGTTTCTATTTCCTCCTCAGTGAAACAGAAAACAGCTTGAGCTCAGGATAAAGCATTAGCTGAAGTTCTCTGGAAGGCGCCTCAAGAGATGCCAAGTATGGTAATGTCTGGGACTCAACTGCTTCGCAAGGTAAAAGGGCATTTCCCCTCCTCCAGCTTCTCAGAAATTCAAGCAAAGACACACGAGGGAGGGGGTTTCCCCTCTCTCCTGGCACTGCTGGGCAGAGGCACTTGCAGATACCTACCTATAGAGCTTGTACTTGGAAGCAAAGGCCTTGCCACAGTGCAGCTGGGGGCAGTTGTAGGGCCTCTGCTCCGAATGGGAAAGTGTGTGAGTTCTCAGCTTGTCCACGTGAGGGAAGGAGGGCTCCGATAGTTCACACTGGCATTTTCCCTGACTTTCGGTCTCTTCACCTCTTGGTCTGGGGACTAATTTCCAGCCTGTCTCTTCCTCCTCCTGCTTTGCATCTTGAATCCAGTTGGGAACACTGGGAAAAAATGCCGTCATGGCAGGTCTAGTAGAACATGGCCATGTCAAGCAGAACTCAACCCTGTGGGCGTCTCGCTGTGATGTTGTCCTGGTGCAGTTTTCTGTTGGAGCCCCCTGTGACCAAACTGCTTTAACAACAAAACTTCTTCATCTGAAATCACAGAAGGCTGGTGTTAAGACACTGCATCCTTCACCCGTGCACACAATGAACATTTGAAGATGCGTGTTCTCAGACATGGGAAACTCCAATCTCCACAACACTTTGCTGTCTTTTCCCCCTTAACCTGTTACTTGAATAAAATTATGTTAAACTTTTTCTGAATTACATTTTTTGCAACTATTAAGAGCCAGTGTTACCTGTTGGATGTATTTTCTCCTGAAAGATCATAGAAAGGTGTCTATTTAAAAGCTCTAAATACCTTTCACTGGGTGTTTTGCAGATCACTTCTCATCCCATTTTTTCATATTCTCACTTGCTTTTGGTCTCTTCTTACATGGAATTCCCTCCTAGAGATTCTCAGAGAAACCAAGGTTCTCTTGTATTTTCTTTTCCTATCCTTTCTGCTACCAACCTGGTGCACTGGGCTACACCATCTCCAGAGGACACCAATCTGAACCCCTACTTGTGGCTGAACAGGGCTGAGGAAGAAAGCTGACAATTATCGTCAACATCACACCTTTTTCTGGAAGTCAGCGGATGCTGTTCCTCTTCAGGGTGGGATTACTCATTGTATTTTCACTTTTCGATTGTGAGGCAGATTCTGCCTCTCTGGATTAGCAAGTTATCTACTGTAATGGGCAATTTTTAACTCTTTTTTTTTTTTTTCTTTGACACTCTCATCCATTAATAATGGAAGCTCAAACTGTGTTTCTTGTTCAACAAACTACACCTCCTGTAAGCTCTTCTGGCTTTCATGTTGACGAGGTTCTACATTAATCTCTCTTAGCAGGTTGTTCTTGAGTTGTGTGTTGGTAAAGTACAACGTTTTTAAAGGGTTCTACCGCCAGCTCAACTGGTAAACGGTCAGCTGAAATAAAACCGATCTCTTTCACTCAATTTGGCTGCCTGAGAAGCTCTTCTTAAAATAGCATCAAACCCTCAAGCTCTTTCTCACTCCATGATTGCTTCAGAGGAGGAACTTCCTGCTGCACATCAACACGAGTGCGAGTTGTGGGCAGGATGTGCAACTGCGAGGGAACAAACCAACCCCCGGCAAGTGCTCAAGGAACGTTATGAAGAGATGAAATAAGAATTACTGTGATCATCACCCCCAACACCATGGATGGTCACCTCAGTGTGGAAAACACTGGGAAACGGGATGACTCCAAGAAAACATGTCAGTGTGAGGTTTGGGAACGCCTGTTAAGAACAAAACTTGGTTTTGTGCAGGCTGAATCTACGTGGTCAGAGCAGAACAATAAAGGACCAGAACTGCTGAGGTGCCACTTTGGGACAAACCAGCGTGATGTGACAGCTGCTCTGACCCCTCAGGATGCAGGAGACCTGTGGTTCAAAGTAGTCTGTCTTTCTGGGTGCTAAAAGCATGAATATTTCTCTATGAAATATGTCGCAGAAAAGATGAGTGCTCTCTACCTCTTGCTCCAGAGCTGTGCAGGCGTCCTGGGAGTCTCTGCCACTTTCACCAGGGAACAGCTCCTTTCCCTCCGAAAAAGCCCGGCCATCTGGGCCAGTTTCAAAGCTACCTGGAAGAACACAAGAGTTTGAATTTTGATGTCTTTAACAGTAAGGTGCATAAACGATCACACTGGAATTTTAGGGAATTCAGAGGTGCTGTTGCAACCGCCTTGCAAACGGCGGAGGTGCCGGGGGGTGGCCGCAAATTGCCCTCCGGGGAACTCGCTCCCTCCTCCGGCACCTCCGCCGTTTGCCTCGGAAGCCAACCGGGAGACCCCCACCCCCGGGAGCGCTCCGTGGATAACGCAGCCCCGGTGGAGCGGGATCACACATCCCACCCCCGCCCCGCAGCCCTGAGGGGAGGGAGGCGGGCCCGGCCTACGCCCCCCCCCCTCCGCCCCGCATCCTCCTCCTCCTCTTCACACGCCCCCC
>VZRR01007213.1:88342-102365 GCA_013398015.1 Oreocharis arfaki | reverse complement strand
CAAGGGGAGGATACGGCCGTGCCACCGCCCCTCCCTGCGGTGCCGCCCCCCTCCCTCGCCCCCCCGCGCTCACCCCGTTCCCCCGGGCCCCGCCAAGCGCGGCTCCGGTCCCGGCCCCGGCGGCGCCATTGCGCGGGGCCTTGTGGGAGTGACGTCACGCCTCGGTGGTGGCCGCCAGAGCGCCGCGCCGCGGGGCATGACGGGATGGTGGCGCCGGGCTTTGGCCGCCGACGAGCCGCCATGGCGGTGCCGCCGGTCCCGGTGCTGCTCGTCCTCCTCCTGCTCCTCTCGGTGATGGCGGCGGGGGGCGGCGCAGCGCCCGCCTGGGACGAGGCCGGTTACCTGCTCTACTGTCCCTGCATGGGTGAGGCTCTCCCCCTGCGGGTCCCCTATGCATCTCCCAGTTGCGACCGCCGGCGTATGCCCCGGTGTGGTTCCCGCTGCAGACCCTGGTGCAGACCCCGTTTCATCCCCCGGCGCGGTCCGCGGCCCGTCCCGCGCTGCATTCCCCGGTCCGTGTGCCGGCGCATCCCTCGGTGGCAGCGCCGCTGCATCCCCCGGTGCGTGCCCGGTCCGTGCCCGGCGCGGTCCCTGCCTGAGCCCCATCTCTCGCAGGCCGCTTCGGTAACCAAGCCGAGCACTTCTTGGGAGCCCTGGCCTTCGCCCGCGCCCTCAACCGGACCCTGGCCGTGCCGCCCTGGATCGAGTACCGGCACCACCGCCCGCCCTACACCAACGTGAGCCCCCGGCGGGCGCGGAGAGGGAGCGGGGGCGCGGCGGGCAGGGCTGTGACCTCTCCGGGGATGAGCTGCGGGCCCCGGGTGAGGGGACCCTCGGCTCACGGGCTCTGTTTCCCCACAGCTGCACGTCCCCTACTCGGAGCACTTCAGGCTGGAGCCGCTCCGGCGGTACCACCGCGTGATCAGCCTGGAGGAATTCATGGAGCATCTGGCGCCCCGGCACTGGCCGCCCGGCAGGAGAGTGGCTTATTGCTTCGAGGCTGCTGCCCAGAGAAGCGCGGACAAAAGCACATGTCCCATGAAGGTGAGATCCTCCTCAGCCCCGCGGGCACGGCTTAATTCCAAAGGCTGTGATTGACTCATTCAGGTCGCCATTGATTTGCAAATGTAGGAGTTACCCACCGCAAATCGGTCTGTGTGGCATTGCTTTCACCACTTGTGGAGTGGCGAGCTGTGCCTTCATCAGTTTCCTTTGTCTACAAGTGCTTGGGGATGGGGAATACAGTCTGTGCAAGTAGATTTTATCACTTCAGATTTGATCATGACTGCAGTTTATCTCTTGCTCTCTGTTTCCCAGCTGTGGTAGCTTTCCAGCTGGTATTAAAGCAACCTCTCCTAACTAGAAGTTTGAAAGCTGTGGTGTCCTTGTTCCTTAAGGCAACCTTTGCAACCTTCTCAGTAGACTTCCCTTAATGTATTTCACTGTCTCCTTCCTGTGGAGCTGATGTGTGAAACAGGCTGTTGTATTCCAGCTGCTTCCCTCCTGGAACAGACTCCTGGTTTGCACCCCAGGATCGTGCTAGATCCATCTTTCAGGCTCTGTGTATGCACTGAATGAACACTTCTCTGTTCTTTGCAGGACGGAAATCCGTTTGGTCCCTTCTGGGATCAGTTCCAAGTGGATTTTGATAAGTCTGAGCTCTTCAAGGGAATTTCCTTCAGTCCTGCATACAAGGACCATTGGATCCAAAGGTAGCAAGAAGATGGAAAAGTGCTGGCAGGTCACTGTGGGCATTTAGAGTCACTCCTGAAAGCAGCTGTGACTGTGTATTGTGACTTTACATTTTGGGGGAGAGGCGTGAGTGGTTAGTTAGTAATAATTAAATAGGTTAAAAATATTAATGCTTTTTCCATTAAATATCCGCTGAGCACTTCCTGTGGGCATTACTTTATGTATGAACTCTGTTAGGCTGATTGACTTCTGAGCCAGGAATATTTAATTACAGCATTTATTGATTAAATATGTAATTAATCATCAAAAAGAATTTGGTTTCCAGGTGGTGATTATGAACTGTATTTTGTTGCTTACCTCATGTTTTCAGAGCTATGAGTGACTTTAGTGGTTATCAGTAAGTTTGGGTGACAGAATTGCTCTAGTCTGGGGTAGAAATGCAACATCTCACTGGTTCGTAGCTCCTCACTGCGTGTGTGAGGTTCTTCTCTTTTTGTCTGTCAGATAAAAGCTCTGAGGTAAAATACAGTCCCTGAGATTTCTTCAGTTCAGATGGCAAAACAGCTAAAACTATCTAAATTTGGAGCAATAAATGCTGCCTATTTTAGGGTGTTCCTGGTTTCCACTCTAATCTTCACAGCAGTCTTCATGCAGGGGAGGTCACGTTTCACAGTGCTCCGGTTTGGTTTCCCGTAGGTTTCCACCCTCTGAGCACCCTGTCCTTGCCTTATCTGGAGCTCCAGCCCAGTTTCCTGTGCTGGAGGAGCACCGGCCCCTGCAGAAGTACATGGAGTGGTCTGATGCAATGGTGAAGAAGGGAGAAGCCTACATCCAGTCCCTGCTGGTCCGGCCCTACGTTGGCATTCACCTGAGGATCGGCTCAGACTGGGTACGTCAGCAGCTGTAGGCTGGTGACAAGTGGGGTGTGGACAAAGCTGTTCAAAAATTAACTGTGCTGGGAGAGCCACCTGATCCCTGGTGGCATTCAGGAGCTCCCTGTGTGTTAGCAGTGCTGCTGGGATCCTCTCAGACAGGCAGAGGTGGGGGAGGTGGTGGTGTTTTCTCACTCGGATGTGGTACTTTGAAAATGAAAAAAGTACCGCTGATGGGGTTCAGCCTCTTCTCCCAGCAACAGGACAATGGGAAATGGCCTCAGGTTGCACCAGGGGAGGTTCAGGTTGGATGTTAGGGAAAAATTCTTCACTGGAGGAGTGATTGAGCACTGGCTCAGCCTGCCCAGGGCCATGGTGGAATTGCCATTCCTGGAAGTGTCCGGAACACAAGTAGATGTGGTGCTTTAAGGTTTAGTGGGCATGGGGTATCTGTTCAAAGTTTGGACTTGATGATCTTAGAGATCTTCAACATTGATGGTTCTGTGATTCTCTTTCCCTCTCCCAACAGAAAAATGCCTGCAACATGTTAAAGGACGGGACAGCCGGGCCGCACTTCATGGCTTCACCACAGTGTGTGGGCTACGACCGGAGCGCTGCAGTGCCTCTCACCATGGACATGTGCCTGCCAGACCTCAGAGAGATCAAACGGGCTCTCAAGCTCTGGGTGGCAAAGATTGAAGCTAAATCTGTTTATATTGCTACCGATTCTGAGCCCTACACAACAGAAATACAGCAGTTCTTCCAGAAAAAGGTGAGTCTTCCAGAAACCTCTTCTGGCAGGAGTCCTTGGATAAAAGCCTTCCTTGGATTGTGGCCCGAGGCTGTCAGGGACAGGAGGCAGGCAGTTGTGGAACAGGTTATTCACAGCCAAATATTGGCATCACAAAGTGAATTTGGCTCATAGCAATAAAAATTATCCTATAAAACTCTTTTTTTTTTTCTGGGAGGTTGAAGAGCATTATCTGACATGGTAGTAAATATTTCCATGAAAAGGGCTTAAATTAAATAAACCTAAGTGATTTTCAGAAATGCTCTGACATTGATCTAATCATAAATGAGTTATAGGGCAGAGAAAGACAAACCTCACTCTCTTTCTGTTGTGTATTCCGTTTCTAATATTATGCCAAGACATTGGATTGTGATAATAGCTGACTGGATTCGTGTGCTCTCCTCGTTTCTCTGCAGTTCAAGGTTGTCAGCTTGCAGCCAGAAGTGCCTCAGATTGATCTGTACATTCTTGGCCAGTCCGACCACTTCATCGGGAACTGCGTCTCTTCCTTCACTGCCTTTGTGAAAAGAGAGCGCGACGTCCATGGGAAACCCTCCTCGTTTTTTGGCATGGACCACCCACCGAGGCTGCGGGATGAGTTCTGACCAAAGGAGGAAGAGGCTCTGTGGTTCCAGGGCTCTGATCTGGGTCCTTGGTGCTGCAGCATTCCCTCTGGGCAGTCATTGCTGGCCTGTGGGAGAGCTCCTGCCCTCCAGTGCTCCTCACAGTCCCTTCCAGACTGTTCTGTCTGATGTCTCCTGTGTTTCCAATGTGAGCTCAGATAGAAATTTTAAATCATGTAGTTCATAGGAAACTATAAACTATGTATAGTTCTGTAAGATGTAGCTTTACAGCTCTCCATTCTCACTACTTGGGATTCACCAGCAATCATGATGAAGCAGCTGCTCAGATTTCCTCTTTTCTTTCTCTGTCAATTCTTAACTCTCCCCTGGAGATGTTTCGAAGCTCTGTGTCCAAAACTGACCGTAATTGCTTCTTTTTAAGTGCAAAAGTATTGTCAGGCATATCAGGTTCCCTGGAAAGGGCATGCAAGGTAAAGCTCAGGACTGAAAAAGCTCTGGGTTTAATTGAGGACCACTGTTGTCTTATCAGACCTGTGTCACCACAGTGCCTCAGTGTCCCTTCTCCTGTCCAAAGAGATTCCATACCCAGTGCTGTGAGGCTCTGGATCTCTTTGGTGGTGCTGGAGGAGTGCAATGGGACACAGTGGGACATGGCAGCTGCCTGTTCAGCCTCTCTGCATCAACCTGGGGCAAAGGGTGTGCAGGGACATGGGAGGAGATGTGTCACAGCTAGTCCAGAGCTGGAGGTTGAGGGCTCGTAGCTTTGTAGCTGTTGATGTCAGTGAGGTTTTAGGAGAGAAACTTTGAGCCAAGATTATTACAGTAGCTGTAGTGGGGTTAGGTATATCATACCTGTGTCTATGGTAGTGGGTTTTGTTTGGTTTTGTACTTTATAAAATAACCCCTCTGAGAGCATTACCCTTGTCTGGGGTAGTTCCCAGTGGAGGTAACTCTGAAAAATTATTAATTGATGGGGAAGCAACAGCCCAAAGCCCTCTGTTTGGCCTGGTACGGTTTGATGCTGGTAACACTGATAATCCCAGTGTGGTGAGACTCAACTTGACCAACGCCTTTTGGTGCTTCTGTGACTTCATTTTCTGGTCCAAAGACTGAGTACAGAACAGTTCATTTTACAAAAATGCCACTTGGGTGAGTCTGTGGTATCAGAGCTGCTGCCTCCAGTGCACTGCTGCAGTCCAGGCAAGGCTGTTATAAGTGGTTAACTCCAAATGTCTCTTTTTATGTTAGTCTTTTCCTCCTAGAAATGTTTCTGAGCTCTGAAGGAGTTTGAAGGCTCAGGGGAGTGAGCAAAAGAAGGCTAAATGAGAAGGTCCCCCAGGGGTCAGGGTGGCAAAAACTCATCTCGTGTTTCCTCAGGGCTGGCTTGAAAAATCATGGGATTTGGGGGAAAATCATCAGATTGGGTGCCTTTGGGAGCCAGGCTTTTGAAGACTTTGAACCTCCTTGTGTCATACAGTTTACTGATCTTGGGTGATGCCCTTGGGGCTGCCTTGCCCTGCTGTGGAGCAGGGGAAGCCATTCCCCACACTGTTGGGAAGACAAAGTATTAAAACAAAATGTTAGGGTGGGGTGTTTTGGGTTTTTTTTTTAAAAAGGTATTTTTTGTACTAATAAAAACTTGATTTTGTATTCACTCGTAGTGCACCGACATTCCTTCCTCCATTGCAGAAGTCTCTGGTACCAGAGCTGGACTGCACTGCTGCGCTCCAGACAGCTCTAGTTAAGGGGATTTAACTCTTCAATGTCTTTTCTTTATGATGGTCTTTTTCTCCTTGGAAATATTCCCGAGCTTTGGAGGATTTTAAAGGCCCCAACCGGGGTGCGGCAGAGCGGCGGGACGCGCCGGGCTTGCCTAAAACCCGTCATTTTCGGGGTTGGCGGAGTGCGGGGTGCCCGGTGCGGGGCGCGGCGGGGCCCCTTTGTCCCGGCTCCATCCGGGAGCGGCGGCGCGGGGCGGGCGCGCCCGTTGCCAGGGAAGCGCGTCACGGGCGGGCGGAGCGGCCGCGCCGCTTCCGGGGCCGCGGGAGGAGCGGCCGAGCGGCTGCCGAGGTCCTTCCCCGTCTCCACGGGCGCTCTCCGCTGTCCCCGGGCCCCCTTCCCTGCAGCGCCCGGTGTCGCAGCCGCGAGGGCGGAGGGTGATGCTCGGGTGAATCCGGGAACGAGCCCGCGGTCCCGGCTCTCCGGGGGAGGGAACACCCGTGGGGTGCCGTGCTGAGGCGACAGCGGTGGCAGAGGTGACCACAGGTGACCGCAGACGCCGCGTGGAATCGGGGCACACCGTGGCACAGGTGGCACCGCCGGCCCAGCTCCAGCGGCAGCACCGGGATGTCATGCCCGGCTTGTGGAGCGTTTGGCAGGGAGGCGAGAGGAGAACAGCAGCACGAAGGGTGGTTTGGCTTGGGAAGGACGGAGAGACACAATTCAACCGTGACATTACGAAACCACAAATATTTGAAAGATTTGAATGGCGAGAAGCAATGGAATGTTTCGAGTGGTACCTCGGGATGTGCAGAGACGCGAGGGAATGGTTGGGGCAGTTCCAAGAAAATCTTTCAGAGATGTTTAAGGCAGGGAGCAGACATAGGACATCACCTGTCAGGGCAGGTGGCTGGAGTGAGCACCATGCCTGGGGCACTGCTGTCCAAGACAGCACCTCCCAACCCTGGACATTTCTGAGGAAAAGTGGTTGTCCCAGTTTGTATTCAGGTTGTGGCATTGGTCATTTTTTCAGGCCCAACCTTGTGTTGCCTGAAGGAAATAAAAATGATTCAATTTCTGCCCATCCTCCCCTCTTGGTCACCAGGGGCACATTTGCAAGTGCATCTGTCTCAACCTTGACCTTGACTTGTAGGGACCTGGCCCAGGTCACTTTAGGCTGAAATAATTTCATGAAAAATTTCCCGTCTTTGATGGAGAAGAGTGGATGGCACGACAGCATTCCCAGCTTTCTGGCCATTCATGTCCAGCCACTCTGGCAGCTCAAACATTGCTATGGAGTTTCTGGGGAATAAAAGCACTGCCAACTAATTGGTTTTATTTTCCAGTTACACACTTGGATAAATCTGAGAAGAACCATAATTTGTTATGCTTCCAGTAAACTTCACCAGAGTAGCTAAAATAATTGGAGATGATTCGTGATGGGTTGTTATGAAAATAGCCCAAGTCAGGGGTAAAATCAGTTGTTTGTGACTATAAAAAGAGACTTGCAAGTGAAGTGGGGAAAGGTGTTAAAAGCTGATGGGGAGGAGGGACACCCAGAGGAGCAGCAAATGTGCAACCTAATTTTTGTTCGAGGTGTACCTCTGGCAAGACTAACTGAACTCTGATCATTTAATGTTTGTCATAGTTGCTTACGAAAGCGGCACTTCTCATCAGAATAGTATTTTAGATATTCAATATATAAAATAAATCCGTGCTCTCCTTGTCAGAACTCGTGCCTAATTCGAGTATTTGCCAGTGTGAACATGCAGATACGTGACACAGTGGTTGCCATGTGACCTTGTCAGAAAATTGTCTCTTGTGAACTTGAATTACAGGAATGTCTCTGGGAGCTGTGGAAGGAGAAGCGTGTGTTAATGTATATAGCTCCTCAGGATGAGAAGAGGGAGGGTTCTTTTTTGTGATTCTGCCAAGATTTGTCCTCGTTTCACTTATTCTTTCTGTGTTCGTGCTCCAGAATTCGTGTTTGCTGTGGGTCAGACAGGAAGGTCACCTTTATCTGGAGCTGTCAGTTAGGAGGGAAATGGTTTTATTCAGTAGCTAGCCAAAATTCCTGTAACAGTTTGAACTCACTGTGCAGGGTGTAGAGTGAATTCTGAATGAGTGTCCAGTTCAGTGCTTTTATGGGAAGAGTGAGCAGCAAAGAGTTTCCCCCCGCAGACCCAAGGAAATTCCCAAGGCCATATTGAGGTTTTTGTACAATTCTTAACCATGTTTATCTGTTACTTTGTTTTACTTTTCCAGTCTATCTGTATATTGGGCTAGAATTGTGCTTCCTTTCCCATCCACTAGCTCTGGCCCTGCAGTTCTCTGCTACCTTGTTGGAGAAGCTCTCCTAATACATGCAATTATCAAGTAAAAAACATTAAGACAGAAATCCCTGTTTCCTGCTGATCCAACTGGGAAGGGAACAGTGAACACATCCCGAGGAGGCCACACCTGAACGTGTGCCAGCACTGCCTGGGGTTCCCTGTGTGTATTAGTTTTACACTCAGTTCCAGCTGGCAGAAGGACCTCAGGGCTCTTCTTGGAAGATATTTTGGAAATAAAAAGGGTTATTAGAAGCCACATGGCATTCCCCAAGCTGTGCCATTGAGATCTGCCGTGTGAGGCTTTAGCAGTGACTGCTTTAGCAGTAACACAGGCTTTTTGCTCCACTTTCAGTGGCAGCTCATCTTGCTGATGACTGGAGGATGCACCAGTGTGTTCTTCTGTCTACCCAGAGCCATGAACGACTTGGATCTGTGATCTGGGTTTATTCAGTGTGAGTTTAGGTTGATGGTGAGTCCTGTAAACCTGATGCAGTTGGAACACCAGAGCAGGAGTGACGTCAGTAGATCAGTGTAGTTGAGCAGGGCTGGCTTTTGTGGGGAATCCTGATAAAAGCATATTGCCAAAAGAAAAGATAATAGCAGACTTGTGCTCCAGAGGCTGTACGAGATTTTCAAAATGGGAGATTTAAAACAAAAGGCCCGACTGCAAAGAGAATGAATGGCAAAGTATTCTTTCTATAAGTAGTTTTAGAAGGTTTATTTTTATTTGTAAGGGTCAAGAAAAGGATCTTTACCAGCTGTAGAGATGTGATTTGATGACGAGTTTTTGCAAAAGACCCTGTAAAAATGATACCATTTGATGCACAGCCTTTGGTAAAATAATTCTGTCTCAGTTCAGTCCTTTACAGGGCTTTCATGTTGTATTTTAGTTCTTCCAAATCCCTTGCAATTTAATGAATGCAAAATGCTGCTCAAATCGATGAAGCGAGTCTTTGGCTTTGTGAAAAGCTGTCCCCTGCAGAAAACTGCCTTCAGACATTCCTGCTTTGTTTTTGTTTCAGGTTTCTAGCACGGGATCATCCATCAGTCGGATCGCACCAGCCGTAGCCCCGCCGTCATGTCCAAGTCAAAGAGCTCCGAGTCCGTGCGGGTGGTCGTGCGCTGCCGGCCCATGAACAGCAAAGAGAAAACTGCTTCCTATGAAAAAGTTGTCAACGTGGATGTCAAGTTAGGGCAGGTCTCAGTGAAGAATCCACGGGGATCATCTCATGAACTGCCTAAAACTTTCACCTTCGATGCTGTGTATGACTGGAATTCCAAACAGGTCGAACTCTACGATGAGACCTTCAGGCCTCTCGTGGACTCTGTTCTGCAAGGGTTTAATGGGACAATCTTTGCCTATGGGCAGACTGGGACAGGGAAAACGTATACGATGGAAGGGGTGCGTGGTGATCCCGAAAAGAGAGGGGTCATCCCCAATTCATTCGACCACATCTTCACCCACATCTCTAGATCTCAAAATCAGCAGTACTTAGTTAGAGCGTCTTATTTGGAAATTTACCAAGAAGAAATCAGAGACTTGTTATCAAAGGATCAATCCAAGCGGCTGGAGTTGAAGGAGAGACCAGACACGGGGGTTTTTGTTAAGGATTTGACCACCATTGTTACGAAAAGCGTCAAAGAGATAGAGCACATCATGAATTTGGGAAACCAGAACCGCTCCGTTGGTGCCACCAACATGAACGAGCACAGCTCTCGATCTCACGCCATTTTCCAGATCACTATCGAGTGCAGCGAGCTGGGGCTGGATGGAGAGAACCACATCCGTGTTGGGAAGCTCAACCTGGTCGACCTGGCAGGCAGCGAGCGGCAAGCAAAGACGGGAGCACAGGGGGAAAGGCTGAAGGAAGCCACTAAAATCAATCTGTCCCTCTCAGCTTTGGGCAACGTTATCTCTGCCCTGGTAGACGGCAAAAGCACGCACATTCCATACCGGGACTCCAAGCTGACCAGGCTACTTCAGGACTCATTAGGTGGCAATGCCAAAACTGTGATGGTGGCCAATATAGGCCCTGCCTCTTACAATGTAGAGGAGACATTGACCACACTGAGATATGCCAACCGTGCCAAAAACATCAAGAACAAGCCACAAGTGAACGAGGATCCTAAGGAGGCTCTGCTGCGGGAATTCCAGGAAGAGATTGCTCGACTCAAGGCACAGTTGGAAAAACGTTCTATTGGCAAAAGAAAGAGGAGAGAAAGGAGGAGGGAGGGTGGGGAGGAGGAGGAGGACACTGAAGAGGGTGAGGATGAAGGAGATGACAAAGATGATTATTGGAGGGAGCAACAAGAAAAGCTGGAGATTGAGAAGAAAGCTATAGTCGAGGATCACAGCTTGGTAGCAGAAGAAAAGATGAGGCTCCTGAAAGAGAAGGAGAAGAAAATGGAGGACCTGAAGCGAGAGAAGGAAGCAACAGAGATGCTGAGTGCAAAAATCAAGGTAGAATTCTTCCTTGTCGTACTCTTTAAAAGCAATTTCTTTAGGCTGTGGGGAAAATAAAGAGTTTCCCAATTTGGAATGATATTTCATAGGAAGTTTCCAGGATAGTGATTTGTGTTTAGTTTGGAAAATTTTAAAATAAGCTATTTCTAGCCAGAAGTTGAAATTTCTGCTATTAATTACATATTCCAATATTCATGAGTTGTTTCATTGTTCTTATGCTGATCTTAAGCAGTTGGCACAATAAAAGACAATGCATCTTTTCACAAGCTGTGGCACAAAAAATGTTTCATTCTGTCACAGATCATTAACAAGTTCTTTACAGGGGAGCACACATTTTGGTTCTCCAGCTGAGCCACACATTGCAGTGGTGCCTTATTCGAAACAAGTTACTGTTGCATTAATCCCAGAGTTTTATAGGAATTTTAAGAAATAGTGATTCTTGTAGCAGCTGCCTTGAAGGAGAAGGTTAAATAAGGGAGCTGCCCTGCAGAAGTTGTATCCATAGATGAAAAAGTTACCTTCTGTGGTCACTGAGAGAAACTTCTGACCCTGGTTTTTCCTTTCAGACAATGGAAAGCAAGCTGCTGGTGGGAGGGAAAAATATTGTGGATCACACAAATGAACAGCAGAAAATCCTGGAACAGAAACGACAGGAAATTGCAGAACAGGTACAAGGAAGGGGATTTGTTATTTTGTATAAAAAGCCTTGCTGCAGAACTTTTGTAAAACATCGTGGTGGGGAAATGACCAGAAAAGTTTTCCAGGGTTGACCTTAAAATTGGTTTAATGGCAATCATTTATTGAGAAGAAGTGGGGAGGGCTTGTGTCAGATTCGTCATTATTTGAAATATGTAAAGAAGGTTTATAATAGTTTTATTCTAGCTCTTCATAGTAAAGATTTACCTCCTATCTTGATTGGAGCTGTTTGTAAGTGAAGAAATATTTCTAAGACATCTAAGAGTACCAGTTCAGCCTTTAGCTCAAGGGAGGGGTCTTTACTCTGTACTAAAAGTTCATTTTCTGTTATGCAAATTCTGTTGGTGATTCTTAAACACAATAACCAGTACGAACTGATAAAAAGGAAAGGAAAAAAAAAATCTGAAAATTACATTTTATTCCTTTAGTTGAAGATTGAGCCTTGTTCACACCATCTGATTTTAATAGCAAAGTAAGGACAAATAAGAGTTATTGCTTCTGGTATTTCTATGGCAAGAGATAGGAAGAACTGGAAGGCAGGGAAGGAAACACATCCTGAGCATTGGTGTCATGTGTGTCAGCTGGAGGTGACAAGGTAATTGTGGTCTTTAATGCCATCTTGTCTCATTCTTCAGAAACGTCGGGAGCGAGAAATCCAGCAACAGATGGAAAGTCGGGATGAGGAAACACTAGAGCTGAAGGAGACCTATAGTTCTCTTCAGCAAGAGGTGGACATAAAGACCAAAAAACTCAAAAAGGTAAAAAGAAAATGATTCCCTGTCTGCCAGGCTGGGAATAAAATCAACTTGTGTGTGAAAGGGAGAGGAGCATTGGCAAGTGACGGATTTTGGCTCTTGTTGTGTGCTCCAGTTATTCTCCAAGCTGCAAGCTGTGAAGGCAGAGATCCATGATCTCCAAGAAGAGCACATCAAAGGGCGCCAGGAAATGGAGCAGACCCAGAATGAACTCACCAGGGAACTAAAGCTAAAGTAAGTCACATCACTCCATTGCCTGCTATTAACTGGAACAGAGAGAGTTTCTCAGGGTGGGGAGTGGAGGGACTGCCTTGCACATACTTGTGGAATAAGATTTAAACATGAGAAAACTAAACCATTCCTCCTTTTCCAGGGTTGTATTACATCAGTGAGAGAGGAGCAGTGAGGAAAGTCATGTGCTAATTATGCTTCTTGTATATTTCTCATTTTTGTGGTTGCATGTAGGCACCTGATTATTGAAAATTTTATTCCCTTGGAAGAAAAGAATAAGATCATGAACAGATCATTCCTTGATGAAGAGGAAGACAACTGGAAACTACATCCCATAACCCGCCTGGAGTGAGTGTACTTCTGCTCTTTTCTTGGGATGGAATTACAGGTCACAGGAAACCCTCTAGCTGTCAGGAACAAAAGAAGGATTGAACTGGGGATTTAAACTGGCCCTCTAGAATTCACAGCTTCTTGATGCATAATAAAGTAAAACAAAACAAAACAATTCATTCCTCTTAATAGGTGCTGTAAAATAGAAATGCACAGTTAGGAGAATTCTTGGAAGATTATGATTTTTCTAATAGGCAAACCCAATAATTATATGTAAAATATATGTAATAGTGCATTCACCATTAAAATAGCAGTGCATTCCTATCATATTTCTTTCCTGCTCCTACAAATGCAGCCTGGGTGGTTTCTGCTGTGTTGAAACAGATTTCTGCATGGAATTTGCAGATGTTATAGCTCATAAACTCCAAGAGGAGCCTTTGGTTTTAGGGTATAACAGACCAAGTCTCTGTTTTCCTCTAGTAACCAGCAGATGATGAAAAGACCAGTATCTGCTGTGGGGTACAAAAGGCCCCTGAGCCAACACGCCAGGACGTCCATGATGAATCATCCAGAGGCTCGGTACAGGGTAAGCCCACATGTGGTCGAACCTTTGTCTCTTCACCCTCCTGCTCAGGGGAATGTGAATTCCAGAGGGGATTGTGTGTTCTTCTTTGAGATGTAAATTTGTAGCGTCCTGCATACATTTATAAAGTACTTCAGATTGACTTCCTGGAGGGAAAAGCAGCAGTTTGTGTGAAAACATGAAGACTTTGATTCTGCTTTTCCCGTCTCAGGCAGAGAACATCGTGTTACTGGAACTGGATGGGCCCAGCCGGACGACGAGGAACTACGAAGGCCCAGCCATCGCTCCCAAGGTTCAGGCAGCTCTGGAAGCAGCTCTGCAGGAAGAAGATGAGATTCAAGTGGATGCCTCGACCTTTGAGAACACTTCAAATAAAAAATCAAAACCCAGGTGAGTCAGAGCTTCCCTGAGCAGACTGGCCCACAGGAGAGGTGCAAGTAGAGTTGCTGTTGGTCAGCACTTCTCATCAGTGAAGTGAAGCTGAGCTTTGTAGTAAAACAGAGAGAGAGAGAAAGGAACATAGAATCATTAAGGTTGGAAAAGACCTTTAAGATTTGAGTCCAACCTTCACCCAAATCCCACCATACCACTAAATCTTATCACAACTTCTCATTTTTTGAACACTTCCAGGGATGGAGATTTTACCTCTGCCCTGGGCAGCCTCTGCCAGGGCTCGACCACTCTTGCAGTGAAGAAATTTTTCCTAATATCCAGCCTGAACCTCCCCTTGTAGAACTTGAGGCTGTTTCACCTTGGCCTGTCACTTGTTGCATGGGAGAAGAGGCCAACCCCTGCCTCATCACAACCTTCTTTCAGGGTGTAGGACATTGGACAGTAGAAAAAGCTGAGGCTGTTTATTAGAGAATAACTCCAGTAAAAAAAAATCAGCTTTTTGAAGGCTAATATTGGAAAGTAACAGAGCTTTTCTTGTTCATATTTTAATTTTTGCTTCTTCAGACCGAAAACTGGAAGGA
>VZRR01007213.1:34989-81725 GCA_013398015.1 Oreocharis arfaki | reverse complement strand
GATGAAGCAGAGGAGGAAGAAGGAGCGCACGTGGGCCGAGGCCGCCCGCCTGGTGAGGCCGGGGGGGCGTCCAGGGAGGGGGCGCGGAGACTCCGCCGTGCCCCAGGGCCTCCCCGCCGCGTCCGGCCCCTCCCCGAGTAACGGGGCCGGCGGCGCCGCCATCGCTTTTGAGGGGGTAAAAGCGGGGGCCGGGTCCGCCTGGAGGGCGCGGGCGATGTTGCCCGTTCCCGGCCCGGTCCCGCGGCTTCCCGCGGTTTCCCCACCGGCCGCTGTGGCCGGGGTCTCCTGCACGGTTGTTTTTCTTCCTCAGCCCGGTGGGAAGGAGATGCGCCCCGGGGCGGTGCGAGCGCGGCCCCCGGCCCTCAGTGGCGAGCTGCCCGCCCGCCGGGGGTCCCAGCGGCCTCCGCCGCCTCCCGCCGGGCGGGGCTGCAGCGGGTCCCGGGATGGGACGCGGGAGGTGCCGTCCCGCAGCGGTTCAGTGCGTGCCGGGCAGGGCTCCGGGCACGGTCCCGCTCATTCTCTTCCTTTCGGGTGGTTTAAAGCTCCGTGGGAGGAACCGGAGCCTCCGGAGAGGGCACGGCCGCTGTCAAAAGTTTCTGGTTTAATTACCGGGGGTGCGGGTTCCTTCTATGCGTCGGCAGTGCCCGAGGGCCGGTGGCGTGTGCCGGGCTGCCGGAGCGGCAGCTGGACTGAACATCTCTGAATCAGCCCGTATTTGGTCACTTTTGGGTTTAGGAGACGTGGCCATAGAGATGTCGTAGTCCTTTTGTCTTAAAGAATCTCCTTGTTGAAGGCTTCAACTTCCAAGCCCAGCTCTGCTCTCGTGGTGTCTGTGGGAATGCATGCCCCTGTCATTGGACTGTTGCAGTGGGAAGAAGGTGACTTCCCTCTGTGAAGCTGGATCTGTCTTGAACCCCAGTTAGGAAGGAGGGAATCAAAAAAGAAAAATAACTTCAGTGCCTTTCGGTGAGCTAGTCAGAGGTTTGATTTAAGGGCTGCATGCCGAGGTGTTTAGGCTGGCTGTTTGGCATTTGGGTGGAAGGAGCTGGCTCTCTCCTGGTGACCCAGTGACACAGGTACAGCAGTGCAGGGATGGAGTAAGGGATGATCCAGCTGCCTGGATGTGAACGGATCTTGCATTTCCTCCCTGTAGCCGTGTCAGCAGTGTACAACTTGAGACGATACATGTGTTACCCCTATGTAGCCCGTGGACTTCTGTAGAAATGGATTTACCGGGCTTGAGTGTGATTTGTTTCCTTTTTTTCTGTTGTGTGTGTTTGTTTTGGTTTTGTCAGCCCAGGTTATGCATTGAAGCATGTAAACATTCAGAAGGAACAGTGTGGGTGAATCCAGTGAGGCTCATGTCTCGTTCTGAGGATGTTCAGGATAAGTCTTGGTGCTTCTGAGTAAGATTTTTTTTTTTGGCTATTGGAGTGTTTTGTTACTGCTTGCCAGGAAGAAACCTAATCAGACAAGCATTTGACTTCCAGCAACTTGCATCATCTTTTGTGTGTAAATGATAATATTTTAGACCCACGTGGCTTTGCTTGAAAAGCTGGAGAAGGGCATAAGGCAGCCAGTGTGGAACTTCACTGCAGGAGCCTGGAGGTCTCGTTCTCCATCCTGCATTTCTCCTTGGGATCCAGGTTCTGTGAACCAGGTGTGTCACTGCAGGTGGCAGGGATGCTTTCCTGGAAGGTGACCCTGGGGGCAGAGGCTGTGCTATGTGACCTTGCACAAAGTCAGCTCATTCAAACATCCTGGGCTCTGACATGTGAAAAAAATCATTATTTATAGGCTGCCCAAAGCAGTGCATGAGACTGTGGCTCTAAAGCAATCACCTAACACACCTCATCATCCTCGTGTGATGGGGAAGGTATCTCTTCACACAGTTCTTCTCACCTGTCTTTTGGCCAGGACCTCGGGCACGGTGGGTGCATGAGATGTCTAAGCCTCAACAGCATCTTAGAACCATTGATGAACCAGAAATAGAACGATCTCATACTAGATTATCCACTTAGAGAGACCTGCAGTTGCGTAGCTGCACTTCCAGCTTGCAGGACTGATTGTAAATCCACTAAAAATAGATCTTTATTTCACACTAGTCTTAACACATGCTCCCTGTCAAAATGCTTTTAATTTCCCTCTCTGACGTGTGTATTTTGTATTCCTCTCGACGTTTCTGAGAATCACAGGCAGAAGTGTTCTTCAGTGTTGCTCCTCCTACAGAGCCAAAACTCTGCACGTTCCATAAAATAAACCTTTAAAGATTGATCTGGATGCCCAAAGCCATGGCAGGACCCCACGAGTGCTGTCAGAGCTAGTTGACCAGTAAATTGAGGAAGTGATGTAAACTTCCATAATTAGGGGCACAGGAACCCGCAGCTATCAATGCTATAAATAGTGGAGGGGGGAAAATTCTGTTTTGGGGGTAAGGAATAGCCAGTGTTGAAGTTGTAGCTCTGGGTGGAAAGCTGATGTGGTGCTGGGAGTGTCAGGTTGGAGAGGGATAGAAGGGGCAGTGCTGGAGAGTGGGATTTGGTGTCTAAAGCTTGCAGGATCTTCTCTCCCCCAATTCTTCCATTAAGTGCTCTGTACACTTAATACAGCTCTTGATTGGAAATTGTTCCCCTGAGCGTAGATTCTTTTATCCGTATGTAAATGCTCCTTTGTGCTCAGTTTTAGGCCACATACTTCGCTTGCTGTGTCTGTCACTGGAGAGAGGTTTGAATAATTCCCTGATTTTTTGGAACAGACGTGTTGTATTTTGCAGATCTCACTGGGCTCGGGAGCAATGAGTTTCCCCGTGTCAGCTGTCTGCAGCCTTTGAGTGATGGGGTGACAGCTCAGGAGGGAGGCATGGAGACCTCGTAACCTATGGAGGGAGGGAGGGAAAAGTGTGATGGAGCTGTATGGAATTTAATTAGTTTACTCTCTCTGAATATGGCTCATCACTTGCTTTGATTTTTCTTTACACTCTTTGTGTTTTCATAGGGTTTTAACTCAAGTTAGTTCTTGAATTCCCTTCCCCATGAGGTTCTTCCCACCTTCTCAGAAGCTTGTGAGCTTCAACCATCTGCAAAATACCTGTTGGGTGGACATGATTTAAGAAATTCCATTTGTAGAATCAAGATTTAGATTGGAAGGACCTTAAAGATCATCTCGTTCCAACCCCCTGCCACATGCAGGGACAGCTTCCACTAGTCCAGGCTGCTCCAAGCCCCATCCAGCCTGGCCTTACCACAAGGTGCAGTTGAAGTGCAGAACTGCAGTTGGGTTTTTCATTACTTGTGGAGGGTGGAGATGGTTTGAGGTGCAAACGTGGCCCTGCACAGCTTTGGGATGGTTTTGCACATGTCCGTTTGGCCTGGCTGCTGCAGTGACTCACTTCTAGATTCTGCTGATGGAAATGGGGCATCTGGGTCCTTCCTCTGGCTTCCTACACGAGTCAGACTGAGAGACAGCACCGTGTTGCTGACTTTAGAGCGTGGGGACAAATGACACCAGGGCTGTGCATCGTGTGGCCGCGACGCTGGGGCAATTTAGACCATGGTTACAATCAAAAAGTTCCTGAGTGAATTCCTCTTGCTGCTTTCCATGCCTGCTCCAGGCCATGGCCTGTGCCTGTCTCACCCTCTTTTTGCTCGTGGCCCCAGGTCTGTGGAGCTGGGTGCCTTTGCATTCCAAGAGCAGCACTGTCTGCTGCCGGGGAAGGCGCAGGAGCCGGCGCATGGTCGGCAGCTGTAGGGTAATCTGCTCCCAAAGAAGCTGCGTGGTTTACATCTACTGCAGCTTATTTTTGCTCATTGTTTCCTGTTTATGTGGATAATCTTCTTATCCACAGAAATGTCCCGTCCTCTCTTTGAATCCTTGAGTTCTTGCTTCTAGACGTTTTGGAGCAGTAAGTTTCACAGGCTTTAAAAAAAATAAAGTAATAACCTCTTTACTTCTTCGTATATAAGTGACAATTGTATTCTTGATATAATATATGAAAGGATGAGTTGTTATTTATTGTATTGCCTTTTAATGTCTGATTTTCTTCATTTTATGTCAAAGGCAAGCACTCTTAAGTCTCTAGCCAGATTTTTTTTCCCAAATCCTTTACTGTTATTTGGTCCTTTTCTGAATTCTGTCCTTCTCTGAGATGCATTCTGACTCTTAACTTGTGGTTCCCTTCCTGGGATGGAGCGAAGATGAAAGGAATGCAGTAATCTGGGGAAGGTACACTTTTGGATTGTATGTCTGCACGGTAATACCTTTAGTGACAAAAAAAAATACTGGATGCTTTGTGGAGAGGTAGGAAAAGGTTTTTACATCATTAAAGGTCACTGACCACTGTACAGTTTGGAAGGTTGATGTGGCAGCAGCTCCATCTAATGTGTAGTGAAATCTGGTGAAGCTTCCACTGGGGTCAAGGCCAGATTCTGCTGCTTTTTCTCCTCCATGTTTGTATTTTGGTTAATTAGGGAAGCAATGAAGGTAAAGCCTTTTGTGGCTTTGATCCGTGTTCACCAGGATCTTGAGGTAGCCTGAAATTTTACTGTGTGTCTTTGCAGGTGAATCAAGTTCGAAGAGGCACATTATTGGGTCTGAGCCACATCTGATGCAGTATCTCTGGGAATGCAGAAGCAAATTCTATAATGACACTTGGTCTTTCTGTCTTTTCAGGTGCTGGAAAATTACTCAGATGCTCCTATGACCCCAAAGCAGATTCTGCAGGTCATAGAGGCTGAAGGTCTAAAGGAAATGAGGTTAGTATTGATGATTTTGTCTAAACCAGTGTGGAGCATGGGGGAGGCAGTGTATGAAGGCTGGTGTTGCTTCATACAGTTCTGCCTCATCCCCAGCCCACTTTGCTTCCCTTTTTCTCTTTTCAGCCTGGTAATTTCAGATGACAGTACAGACATTTATATACAGATTGTGAGGGTTTTTTTCTCTGATAATAACTAGAAGATGTTCTTGGATTTTTTGATAATATACAGAGTTCTTTCATCCATCTATTGTGAAATAAATGCCTCTTGCAGATCAGGCCCCTGCATTGTGCTGCACTTAGCACTCACTTGCATAGTTCTCCCATAAGTAACTCCCAGCAGTTTCTGCTATTGTGGCCTGAGTTTGAGAACAGTTTAAGTTTTGTCTCCTCTGATGCCTCATTTCTAGAGCAGACATTATGTTTTAGAAGAGACAGTCTTCTTTATGTCACCGGATAATGCTCAGATTCTCGAGCACCAGGAGAGCACAGCTCACATCACACAGTTGTGGCTCTTGACATTTTAGGGAGGAGATGCCCATCTCAGAGTGGGTTTCACATGGAAGAGAACCTGATGTGGAGCCTTGGAAAGGGCAGAAGTGGGAGCCTGCTTTACTTGGTTAAGTTCCTATGAGCTTCCCTCTGTTTCCATGACAGTAGTAGAAATACAGAGTGTCTTGCAGCTCAAAGAAAGTGGGTAACTGTGATAGTCAAATGCCTCAGTTACTGCTGCCTGGCAAAAAAATAAAAAGGAAGTTTGACTACCAGAGACACAAAAAGCTGCTGTCCAGGGATGGACTTCTGGGAAAGACTGTTTCTAGTCTTTCTTCTCCCTCGCTTTGTTTCTGTGGACTGTTTTTCACTGTGGTGTTTGTATTTCCCGAACCTGTACTTTACCTAACTACAGAAGGTAAACTGACGTCTGCTGGGACCTAAACATTAGCTTGTTTCTGCTCTTTGTTTGTGTGAAATCAGGAAACAGCTGGGGTGTTTTGAATAGTGAAAATCCGTGACGTGTACAGAGGTGTTGGGTGTGGGACCTGCTGTTGTTTGGAGAGGCATGAGGCTGGAGTGTGCCGCTGCATCGGATTTGGAACTGTTGGAACACCCACCTTCCATGGGCTTACAGGAAGGCTGGGGAGGGACTTTTCACAGGGGCTTGTAGTGATAGGACAAGGGGCAATGGCCTTAAGGTGAAGGAGGGTAGATTTAGATTGGATATTAGGAAGAAATTCTTCCCTGGGAGGGTGGTGAGGTCATGGCACAGGTTGCCCAGAGAAGCTGTGGCTACTCCATCCTTGAAGTTTCCAAGGCCAGACTGGACAGGGCTTGGAGCAACCTGGTCTGGTGGAAGGTGTCCCTGCCCATGGCAGGGGGTTTGGAACGAGATGGTCTTTAAGGTCCCTTCCAACTCAGATTGTTTCATGATTCTGTGATGCTTGCTGAGATCTTCTCTGGTTTGGATATGAGCAGTAGGGTCACAGCTCTAAGCAGAATTCAGACAGATTTTAATGAGGACCTTCACGGAGCTTTGTTTTCATCAATCCTCTTCAGCTCTCTCACATAAGTCCTGTTACCTAAGCAGGCAGTTGAAGATCTCTGTGCACAGGCTGTCCCCTGCCAAAGATAATAGCAGGGCTCTTCACACACATAAATTATCCTGTGCTTTCCCAGTTTTTACAAGTGACCTGTCACAGTGTGTAAGTAAAGACCAGGCTTTGGAACATGTGTCATGTTAAATCCCACGAAGCTAACTCATCCCTTTAAAGGTCGGTGGTTTCCCTTGGGATATCTGCTTTTCCTTCCCTGGCCATTAATTCTCTGCTTTAAGAAAAGATTGTTTTCTTCAGAGCGTGATTGTTCGCAGAATAAAGGCAGTGAGCCTGCCTGGCTGAATGTGCAGCGGGCTTTGCTGGTGCTTGTATAGAAGCTCTTCCTGAAACTCCATTTCCTGAAGGAAATAGCTCAGTGCCTTGAGATGTTTTTCCTTCTGAATCAATCCTGAGGTGGGGCTCCCTGGTTTGGGGGTCACGCTGCTCTGCAGGGAGGGCCGTGTTCCATACAGGGCACTCCCATGAGCCAGCACCGTGCTGAGCTTAGCTCCTGGCAGAGTTTTAACTGCTTGGTTTTTAATCTTGTTTCGGGGAAAATTACTTTGCTGTTTTGAGAGAGCTCTGTGGCTGGTGAGTGTGCTTGGAGTGTCTGGTAAACACAGAGGGGAAAGCACTGTCTAACAGGGCAGAAGGCTGGAAATTTTGTTCGCATGATCTGAAAGTGACACAGGGTAACTTTGCCTGTTGCCGTGGCATGTGAAGAAATGTCCAAAACCCAAACATATACAGGGTGGAAACAGAAGTTGTTCTATGTTTTTGATTTCAGAATGATTTTCTTTGAAATATCTTAGTCCAGTTTTCAGTTTCACTTTTACTGAGAATGCAGTCAATAGTGCTGTAATGTGTCTTCCAGACAACTTTCTGACTGTACATGTGGGACTTACTGGAAAACACCATATTACGTGGCACAGCAGTTCCGTCGGTGTGAGCGTAGGATGGGGCTTTAACCAGAGAGTTGTGTAGGACTGAACAAATGAGGACATCAGAGCCTTTGTATTGAGCTCTGCTCAAGCAGTTTGGTCTGTGACATATCAGGGAGACATTGCAATAACACGTGTGTACAGTTTGTTTACGTCTTTCTACTGCCGAATAAATCAGGGGGTTTTATAAAATCAATCCAATGCTGAAGGTTTCCAGGAGAGAAGGGCAGGAAACAGGTAATAAAAGTTAGAAGTCTGAAAACAGACAAGGGTAGGTTTAAAATTGGCGTCACGTTTCCTGTTCACTGTGATGTGCAAGGCTGACCTACAGGTCAAAACGAAACCAGTGGCACTGTTCTGACTGAAGTGCCTGTCCCATAAAGTTAATGGCATCACCTCTGTTCCCTTCATCAGCTAAAGGATGCCCATTTAACCAGATCTTTCGGGCTGTTATTTTGATAATCCATTCCTTAAGCTATCTCCTTTCTTCCTTTCTCTGTTCCAGTGGCACGTCTCCCCTGGCCTGCCTCAACGCCATGCTCCACTCCAATTCCCGGGGAGGGGATGGGCTCTTTTACAAACTGCCTGGACGAATCAGCCTTTTCACACTCAAGGTAAATGCTGAACTTTGCTTCCAGCTGAGGGTCTAGGGGTCATTTCTGCTCCTTGTGCAGGGCTGAGTGTTACCCTGTCACTGAGCATCACGAGCAGTGAGATCATCATGTGAGAGAGGGTCTGGAATTCATTATTTCCTAGGAGCTTGTACCTTTTAGCTATATTCAGCCATCTATGATAAATTCCTTAAAAAAACCCCAACTATTATTTCTTGAATTGCACAAGCAAGATGAATTCTCTTATGCAGTACCTGGTGTCCAGCTCAGGTGGCTGCTCATCAGAACAGACCCATGCACTCCCTTGCTGCCAGCCACAAGGGGCAAGGAACTGGTCCAAGAGCTTGGAGCGACAAGTAAAGTCTTGATAGGAAAATGTGTATTCATTCTTCTGGCTGCTTGTTCTGTGTTCCACTACATTCGGTGTTATTCAGTATCAGTATTTTCCTCAGATCTTGAAATCTCTCTGGAATACTTTTTTTGTTTTTATTTTATTGTTCTGATAATATTAAATATTGAAAATGTTTCTGGTCTTGGGCTTTTCTTTTGCATTGTTTTGTACTGTTGGATTCCCTGATAAATATCAACTTGATAGATCTCGGCTATTTCATTTCCATCATTTGTCTGCTGTTAGAAAATCTTGTTGAATCGACACATTTTGCTGAAAATAGATGTCATCGAAATGGCTTTTATTGTACAAGTAGGAAATACATCTCCTAAGCTTGCTATCTTAGTGTTTGGCCACTCTGATGCTACTTATTCTTTCATGGTGAGGAACTCATGGCTTGCAGAAAATTGTGATGTATTATGAACCTTTTCATTAAATTATTTATTATTAACTTGGTATTTTGGATATGTTATGCTTGTCTCGGAAGGGGCTATGAAGTGCTCTTAGTTTATGTGACTTCTGTTCCGCTATGAGCCCAAATATACCTTAAAATACCTTTCTGCATCAAGGATTAAAATAGGGGGAAAAATTAAGGTTAAAGTATATCCAGTTAACTGTCTGCTCCCGTTGGTGGAGGTTTGGGAGGGAGGGCTGTAGCCACCCCAGTTCTGTTTCCCCTCTAGAAAGATGCCTTGCAGTGGTCCCGGAACCTGTCGGTGCCAGAAGGGGAGGAGCTGGAGGACACAGCAGATGCAGAAAGCTGTGGGTCCAACGAAGCCAGCACTGTGAGTGGTGACAATGATGGTAAGTGTCTGGTGACATTAACCTTAAATTCCAGGACCTACTTCTGTGTCTGACTGAGAGCCCATCTCTTTCAGTGTCTCTTGATGAAACTTCTTCTAATGCCTCCTGTTCCACTGAATCTCAGAGCAAGGGACCTGCTACCAGGGAGAGCTACAGAACCGCTTCCCAGGTAGGAAAAAGTGGGACTAATGGGAAGGGTGAAGCCTCTCAAGGGGAGCTTTCATTACTGTTGGAGTGGTATGACAGGGACTGTTTGTGCACAAGTGCCCCAGGATTACGAGGCTGTCTCCTTGGGCAAGAAGTGGCAGGCTGGGGAGGGATCATGTATGGGAAGGCGATTTTGAATTCTCTGCTAGTCCTAAATGTAGTGTTGCCTGAGGATTCACCTAGGAGGAGCCAGGCAGCTCTTCCACTGAGGAACGTGCTGCTTAGAAGATTATTATTCCCTTCCATAATGCCTTCATTCCTTTGTTTTATTTTTGGTTTCTCTCTGGTCTGCAGACAACCAAACAGAAGAAGAAGACAGGTGTGATGCTGCCACGGGTGGTGCTAACCCCACTGAAAGTAAACGGGGCACACATGGAGTCTGCCTCAGGTGAGCATGGCTTTGGGGGGTCCTAATGACCTTACAGATTTCTCTCAGTCAGTCCCCAGTCATCTGTGTTTGCCTGAGGATTTCTGGAGCACCTGCTGAGAATGAGTGAGACTGCAGAGGGGTGCATATGTTTAACTCACTCAGCATAGTTGGTACCTGGGCAATACCCTATGATAGCAGATTTGTTAGTAACAGAGAATTCCTGTATGTTAAACCACTCTCCCAGGTGGGCTTTGACTGGTCTTTGCATATTTTTATGAAGTTGTTTTGCTCTTAGGCTTCACAGGAAGGCACGCTGATGGGGAGAGCAGCAGCACATCCAGCAGCAGCAGCAGCTCCTTGGCCCTGTGCAAAACCAGCCTGCGCAGTAGGACAGAGATAAACAGGGATCCTCCACAGCTGCTGAGGGGCATCCGAAAGCCCACGGCTGGTACGTGCTCCTGGTTAAAGGCAGAAGGATAGTGGGTGATGGTGAAGTCCACGTGTATCTGAGAAAAGAGCACCAGGAGGCATTTGATGACCTGAGGTCACAAGCCAGGCTTTCCACCTTGAGTGTTAGTGATACAATTGTTTAAAAGTTTGCCTTGTCTGAGGAGCAGCATTGAGAATGGTACCTGAATATGGCAGAACTGTGACCTTTTGTCAGAATTTCAGATGTGTGTCTGTTAATTACTGTGCTGGAGAGTCATTCTTCACACGTGAATACTGCAGTCTTTCTCCTCTCTCTAGCTCCCTTTGCTGTTGTAATTTGACATAAATTTCAGCCCTTAATGCTGAAATACTTCTATACAGCAATGTTAATTTTATTTGCCTGTCCTTAAACTCCAGGGCAAATGAAACGGAACAGGGGTGAGGATATTGACTTTGAAACCCCAGGCTCCATCCTTGTCAACACAAACCTGCGAGCGCTGATCAACTCCAGGACCTTCAACGCGCTTCCATCACACTTCCAGCAGCAGCTGCTTTACCTCCTGCCCGAAGTCGATAGACAGGTATGAGCACTCGGGTGTTTGCCCTTCCCTGATTTCCTCTTCAGTGTGGAACAGCTGGAGCAGATGAGTTCTGTTTGTCCCGGGTCTGTCCTGCTAGGTGGGGGCTGACGGGCTGATGCGCCTCAGTGGCAGTGCTCTGAACAACGAGTTCTTCACCCACGCTGCACAGAGCTGGAGGGAGCGGCTCGCTGACGGTGAGTGGCTTTGCTTTCCTGAGTGCCTGGGCAATAGCTGCTCATTTTGTAGGATTTTTGTTTTTCTTTCACAATTAATGAGTGGGAACTTAGTCCAGCTTTGTTGCGTATCTAGCTGTGTTGCCCCCAACTTTTTCTTTTTTTTCTTTTTCTTTAAAATCAAAGATATGATTTCTTCTGGTGCCACGGGACCTTCAGAATTAAGTGGTGAAGGTGTAAAGTAGTGCCAGACCTACTTTTCCATAAATGGTGGCCTGTCTGTTAAGGTATTTTCTGGAGCCACAGACAGCACATGGATCCAGAACGGGTTGGGGAGCAGGGTGTTAACAGCAGGTCTGCCTTTCATATATGCAGCTGCTGTACTGTTCCAACACTAGAGGTTGCATTTGCAGAATGAGTTTTGTTTGGAACTGAATTCCAGTCTCTTGCTTCCATGTAGGTGAATTCACCCACGAGATGCAAGTTCGAATCCGGCAGGAGATGGAAAAGGAAAAGAGAGTGGAGCAATGGAAAGAGAAGTTCTTTGAGGACTACTATGGACAAAAGTGAGAAATTTTACCATGTCTATCCTGTTTTATCTATGTTTGTGCAGGTGGCAGAGTGTGTTTCTGTTTGTGGATACCTGAGCAGATGCAGCGTAAACTTGAAAAAAACAGGTTGTGGGTTGAATCATTCCAGCTGTTGCTGTGGGAAAATCCTTAGAGGACTTGGCTGGGTTCAGCAGAATTTTGTAGTCCATCTCTTTTGTTTCCAAGAAAAGCTGATAGTGTTTTTCATCACAAATCTTTGGAGATTTTTTCTCATTCCATGTGATAGCAGTGTGGAATGTGTGGGTTCTCCCCTTGCAGGATGAGTTAATGAAGCTTTGATGACTCTCTGCCCATGTTAGTGCTATTCAGTAACACTGAAATTGGGGTGAGCTTTAGCTTTTAGCTGGCTTTTGTGTTTGCCTTATAGGTTGGGCTTGACCCAGGAAGAATCCCAGGCACAGAATTCGGTGCAGGAGGATGCTGAGAACAGGACAGAGCTGTCTGTTAAAGGAGAAGCGAGGCTGCCGCGCGGGCCGACCACGCGCCAGAGGGACGGGCGCTTCCGGAAACGCTCCCGGGCCGACCTGCGGTGCCGGGCCAGGAGGAGCCTGTACAGACTGCGGGAACCCGAGCACACGGAGGCTCCCAAAGAGCCTGCTCCTGTGGGGCCAGATCCCTCACTTCATAAAGAGCCAAAGCCTGAGACGGACCTGAAGAAAGATGATCTGAGCAGCCCCTCGGCTGCAGGATTGAAGGCAGAGAGTACCGAGCTGCACCTCTCTCCAGAGACTTCCAAATCGAACAGCAAATCAGAAGATCCATCACTGGCAGCTGCCAGCAGAATTCCCAGTTTGCCCCAGGAGAACTCTGCTCAGGAGTCCAAGGAGCAGAAGAGGAAAAGCTTTGAGGAGGCTGCCTCTGCATCCTTCCCCGAAAAGAAGCCCCGGCTTGAAGATCGTCAGTCCTTTCGTAACACAATTGAAAGTGTTCACCCAGAAAAGCCACAGCCTACCAAAGAGGAGCCCAAAGTCCCACCCATCCGGGTAAGAAGGAGCTTTAGAGCTGCTGTGTCTCAGGGCTGCCGTGCTCAGTAGTATCAAAACATTATTAAAATGTCAGGTGTTGCCATCTTAAGGGAAGGAGTCGAAGGGTTTCATTGGTAGAGCTGGTGAAGTGCCTCTGACTGCCACAGTTTGCTGTCGTATTTAGACAGGCAAAGAATGGAAAATCATCCCAAGGTCTTTGCACAAGAGCACAGGGTAACCTTGACTTACTCCCTTCATTTGCATTTCTGTGGATACAGAAACACTGCCTGAAATGAGCTGACTTACTGCAAAAGACCTTGAAATCGTGTTCTTTATCCTGTGTAGTTTCTCAGTTCTTTTCCTTTCCTTTCGGACAGAATCTCAGTGTTCCTCCTGACTTTTCCCATTTTGACCAGGATACCCATTTTGGTAGCTTCAGGGCAGTCATCCTGGTGTAGAGGAGACCAGTTTGATCTCTGAAGACATGAATATAAATAACTTATTTCATATTTGCCTGCAGGCTCTGGTAAAACAATATTAGTATGAACTGAGCTTTACAGATCACAGGAGAGAGGTTGTGGGACCGTGCTGCTTCTGTGCCCAGATTAGTTTCTAAGTTGGAACTTTTGTTGAATTTTTGCGCTAAGAATTGCGATGAGCCCTTGCCAGTAAAACGCATTCCGCGGGAGGTGGTCGGTGTTAGAACTTACCTCATTTCCCTTTCTTTCAGATTCAACTTTCACGTATTAAACCACCCTGGGTGGTTAAAGGTCAGCCCACTTACCAGATCTGCCCCCGGATCATCCCCAGCACGGAGCCCTCCGGCCGGGGCCGCCACGGGGCCCGGACCCTCGCAGACATTAAGGCCCGTGCTCTGCAAGCCCGAGCCCAGCGCGAAGCCGCCACCGCCGCCATCGGAGGAGGGGGCGGCCCCGGCGGGGGGAGAAGCACCGATGAAGGAGGCGGTGGAGGAGAATCCAGCGGCCGTTCCCAGCACAGGAGATCCAAGAGAGCTCATGGAAAACGTGCGTCAGATCTACAGCGAGCACAACTACAGTCGTCTGTTCATCTGAGCGGAGGGAAGGCTGCCTCCGAAGGGGCTGCTCAGGAAGCCAGTGTGGATTCCTGCCTCTCTTCCAGACAAGATCACTCTTCCTCAAAAAGCGAAAGGAGCGGCGTTCCGGGCTGTGCCACAGGGTCAGGGGACACTCAGGCTGGTGATGGGTCACCCAGGAGGCTGTTCTGTGGTGCTCTGACTGCGTCATCCTTGGACAATGTGACTCCTGAGAGGCAGGAGGAGAGTCCTGAGCAGCTCCTCCGTGAGCCAAGGACCGAACTCCCATCTTGTGCCACATCACAGGAGAGCACAAAGCTGGGATGTGTGGTTCCTGTGGTGACCGGTGTGTTGTGTTCCACGGGGCAGGGAGCTGGGGTCAGTCCCGCAGGACACAGGGCTGTGGTGGAACTCGGAGATGTTGGTGCTCCCACCATACAGCTGGATTATCCTTCTGATGTAAAGCAGAATTCCTCCAGTTGTCCTCTTCCAACAGAATTGCCATCGGGTTGCACAGAACGCCATGATCCAGAGAAGGTGTCTGGTTTCAGGTATAACAGCTCCAAAACATTTCTGGAAAAATGTGTCGCTGATAGTAATACCTCCGCAACGGTGGCTGCTGGAGTGAAGAAAGTGATCCCTGCGGCTTGTGACGCTGCACAGCTGCAGGCAGGGAAAGGCAGTGATGGCAAACCGAGCAATGAGGAACGAAATGCAGAGGCTCCAGTGCAGCCCTCTGTGCATGGTGACTTTACTTCTCAGAATAGGATAGATACCTCTGAAAAACTCCTGCAGCCGAGGGAGAGGTGTCGCAGAACCGAACCAGAAAACGCACATCAGCCCCTGGGAGAGATGCAGGAGCTGAAGAGAAGTGGAGATGAGGAAATACAGAGTACGCACAGTGAGACAACAGACACTGCTTCCGACTGGGAAGGGGACATGGCAGATGAGAATGTGGAGGTGGAGATGTGTTTCAGAAGTGTCAGCTGTAGGGAGGTGGCTGGGAAAGGCTCTCCCTGTCACAGCAGCAGTGAGAAGCGCAATGGGATTAGGTCAAAATTGTCTGTGGAGACAGAGAGTCCGGCCTGTTCTGGGGACTTGGTTGCACCCCCACCTCAGAGGTGGGGACCCCAGAAAGCCGAGTGTCCGGCCACCTCTGCTCGGCCCACGTCCTCCGTCGAGACCAACAACCCTTTGGTGATGCAGCTGCTGAAGGGGAAGCTTCCACTGGAAGAAGTTCTCCCAGTGTCTCACGTCAACATCAAGCTGGAAATTGCACAGCCAGTGCTGGAGAAGCAGTCAGAAAGCCTCTCCCTGCAACTGGACAGAGGTAGCAGTCGCTGTTTTGGCAAAGAATCTTCTCCAGATGTAGGAATAAAGATGAGTGCCCAAAGCAGGAGCGATGATGTTCAGTCAGTGAGATCTTCCATAGATCCCCCGGAAAAAACCTGTGGATCAGGGGCAGCATTGCCTAGAGCAGAGGTTGCGGAGGATCAGGCTGTCCCAGAAAAACATTCCAAAGTTGGCTCGACTTCAAGCTGCCAAGACCAACTGGCAAACGTGGCAAGTGCCTCTCCAAAGCCTGAAGATACGGACCATCGGGAAAGAACGTTTTCTTCCTGTAGCTTTGAGGAGCAGAAGGAGTTGCCCAAGGTCCACCGGATGCCACAGCACAACCCATTATCGAGTGTCATGGCAAGTAAAAGCCCAGAGAAGCTGAATGCCTCTACAGAGGCTCGGTTTTTATCTCCAGCTGTAACTTCTCTTGGACCAAACCAGACAGGAGGTGCATTGGTCAATAAAAATTACGGTGGGGTTCAAGGCAAAAAGCTCTTTGGTTCTGGTTTTCCTTCCAACCCCAGCGTGAGGCTGCATCACTCCAGGGCTTTGGATCACGGTTCAGCCATGGGAACCTTGTCCCCCAGCAAACAGATTCCCTTGGACAAGGGCTGTGCACTGGGAGAAGGAATCCCAGCTGCTAGGGAGGAATGGACTTCAAAGCAGCACAGCAGCACCCCGAGAGGGATCAGAAATGAGAAGGTGCTGGTGTGTGGCAGCCCAGCCAAGAGTAATGCGGAGAACCGGGGGGGCGCGGCCCAGCAGCCCACGGAGCTGGCCGGGCACACACAGAGAGAGCCACTGGTCATGGACTGGCCCTTCTTTAAGTTTTCAAGGGATCCGGGAAAAGGACAGAGTCACCCTTTGGAGCCTTCGTCCATCCCCTCTCAGCTCAATATCAAGCAAGCATTTTATGGGAAGCTTTCAAAGCTGCAGCTTAATTCCACCAGCTTTAATTATTCATCCAACACTCCGGCTTTCCCCCGAGGCCTTGCTGGGAGCGTGGTGCAGCTCACCCACAAAGCGAACTTTGCTGCGAGCCGGAACACGGCCCTGGCTGTGCAGATGTTTGCTGACAGCAGCAGCGTCGACGAGATCTCGTTCCAGTGCTCGTGCAGCCTCAAAGCCATGATCATGTGCAAAGGCTGCGGCGCCTTCTGCCACGACGACTGTATAGGACCCTCTAAGCTCTGTGTATTGTGCCTTGTGGTGAGATAATAAATTATGGCCATGGGACAGGTTGTATATTCAGTGTGTGTATTTTGATAACGACTGATCCTAACGCCTGTACACGAAGTACACAAAGTACTCTCTGTTCATAGTAGAAACGCTGTTACACTTTGTTTTGGTGAGGAACGTTGAGCTGCCTTCCCATGGAGATCGACAGTGCAGAGCCCGTTCCTGCTCACGGGGACACCCCGGTCTGGATGGGCTGTGCCCCACGGGAGCGATCCTGCTGCTTCCCGCTATCGTGGAAATTCCGGCTGTGCTCTGGTACCGCGCTGAGGCCGACGCCGGGGGGAGAGGCCATTCACTGTGGCAATCTCTGGACCTTCTGTGGAGGAAATCCTTACATCCAAAGGAACTGGAAGATGGTGTTTGCTGTTTCAGGGCTGCACAAGGTGAGGCCCTACAGTCTTCCACTCTCCCCTTTTGCCATCTCCATTCCCGGTTTGTGTGGGAAGTGCTGCTGTGCAGTGAGTGTAAGCAGAGAGCTGCCCTGCAGGGATGGTCCCGTGCGGTCTTTGGGTGCTGCAGCAAGATGTGGTGCCCAGGGACGTGCTCTGCAGGCGGTTGTGGAGCTGTGTACAGCCCACCATGTGCCACGTGGAGCCCACGCGGAGGATGCAAGAAGAAGAGGAGAAATAATTCGGGGCAAGTGCCAAGCAAATGCCTTCTGCTGGCCTGCAGGAAGCTGTGTGGCCGGGGAACTGTTCCTGGCTGAACTGGCCCAGCGGCTGTGCCTGCCTCCTTTGCTCAACTTCCACAAACTGCTGTGGAACGCTGGAGGTTCCCTGCAGCTCAGTGATGGGGCAGCGAGCTCTGCACTGCAGCTCTGTGGTTAAGGACCCGAAACCCCACAGCAGCTGAGCACCTGTGAGCATCGAGCTGTGCATCTGTGTGACCATCACCTAACATTTAAAGCAGTGTTCTTTCCTTTTTCTTTTTTCCTTTTTTTTATATTTTCATTCTTGGATGTATAAAGTGAATTATTTGGCTCCTGTAAGTATCCTCTCTGCATCTGTTTGATCATATATTTATATGTTGTACACAGTACTGGCCAACTCTGTAAATGGATATAATGTACATAGAGCATAAAGGGGTCTTTTTTTTTTTTTCCCTTGGATTTCCAGGCTCTACAGCAGTATTGCATTAAAGTGGTGTTAGTTATTGTCAGAGCCACTGTATTCTGTCTTGCCTGACGTGAAGCTCACCACACTGGGGTCTGGGTTCCAACAGCCTCCCCGTGCCCATGGTGCCCGGGTGGACTTTGCTGTGCAGGCTCAAGGATGACCAGGTGGGATTTGCTGAGCCAAGCTCACTCCCCGGTTGCTCATTTAAGCTCTTGCCAGTTGTTGCTGCACCTGAGCTCCCAGGGCATGGCTGTACCTGCACTTGCAGGGAGGTGAATGAACATCCGTGTGCATCCAGAGAGGGAGAGCAAAACTGCAACTCTCTTCCTCTTTGGAGCAATTCCTAATCAAGAGTGAATTGCTTCAGTGAGGGGGAGAAGCCGCTGGTTTATTCAAGCGGGCAGTAGCAAGAATTTTAGGGGGTTTATTTTCATTTTGTTTCTTCTCGTCCCTTTTCCAGCTCCATCCTACCTCCCTTCACCATGCACTTTTTTTCAGCCGTGCAAGTTCCTCTTTCAGCCACAATCGTGAGGGGTGCAACAAGTTCAGTCCCTGAGATGGTTTTATCCTCAATGCATCCACCAGCCTCATCCCATGGGAGTGAGAGAGCCCGGTGCAGCAGCACCCCGGCCTGGGCAGGGCTGCGGTGCTGGTGGGGGCGAGCGGAGGTGTGGAACCTGCTTACCAAAGATGGGGAGCGGAGCGGGGGGCTGGCTCTGCCTCCTGGGGGCCCACTGCAGTGTTCAGCTCGGACTGGTCAGGGGGGCAGAGCCCTCGGGGGGGGCCTGCTCGTGTCTGTCCCTTGTGCTATTGGAAAAATAAACACTGTAAAATCTGCTTGTGTGGTTTCAGTCCTTTTTCTGAAGTCCTCCTCCATTCTAAGGCAATGTGGCTTTTCCTTTCCTCTCTTTTATAACTGCAGCAGTTCCAGAGCTCTGCTCGGGTCACCAAGGGGAGGAGGGGCTGTGTTGCTGCTTGGGTTTGTTAAATCTGGTTTTATGCCCATAGAGAGCACTGAAGATGGTGCAGCTCCTGCAGAGGTGCTCTGTGGCTCTTGGGCAATGGACACCCTGAAGGCTCCGAGAGCCACAGGGGGGTTGTGGGACACTGCAGGGCCCCCCCCACGGTCACAGGGGGATCCCTGCCCTGCTGGGGTGATGCAGCAGCACCCAGACTTCCCAGCGTCAGGGCAGGTCCTGCTGTTACTGCCCTCACTGTTGGATAAATGGATCTAAAAATGTTTCTCGGGAGCATAAATGTGATACCAATTATAGTTTATTGAAACTACTTGAAAGCTCACTTTATGGCCGAGTCCTTACTGCCTAGAAAAGAGAAAGGAAATAACGCGAATGATGATGTTTTGTGTCTAGGTTCTCAGTGCGTGGCCGCTCTGCAGGGTGAGCGGGGATCTCCTGCCTGGGGCTGTGGGAGTGCCAAGATCCGTGTGGTGGCACAACCCCCGACTTCCTGGCATTCCACAGCGCTGCCATTGCAGAACAGCAGCGATGGCCTCGCACCGGAGCCAGGGCTGGGGCTGCGGACGGTCCGGCACCAGCTTTTCGGGGAGAAAAAAGGCATTTGTGTTTTTTGGTGGTTCATTGATGTTCTGACTCTGGCAGGCTGTCTGCACGCACTGTAGTTAAAGATACCAGGATAATCTAAACAAGCTGAATAAGGGGAATGCAAAAAATGAGTAGAGTTGTTACTTAGCCAAGCTTTAAAACGCAGTAATTAATCCTTCCCTGTTTTATTGGGATGTGGGGTGATGGCATCAGGATTAGCTACCTCTGGAATAGGGGAGCTTGGGGATTTCAAGAGTAAAACCCATTAACACCAGAATTTCACAGAGCAAGTATACTTTTTTTTTTTTTTTTTTTTTTNTTTTTTTTTTTTTTCTCTCTGTGATGTTTGTGTGCCAAGTAACAGATTTTCTCTCTCCCAGCCCGGCTGCTGTTTGGCTCTGGCTCTGCCGTGCTCGGCGGGGCCATCTGCAGGCATGGGGACATCCTGAGTCTGTCCGGCCATGGGGCTGTGGAAGCCTCAGCAGGTGATGCCACCTGGTTTGCAGCTGGTGTGGCCCGGCACTGCTCCTCCCCGCGGCTTGCAGCCCTCTCCCATGCTCGCTTGGAAATCTGGAACCAAAGCTCAGCCAGAGGCTCGGTCACGGACCCGACGGTGCCAGGGCCACCAGCGCTGTGCTGCCAGACATTCGGGAATTCTGCGGATGCTCCACTCGGGATGTGCTGTCCCAGGTGATCGTTTCCAAGCACGAACACTCAGATGGGTCCTCCCGGCCTCGCTCCCGGCTGCAGCCGCAGCAAATCCCGGGAAGGGGCAGCCCACCCCCTGCCCGGCCGGCACCCCCACGCCCCCGGGCAGCTGCGTTTCCATGGGAGCTGCAAACCCCTTGGACCCTCCGGGTCCCCTGAGGATCAAAGCAGGAGATGGTATCTATACAGCGCTTGAAGAAGAACATTTATGGATGCAAAGGTTTATTATACTTAGTGAATAAAGCTGATAACGAAAAATCAGTATTTTCCATGAGGGAGAACTTTGCACAAACTTCAATGAAAACTTTTTTTTTCCTTTTTTTCTTTTTTTTTTTTCTCACAAAAACCAGACACTTCACAAAATTAATTTTGTCAAAATATAAGTTAAGCATAAAACTGGTGCCTTGCCCCCTTTGTGAGTGCTGCCACTGCTCTCTCTGGTACCCACGCTGTCTGTTACGGAATGGAAAGCACAGCTTATGTCAACAGGACTGAGAGATGTTTTGTTTTGGTTTTTTTTAACTTCCTTTTAACACCTAAATTTAGATCCCGCTCTGGTGACTGATGGCACCGACCTCTCGCACAGGGGCTGGGGCGAGGGGCAGCGCTGGGGCCAGCAGCACCCAGCGGGGCTCGACAGTGGAGGAGAAAGCCCTTTTTGTTATACAGTGTTTATTAAGTAGATTCAGTCTTATATATGATATACAGATTCAAAAGAAAAAAAAAAAAGGATTCCACATACTTATGAAATCAGTGCATTTAGCAAGTAATACCATGGAGATAACAGCTCGATTAACAGCTCATTGGTCTTTGTTAAGTGAGGGGACAGGGAGTTGGCCTGTGCTAATCATTCCACAAACAGAACAGAATTAAGTTGCATCACATATATAATAGACACACATTCTAAGAATTAAAATATTAAGCCACATTTACTGGAAAAATCCACAGTATATAACACAAATAACTCTTATCAAGCTCATTGAGGAGGAAGTGCTCATCTGCTTAAGAGCCACATGAAGTTGCATAGGTGCCTATCTGCAAAAATATCATTTCCAAAGGAATCAATTGATTAAGCTATAAAGTGTCACCTTAGAAGCTGGATTAAGTGCCATACGCTTTCTATCTGAGCCCTCGGGAAAGCACCAGCTTCCCAAAGAGCCTCTTCTGCCTCGCTGGGAGCCTCCCGCGGGACCGCGCTCCCACCCTCCAGCCCAAGCCAGCGGCCGGCTTGGGCGAGCTCACCCCCTTCCCTAAAGTATTCCCAATTCTGCTCAGGAGTGTTTTCCCCCTGCTCCCTCCACTGCTCCCCTACATCAGTTGGACCCTACGGGCAGCGCCGCCCTCCCGCCCGTGTGGGAGGAGGAGGAGGAGGAGGAGGAGGATGGGGAGGCGGCAGCACCGACCAGATCTGGTGCTTCAGAGCTCCGGATCAGCTCCCGACTGGAATTCCAGCTGATCCGTGCAACTACGGGGGGGGGAAAATAATACAACAGCTTGTGCAAAACCCAAAATTGCTTAAAGGGTGTCTGGGTTTGGTGGGGTGTCCCTCGGGGCGGGCGCGTGTCGGTGGGTGGGTGAGGCTGTGGCTGGGTTAAGCAGACGAACTGGGTGAGGGGCAGCTTCCTCTTCAACAGCAGGTCTGGCAGAACACACGGGGTCGGGAGTTCTGTACATGTAAACAGTACACTTTCACTGAGTCCAAAATTAGGAGCAAAAATACAAAGGTTCACATTGGTCTTAGGTAGATACAGGCGAAGAACTGAGCTGTGCAGCTCCGAAACAACCGAACAAAAGTTTCTAAAGCACCACTAAATTATATAAAAATCAGACCATGGACGGATTGTAGTTGGTGTCTGGTGAAATACTATGCTACCTTGTAAAAAGTTTTACAAAAAATTACAAATCAAAAGTATATTAACCCTCTGAGTTCAAAGCAGCATTTTTTTTTTTTTTTTTTCATGAACTGGTACTAAATCCGACGGCCGCTCCGGGAGGGAAGTGGCCCTTGGGATTGGGGAGGTACAAGTTACGTCTGCTCGCAACCCCGGGAACGCTCTCCCATAGAGAAACAGCGTCATGGGAACCGCACATCCAGGGCAGGATGGGTGTGTTGAAATAAAATTAAATTAAAAAAAACCAACTAAATTTCTTTTTTTCGACCAGTGATCAGCTTTTTTTAACCAAACCCAAGACCATCCAGACCATTTGCTAACCCAGCATTCTCCTTCCACCTCTCAGATATCTGGAAAGCCGGTGTATTCTGCTCCTGCTTGTTCCTTCTCGTTGAGAACCCGGACTAGCAATTCCTGACCCCGTCCTGCCCAGTGAGAGCGCAGGAATGTGGCTGTGAACAGTCCTGGAGCACAGGGAGCCACGGTGGAGCACGGAGCAGCTGCAGAGCACGGAGATGTCTGTGGAGCTCATGCCAAAGGAACCAGAACGCTGTGGCTCACAAAAAAAAAAAAGAAAAAAATAAAAAAGATCCCTGACAGAAATTCGGAGTCAATCCCGTTTGTTTCATAACTTGTCCCAGATGTGGCTGTCACCAGGGCTTTGGGAATCTGAGTCTGTACCATTCAGCTGCAGGTTATGAACATCAGGTGCCGGGACAGGGCGGTGTTGGGCACCCTCCTTCTCAAGGCAGCCTCGGTGTCCTCTACAGCAGTTTGACCACGTGTGAGAGCTCCTGAACTTCCACATGTGCCGAGACAGGTTCAGAGGTGATCGGGAATGACTTGGATAAATAAAACTTAACCCAACTGTGGCTGTTGGTGGTCCGTCCACGTGCCCCCGGGTTACCTCTGTTTCAGTACAAACTGATGGCAAACTTATGGCTAAAGGTTCCGCTGCCTCTGCCGAGGAGGGAGGCACCGGCGTGGGTGGGAGACCACGGAGAGGGAGAATCCTGGGACAGCGATTGTCTCTGCCTCTCCTGCCTGAACGGTAAGACTTTCACAAATGGCTGCGGTTACAGGTTTTGTCTAAAGGTTTGTTACTTCATGGTATTCACACAAAAATAAATATTTACATAAATTCCAAGTATGGGAGGATGCAGTGGACAAACCAAGCAGGCTTGTGAAGTGTTGAGGAAAGCGTTAAGTCTGAGCCCTGGCTGGGGGCTGGTGTCCCCGGGGCCCCCTCCCAACGCTCCGCTGCTGCGGGCAGGAGGGGATGGGTGTGGCCACGATGCTCCCGGTTCCAGCATCGGCTCAGGTCTAAGAGCCACCACCTCGTCTCTGCACTGACCCCTCAGCTGCACCCCGCGGCCAGGGGCTGGGTCCCTTTTCTCCAAATGCTACGGAAAGTTTAAGGTTTGGGGAAAACAGTCGATGCAATGGTTGATCCCTTCTGCTGTGGGGCCAGGCACACCTCGCCTCAGGAGCCAGCAGCTTTTTCTGTTCTGAGACTAAGACCAGGGTAGTTTTGCTTCTCTTCCAGTGTGTGGAGCATCATGGGGTACAGAGGGTACAGGGGAACTGCCCGGGCCTGCTCCTGGCCGGACCAGCGGCTGCTCAAGCCTGTGCCACCAGCGTTGGCCCCCGGAGCAGCAGCCCCTGGCCGCTGGCTCCAAGTGGCCAAAAAATAAGATAAAAGCTGGCTCCAAACCGAGAAAGTTTCTACCTACAAAACAGCTTTACACTTATCAAATTTCTATCTCACGGTGTGGACTTCAGCCAAGTGGGGGGGCTGCGGGGGGCAGGGAGCAGCGGGACCCTCGCCGGTCTCTGCGCAGCTCCAGAGCACGTTGCATTGCTGGGCTGGGCTCAGCACCCCTGGCCGGAGCGAGGTCCCTGGGTTAGCAGCACTGGCAGTAGGTATTGCACTGAGCAAAACGAAGTGCATCGTTGGGGGGAGGGTGGAAAAGGGGCAGAATGGTCATCGGACTACGGTTCTTCCACACTTTGGGAACTGTGGGCTTGTTCCAGGACCGTGAGCAGGGAGGGGGGAAGGATCCTGGGCTCCGGAGAGGACTTTGTCAGTTCTGCTGCTCAATGCTGCCCCGTCTCTCCCACAGAAGCGGGCGGTCACCACTCCAGCTCACCTCTGGGGTGAGCCCTGGGGCCGCCCTGCCTCACACCCCCGCGGGGCCCGGGCGGTTCCTCCCCCGGCGCCACCCAGGGCTGGCTGTGGACGGAGCGGAGCGCACGGCCGGGCGCAGCAGGACCCCAGCCGGAGGTTCCAGCCTCCTCGGCACGATCCCCATGTCTGCAACACTCACCGTCCCCCAGGACCGGCGCGGCCAGTCCTGGAAGAAGCCCACGATGGAGTGTGAGGTAGAGTACGGATGGTGACCGCAAGACAGCGTTTCTCAGGTATCTCCTTCCTTTCCTCCTTCCTTCTCTCATCTGCAATGACTTTAATGAGTGCGAGATGTCCTTCCAGCCGGAGGTCTGCTGAGCTTGCCGAGTCTCTGCGGGAGGTTCAGACCCCACTGCTGCTACGGGACCCCTTAGAACAAAGGCCTAAGCAGGACGCTTGCGCTGCTGTTCAGCTCCCACCTACGCTCACTGGAGGCTGAGCAGCCTCGGTGTCAAGGGCTGGATGGCAAACTTGCTCCCTGTGGGACAAGGGTTCACCAGAGAAACAGGCAGAGCTGCCTGGAAATTAGTAGTGTAGTGATATGGAATGTGTTATTTCACAGGAATAAATTCCTTCTGATCAGACAGACAAAAAACTGGCAATCTGTACAAACTCAAAAGAATCCATTTTCAGAAAAATAAATTACTAAGGGGAGAGGAGGGTTCATTTCTCAATAAATATGTGATTCAGCTCACCTAAGACTTGGAAATTATCCGGGGACGGGAATCTAACATTTGGGTCCACAAAGGTTATTCTAAATACATCTGCAGCCCCAAACCTCCCCAGGCTCCCTTCTGCCCTTCAAAGTCCCACATCCTTCCAAGCTGCAGGGCTGGCTTCTGGTCGGCCGGAGGCATTGGTGTTGGTTCGGTTCCAAAACGTGTCCTTGTGCCTGAAGTCCCAGGTGCTTGGAGTGTAAAAGAAAACAGGTCTTTTGGATCCCACCTTCTAAAACTACGTGTGCCCACCGCGTGGCGGGAGGACGATGGTGGTCCTGAGCAGGACACCGCCGGGAGCCTCTTTCTAGCAGGTACAAATTGTCTTCTCGACCGAGGAGCGACGCAGACACGGGGAGTCAGTTCTGCTGTAAAATGAGGTTTTCCAGTTCGTCTGCAGAGCGGAGCAGGAACGCCGCCGACTCCCGGTACCCGGCGATGAGCTGCCGCACGGCGCTGATCTCCGTGGGGCTCAGCTGGGCCGCCTGCATGCCCCGGCTGGTGCTGTTGGAGGGGGCTGTGCTGGAGGCCCCACCTTTCATGCTGAGATCGGTCGGACCTGCCAAGGAAAAAGAGAGAGGGAAGCTCAGGCACAGCAAACCTCTCCCGTGCTCGTCCTGTTGTGATTCCAGACCTCTGCACCACTTGGAAGGTCCCCACAGTGCCCAGGTAAGGTGAGGAGCTCCCGCTCCCACGGGCACCAGAGCAGCCACTCACTGCCTCTGCAACAAGAACACAGGTCCACAGGAGCCCACAGAGATGCTCCAAAAGCTGGAGCACCTCTGCTAGGGAGACAGGCTGAGGGAATTGGGGCTGTTCAGCCTGGAGGAGAGAAGGCTCCAGGGAGACCTGAGAGCCTCTTCCAGTGCCTAGAGGGACTCTGAGAGAGATGGAGAGAGACTTTGGACAAGGGCATGGAGTAACAGAACAAGGAGAAATGGCCTCAACCTCACAGAGGGCAGGTTTAGATGGGATATTGGGAAGAAATTCTTCTCTCTGAGGCCCTGGCACAGATTGCCCAGAGAAGCCGTGGCTGCCCCATCCCCGGAATTGTTCAAGGCCAGGCTGGACAGGGCTTGGAGCAATCTGCTCTAGTGGAAAGTGTCCCTGCCTGTGGCAGGGGGTTGGAACGAAGTCAACTTCAAGGATCCTTCCAACCCAAAGAATTCTGCAATTCTATAAAGAGGTCTCAGAGCCAATGTGACAGAAATCCCATCCTGCAGCCTGGCCCACAGCTCTGTGAAGAGAGGGTCTGCTGGGAGCTAAGCCAGCTCCTGAGGGCAGCTGCCCCATCAAAATCACCTTCCAGGTTCTGGTTTTCCCTGTGCATATGGGGAGTAACATCCCACATGGGCTGTGCTTCCCCAGTTTATCTTGACAAGTGACCCCAGTAAGTAAAGGCAGGGGAAAAACTGGACCTAGCTTCATGTTGGACTAAGTAAGAGAAGCAAAACAAAGAGCAAGAACCACTCAATCAACTGGAAGTGAGGAGAGAAGAGCCAAGAGATGTACTAGAGATGTGATAGTAGGCAGGGAGAGGAGGCTGGCGAGGCTGCAGCCCGGAGGGAAGGAGAGAAGACACTGAACTAATCCCCGGGCTGTGAGCTGAAGTGTTGCAGGAGGATGGAGCAGTTGGTGATGCTTTGGGATGGCTGAGCTCCTGCTGGGTGGCCTGACACAGCCGTGGGACACCAGGGACACCGAGCAAGGACCTCGTGTTGTGGCTGTTTGCAAACAGGGACGGGAGAATTCAGCTGCCCCCAAGTCCAGGCGGGTGCCACTGGTGGTGGCAGGGAGGGGAGCTCATCACCCCGGGAGGAATGGAAAGCATCCAAGGAAAGCAATGCTGGAGCTGCGGGAGGAGCAGCACCAGCAGAAGTGTTCCATGCCAGGAGAACAAGAGCTTCAAAGTGGGGGAGGAGGAGGAAAAGGAGGAGGAGGAGAAGAAGGAGGAGGCTCTCATGCGAAAGCAATTTCACTGGACAGAAAAGGCAGCAGTAAACTGAGCCTGAGCCTGTTTCCTGGCTCACCAAGGGGGAAGGAGCTGGGAGCAGGGATGAGGGCTTGACCAAGAATTGCCTGAGGTGGGGGATGGAGGGTGAAGACACTTCTGGGCAGCAAAGCCCTGAGGGCCTCAGCTCAGAGGGAGGAGAAGACGCAGCTCCTTGCAGTGTGCTCTTCCCTCCAAAGGACTGGGCAAGGGCTTGGGAAAAAGAGAACTGCAAAACAGAGGTTTAAAAACCCCCTAGAAAGAAAGAAGGCGAGGTGCTGCTGGGTGCTGCACTCAGGGCCTGTTTGCTCCTCCTGGGGCTGCTCAGGGACCTTCCTGCACGTTCACTGTCTCACACAGAGGGGCCCAAGGAGGGTGCCTGGCAGTGGGGGGCCGGGGGCCTGTGCTGCTCTGGGGAGGAACCATTGCTGTGAGGATTAGGTCTCAGCAGCTGGAGGCCGGGACGGGATCTTTATTCAGGGTTAAGAAGCATTAGGAAGGGATGATAAGAGTTAATCCCAGACAGGCATCTCTCAGGCCTCCGGAAATCACATCCTTCCAAATCCTGGCTCCCGTCGGGGTGGGCTGGGGCAGGAGCCCAGAGAGGGCACCAGGACAGGCGATGGCAAGCAGGGGATTGCAGAAGGACTGGCAAGGGATCCAGCCCCTCCTGCCACCACTGCTGCAGGACACAGCCAGAGGGAACGCTTGGTCTCATCCCATACCTCCTGCCCCAGGGGTGGGCGAGTCACCAGGCATCTTGGAGCCCTCCTGTGTGCCCTGCTCAGGCCCAGGATACTCTGCTCTGTTCACTTGCTTCTAACTTCAAGCTCTGCCTATGCTCTCCTTCTGCCTTTCCACCCTGCAGCATCAGTCCTGTTCCCAGGCAGTCCCCAGCCCCTCAGAGCCCTCCTGAGCTGTGGCAGGAGCTGGCTGTGCCCCCCAGCCTGTGCCCATCCCCAAGAGCGGAACGGCTCATACCAGCAGGAGATCAGGGCAGCGATAGGCACCCGCCCCTGTTAATAATTAACAGACAATCTGGTACAGATTCTCCATTTTTTTTTTAAGTGACACTCCTTCCCTCCACCAGTGCCACCCAAACCGTCCTTCCAAGTGCAGTTCAACAATTAACCACCTGCTGACGACGTGAGCAGAGCCGCCAGGCAGAAGGGACAAGAGGGGATTTTGGAGCAGCTCTGTGCAGCGGTGGGAGAGATGCTGCCATGACTGGGCTCCGTGGGAGCTGAGGGAGCAGCCCCTGCCTCTCATCCAGCAGCCAGCTCAGCCCCCCAGCAGGGGATGCCAGGAGCCCCTGGTGCACTGCCCAGGCATGGGGCAGAGGCGATGGCAGGGTGGGCTCCCCGTGCCCCTGGCACAGCCACTCACCGTTACTGTGGTTGCCCGTCTGGAGGGAGGCGGGGGGCTGCAGGCTGCCCCCCAGGGACCCGTAGCCACGGTAGCTGTAGTTCAGGCTTCCATTGATGTAGACCGGGTCTTGGGAGTAAGATGAAGCTGGCAGTGAGTAGGAGGAGTGGGTGATGGCTGTGGAGTCTCTGGAGTGCTGCTTGTCCAGAGCGATCGGTTCGTCCTGCACAGGGGAAACACAGACTTACTCCAGCGAGGAGCCTGGCTCTGCTCTGCGGCCAGCAGGACGGGCAGTGCAGGGATGCCTGGTGTCCTGTGGCTGCAGTGTGGCCAGTCCAAACCAGCACCCCAATTGGCCTGAGTCTCAGGACACACCATGGGGTTCTGTTCTGCAGCCCCTCAGACTTTTAGAAAACACTTCTGGCCCCACCATAGGACACTGCCAGCTCTGTCCCTCGCCCACCTGCAACTGCCAGCACCGTACCTGGGAGGTCTGGTAGATCTCCAGCCGCATCCTCTTGGCTGCTTTCCGCGTTTCGCTCTCGCAGGCGGCAGCCAGGATGTTCTCCGCCATGGCCGAGGTCAGGTGAGGCGGCGTGGGCCTGGTCTGCGGGGACATGAGCAGAGAGGATGCTCAGGGATGTGCTGCCCTGGGCGCTGGGACGAGGGGCTGGGCACTGGGGCGGTCACTCACCATCTCCATCCCGTTCTTCTTCATGCGGCGGCAGGACTTGAGGTAGGTGCGGATGCGCTTGCGCGCCCGCTCCTGGAACTCGGGGAACTGCCGGCTGCAGGACTCGATGATGGCCTGGATCTTCTCCTTGGGCTGCTTGGAGATGGGAACCATCCGGTCCAGGTTCTCGTCCACAAAAAGGCGCACAAACATCTGCAAATGAGAAGACGGGTGGTGAGAACCCCGAGATGAAAGGCAGGCGGGCTCACCCTCCCCGGGGAGCTCTCCTTACATTGAAGGCCTTTAGCCTCTCCGGGTCCATCCCCTCCGAGTCATTAATCTTATCATTGTCTTCATGGTCGTCATGGTCATCATCATCTTCGTCGGCCGTGGGGGCCCTGCCGACAGTCAGGTCCTCGGGGCAGCCGCTCACCTCTGTCTTGATGGAGTCATAGCTGCCAGAGCTGTATGGGGGGGACTGTGGGGAGACAGGGGTTACCACCAGCAGCTCTCACCTCATGCACCTGCCCTTTTTCCTTGTCTCACTGCACCTGTCCCCTCTCCCGAAGGCCCCCCTGCAACCCAGGGAGATGAACCCATGGCCAGGCTCCCCCGCTTGTGACCTCCTGCCTGCTTTGGGCAGGGAGGAACATGGTGCCCTCAGCGAGCCTGTGATAACCTGTTAGCCCAATGGCAGCTCTGGCTGGTGGAGCCACGGCTCTGTGGGAAACATTGCCTGACCTAGCAGGAATGGGCTCCTCCTCACAGGGTGGCCATGGCACAGATGGTGAGGAGTGAGGTGAGCCCACTGCAGCGCCCAGCTCTGGGGCAGAGGGCTGTGGGGGATGTCCCTAGCTCTCCCAGACCATCCCGGGCCGTACCTCTGCCGTGGTCTTCACTGCGTACTTGACCCTGCTGCGCAGCCCGTCGGCACTGCAGCTGTCAGACTGGTAGGAAGGGGTGACGTGGGCAGGCGTGAGCTTGTCGCACAGGTTGATGGGCTGGTCGTCGGCGGAGGCGGTGAAGTCCATGGGGGCTGCAGTGCCATTGCCGTTCATTTCGGGGAAGGCGCTGTCGCCCTGCGTGCTGCTGGAGGTGGAGGGGTTCAGGGTGGAGGAGCCATTCCCGCTGCAGCTCTCTGACGAGGAGTCATCTGCAAAGAAGGATGTGTGGTCACCCCCTTGGCACCCTATGACCACCTTCCCGAAGCTGCTCTGGGCTCGCTTGGTGGCTGAGTTGCCAACAGGATCCAGGCTGGCACTGCCGCACTTTGGGCCCTGGGATGCAGTAGATGGAAATACAGATGCTGGTGTCCATGCCTGCAAGGCCATCGTCACAGGGATCCATTCCCTCATCCCTCAAAGCCCGCCAGGTGCTGCCGTGCCCCATGCCCGAGCCACCCATCCCTCCGCAGGTGACAGTCCCTGCGCCTCCGCCCTCGGCCGTGGTGCCTGGGCTTGAATAAGAACTTTGGAATTTGGTCCTTTTCGGTTTCTGTTTGCATTGCAGGGAGGAGAAAGGGGCACTGCCTCTCCCTGCCAGGTCCCGTGCTGTCCTCCTGGCCCAGTTTGGGGCTGCGTGCAGTGGGAAGTGATGAGTTCCAGCACTGGTGGTGCAGGGACATGCAGCTCCGCAGAGTGCTGGGCCATGGGGATGACACACGACGATAGGCTCACTTGGGTGGGAAAACCTTGAATCCATGGTGCCTGGAAGCAGCATTAGGAGCTCTGCTCACAGCTGGCACGCCACTCAGCAAGGCTCCTCCTTGGCACAATGCTGCAGGGAAGGGACAGGGGCTGCAAAACGTCCTTCCTGTCTCACCCAAAGCCCAAGTGACCTACACCCTACATGGACACTGCTGTTCCCGGTTTCCACACGCCCTAGAGCCGTCCCCACAGCATATGCATGGCTCTTCACCACCACACAAACAGGTCAGGGCCCTGGCAGTGGTGGTGCCGTGCATATCCAGTGCACAGATCTTGGTTGCATTCACACCCCAAGCCCTGGCACCATCCCCCTACCTGAGCCTGCTCCCACCACGGGTGGCTCCCGAAGAACAGCCCAGCAGCGGCAGAGAACCCGGCACTGCCTGCACCCACCCCGCCTGCACCTGGCCAGGGAGCCCAGCCCTGGGGCCAAGCACGACATTTCAAACCGCTCAGCCTGCTCCCTTCCCTCCCCCTCGCCGCAGTAAATCCTTTATTTCATTAGGTGCCTCCGCGAGAGGGAAAGGGCGAAGCACGTGGGAGCCGCTTCCTGCGCCAGCGTGCGCCGGGCGGTGAACAAAGAAGCTGTCGGCAGCGACGAGCAGATGGCCGTCCCTGCGCCCGGCCCGGCCACCGCGGGACAATGGGCCGGGGCTGTGGGGCGGCCGCAGCCCCGCGCCGATGGCTCCTGGCACATGGGAGCCAGGTCCAAAGGTGTGCGGGTGCAGGGAGGCGGGATGGTGCTACCATCCACCCTCCTCCTCCTCCTCCTCCCCCTGCCAGCACCTGCGGGAAACTTTCCGGAGAGGCTGGGCGAGTGCCGCGGTGACCCTGCGGTGGCCCAGGACTTTGTATCCCTTAAAATAAACACACTTGAGGACACTCGGGCATCCAAGCTGACTGTGGGGCCAGCTGGGGCTGCTGCTGCGTGTCCCCAGCCGCCCCGCCACGGGCGTCAGCGCTCGCTGCCCAGCCTCGCGCCTGCGCCAAGGCAGCTCCCGGCCCCAAGAGCCCCTAAATTAAAAGGTCCCCACTGGAGCTCCCCGCTCAGCAGAGCTCCCTCCCCCTCCTTTCCCTTGCACTGATCCACTTATTCGTCTGAGTGATGACCAGAGCTGACCTAATCCCCGGGGTGGTGTTTATGTGCCGGGTGCTCCAGGCCGGTGGCAGGCATCACCCGCCCCACCACGGGGCTGGGACCTGGCAAAAGCCCTTGGTCCCAGCTCTGTGTGCCAGGGAGTGCAGGGCTCCAGAGGGGCTCAGCAGCCAGCACTTATCCAGGGCCACCCTCCAAGCCACCTCCCCAAAACGAGCTCCAGTCTCCTGTCCCAGGGTTGCAATGGTGGGGGTGCAGTGAGCGGCTGCATCCCAGACCATGTCCACAGCTTGCTGCTGCATCTGGAGGGGCAGGATGCTGGGGGCACTGCCACCCCCTGCCCCCACGCCCCTCCTGGCCCAGGGCACTGGTGTGGTGCTGAGCCTCTCAGGGTTTTGCTGTCCCTCGGCACGGGTGCAGGAGCAACGCTGGCCTGGCTGTGGCCCCAGCAGGAGCAGGCAGGTGGCCGGGGGCACAGAGGCCTCCCTGCCCAGGATGGTGGCTGTCCCTCCCCCAGCACTGCTCTCTGCGCCAGGGGAGATGGGGCTCCCAGAGGGAGGCTCCAGTCTCATCCAGCGATGCCTCTCGGAAGGATTAAGGAGAATTATTCCCGTGCACGGAGGCACGAGCTGGAGGCCAAGCCCTGCCATCGGCCCGGGCACAGCCACAGCAACAGCGCAGGGCCAATCGGCACCGTGACCAGGGTGATGGTGGGGACCTCCTCCCTCAGCTCCTCAGCAGCCCCTGGCATGGCTGCCTGCACCAGCAGAGCTGGGGGCCCACCACGGCACAAAACCCCTGCCAGGCAAGGGCACCAAGAGAGGCATCACCTGGGAGAAGAATGTGCAGGTGCCCTGAGCATCCCCAACCTGTCCTGCACATCCCCAAACCTGCCCTGGGCATCCCCAACCTCCTCTGGGCACGCCTGCAGGGACGAAAGCATCCTCAACCTGCTATGAGCATCCCCAATACACCCCCCACACCCCCAATCTGCCTTAAGTACCCCCACTCCACCCTGGGCATCCCACTCTGCCCTTGCCCATCCACCTCCAGCCTCCTCACAGCCCCCAGCTCTGGCCCCCCACTCCTGTAGGCAGTGACAGTCCTGCCCTGGCTGCTGACACGGGACAGGATCCTGGGGGAGACACCTGGACCGCCCCAATTTCTCCATGTCTCAGGTTTTCTTTTGTGTCACACGAAGTGCATGCAGCAGCAGCTGCACGTCAGGTTTCCAACCGATGCTGCTGCATTTACAAACCCTGGGTTTGCTACAGGCAAAAGATATTTCAAACAAAGAGGAAGACGTGTCTAGGAACCTGCCAGGTGGGATAAGAAAATGAAATAGGAATCTAGTATCAGTGGCCAGCACCTACTAAAAGAACAATTTAGTTTATACAAGGATGGATGTACGTAAATAATGAGGTTTTTAAACCCACGAGCTACAGATATTTTCTTATTTCTCTATTTTTACGTGTTATGCTCTCCCAGAAGCTCCGCACACAAAGCGGTGGGGTAATCTCAGCATTGAGAGCAGAGAAATGGCCACAAATTCAAACTGGTGAGTCCTTGTGTCCGAGCGGGAATGGCTTCAGCCAGCTTGAAAATGCAGATGAGCTCAGGAGGGAGCTGCAGTCTCCTTGTTGGGATGGATGGGACAGGGATGGGGATGGGGATGCAGATGATGCTGCGCCCTGGGCAGCTTCACTGGAGAATCTCCAGCCCACAGCCATTCCTGAGGGGAGCTGGGGCACCCCACAGCAAAGTGGGACCTGGGGGAGAGGGAGCAGGAGCGCTCCCACGTTGGGTGCCAGGACCAGATTTAGGCTTTGGCAGCTGTGTCAGGACTCCGAGCAGTGGCGAGGCTGTGTTGACCACTGTCCATTTCAGCAAAACCCACCAAGCTCCTGAGCTTGGAGAGGTTTTCCGCATCTCCCAGCAGTGCCCAAAGCACATGTCAGGAGCAGGGCTCCAGCAGCAGCAGGCGAGCAAGGCCAGGCTGCGCAGCCATGAATATATTCATTATCAACCAGCACGAGCCTGGTGAGCTCCCTGCTCGCGGCTGGAGCTTGGCTGCACGAGGAGCCCCTCTAATGAGGATAATTGGGAGCCCCCCTGCTCCACCCCCGTGCCCTAATTGAAGCAGATGGAACTGCAAAAACAATGTCACTTCTAACCGGTTTGATCTTTCGGTTGGAAAACGGGACTATCTCGTTCTCCTGTTTAATCCCCTCGAGCTGGGGCTTCAGTGGGCTGGATGGAGGTGGAGCGGACCCTGGCACCGTGCAGGAGAGACTGGTAAGGCTGGAGAGCCCAACAGAGGCAGTTGGCCCCGAGGTGCATGGAGTGCTGCCCTCTTCATCCCCTCTGCAGAGGCCAGACCATGACGAGACACGTGGTGAGGCTGGCGAGGTGGCTGTGGGGGACCAGCCTTGTGCCTCTGCTGCAGCCCCGGCATCTCCCCGGCATCAGCCCAGGAGAGCAAGAAGCAAAATGGCTTCTTGGGCCGCGGTGCTGGGGGAGGAGGGGATCAGTCACTTATTAAATGAATTAATCAGGGCTCAGCGTTTTCATTTTGAAGAGGCTGCTGGATTATCCTTGATTTCTGTGGCGCTGGATTTGAGGAGATCAGGAGGGGAAGGGGCGATTTCCAACACCTGCTCCCCGGGAGATTTTACGGCGGGGAAGTGGTTGGGTTTAACGTCTCCGGCGGCGCAGGCCACCGCACCACTCTCCAGAGCAGAGTTAAAGATGAATGGGGCAAATTGTTCCTCCTCCTGTCACATCTCCAGAGCGGAGACAAAACCTCTTTTGACTAAGGAAACAATGAGCTTATGTAAGAGCCAGCGGCCCACGGAAGCCTCGCCGCAGCCCCGCACCATGCAGTGGGCCAGGGTCCACCCGGCTCTGCCCACATCCCGCTGCCATGGGACCCCTGGCCGGCCTTGGGGCAGCCCTCCCTCAGCTGCCCACCTGCCTGGGCAGTTGAGGCTGTCACAGCCACTCCGAGTCCCACCAGCGACCCTTGGTGCCCCATGGACCGTCATGGATCCAAGAGCCGTGGCCTTGCCTGCTTTGCCTCCACGGGCCATGGCAGTGGTTCTGCCACACCTGAGTCTCCCTGCGGCTCCTGGGTGGGTCTGTCCCATTTCCAGCCTGCCGTGGCACCGGAAAAGGATGGAGCTGCACACCCAGCCTGGGAGCGGCCGTCAGGAGGGCACAGAGCATCCCACCGCCGCCCGCCTGGAACAACAGCCAGGAAGATGAAAAGTGCCATAAATTATTCACTCACAAAAGAAACGAGAAGGGGGAAGAAGGGGAGGAGGAAAGCCTGCGAGGAAGGGATACTTAATACAAATTAGAGAGACCGAGTGGGAGTGGGGGCCCCGTGGGGGGGCCGCTGCTGGGTGTTAGTGCCACACTCATTAGGGACAAGGGAGCAGCACCGCAGGGCTCCCACGCCCACGACCGGGTGCTGAGTGGCAGCAGAGGCCCTGGCCCCGCACCGCTCCCGCAGTCAGAGCACGGAGCCCATTTTCTCCAGGTCCTGCCCAGCGTTTGCCTCCAAGATGCATAAGAAAGAAAAAAGCAACGTGGCTGTGCACTGGGGCTGGCCAGGCTCCAGTTAAGACGCTCTATTTCCTGTCTTCCTTCGCTAACGCAAACCTCGTTATGTCCCAGACAAAGTGTCCACCCTCCACACTCCCTCCCTGGGTCCCTGCCTCGAGCAGAGCCCTTGACGAGCCAGACATCTGGCACGGCCGGACACAATGCGCGTCTGCAGGGAGAGCTTGGCCGGACAAGGCAGCGCTGTGCGGCCGCCTCCCTGTCCCCTGCCATGAAAGGTGCCCCCCAGTGCCGTCTCCCCCCGGCTCCACTGCCCAGCCCGAGGGAGCGGCTCCCTCCGGCACCGAGATCTCACCGCGCCGGCCCCATGCTGGACATTTTCCCATGCACCAAAGCTCATCAGCTCCTGCCGCACAGAGCAGCCTTGTCACAAACACTCTCTGTCCCTCGATTTTCCCTTCTCCTCCCAACCACTGTCCCTTCCCTCCCACTGCCGCTCCTCCGGCCACCTTGCAGCTCAAGGAATGCTTGAGCCAGGAGCTGGCCCTTGTTCACACTGAGGAAGGAGGTGGCACAGACCAAGCCTCTCCTTGTGCCACTGCTGCTGGCAGCCACCCGGATCCTGCCGCAGGGAGGGGACATGCCGTGGCCCCATGCTGCCTGGGCACTGCCTCTCCCCACGCCAAACAAACGGGTTTGGTGGGTTTGGGCCGGATTCACGCCGAGTTGGTGCCTGCAGCACAGACCTACCACCAGAGAGACCCTGCTGTGCACCTACCAATCCTTCGAGGACTGTCCCTGAGCACTGCGGGGCTCATCCTGCTGTCCCCACTCACCCTCTTGGTTGGGGGTACTCAGTTTGGGGAGGAAGGGAGGGGGACAGGTGGTGCTGGCTGTCCATAGCATGGTGATCCTCTCTGCTCCAGATCAAGGAAGAGACCCCCAAAACTCTGCTCTGTACACCAGCAGGACAAACTGACTGACTCGGCAGCGCCTGCACCAGCCCTAAGAGAGCTGCAGCTGAGCTCAGTGTCTCAGGCTGGGAAAGCCACCACAGCCCCACAGCGTCCCTGCTGCACTCCCCAGCCTGGCAGCAGGGAAGGACAACCTTCAAAGGACACCGAAAGGAGGGTGTTTATCACAGGCCAGGGCCTTTGCTCGGGAGGAGCAGATGTACCCCTGGAAGAGGTGACGGAAATCAGCCCAGACCGCTCAGGCGAGGCAGGGACACTTTTGTTGACTCCTGCTGTGGAGCCAGCATGGCGTGGGGACACCCTGGAGAAAGAGGAAATATATCCCTAAGGAAAATAAGGTTGCACCCAGCTGTAGTAAGGCCTGGCTGCTGGTCCTAGTCTTGTTTAGAGGTCAGGCTCTAGGGGGCCAAAATTCAACACTGGTGCAAAAAGCCCTGAAAACAGTGAGGATTTTGCAGCCTGAGCTAAGCAAGTGTCTCGTGGCTCACAGGCCACCTCCTGCACTAGCCAGCCATCAGATAGCTGCCCATGGTCTGCTGGGCTCCCTCTGTGGCTTACAAAGGGTGTTTGTGCTCACCTGGGCTGGCTGAGGAAAGCCCTGGGAGCTGTGTGACACCCAATGCTGCAGCGGTGACCCTGTGAGGGCACAGCGGGATGGGCACCACTGCCCCACGGTCGGGTGCCAGCTGTCAGAGGTGCAGCTGTGGAGTGGGACATCACTTGGGGATGGAGCCTAGCTTTCGGTCAGCACTTGGCAAGAGGCTGCTCCTCCCCAGAAAGCTCTGATAGGCTGGTGGTTCAGGGGAGCTGGTGATGTGCAGCACATCGTGGGCATCTCATGAAGTGCCAGCAGTGTGACCCAGAGCTGTGGGACACACGCCATGCCAGCAGAGACTGGTGTGCTGGGGACAGCTCTATGCTGTCCTTGACATCCCTGGGCAAGCTGTCCAGAGCAGTGACATGCCTTACAAGCCTCGTGGGACAGAATCTGGAGATAATGCTTGCCCGCATGTCCTTGAGGTCTCTTCTTGTAGTACTCCCGAAGAATGTCCCCAACACCCAGAAGCCTTCCCAGCCAGCTGCCTCAAGGGATGCCCCCAAGAAGCGTGTGCCTTCACAGTTAAGTAGGTTAAGAAAGTCCTTTCTCCAAGGTCTGGATTAGCCACTGCTGCTCTGGGCAGAACAGACTCAGCAGGGACACTGCCAGTCAAGCGAGGACGGCACGTGGGGATCTCAGCGGAAGGGGATCAGTCCAACACGGTGCCACGAAGCAACCCCATGTCCCCCATACAGGGTAAGCACACCACACACCCAGGAGTTTTCCCCGCTCTTCAAAAGAGGCTGGGGAGCAGCACACCCTGCCTGTAGGCTGAGCCAGGATGTACAGCCAGGAACAAGGCAAGGCAGATCCTATCAGTGGGCAAGACAGAGGCTCTTCTATACGAGTTCAAGCACTCTGCCATGTCACACACTGAGGTTTGGGGTCTGACTCCTGCTTTATTTTCAAGGGCACTGCACTCGCCAGCAAGTCACAGCAGGCCTGGGGTGGGATACCCCAGCACCCCCATGGTGGGACACCCTACTCAACCCCACCCACCAGACCAAACCAGGAGGTTTGCAGCACAGTGCTCGCCTGTGCAAGTGGACAGGCTCTGAAGATGGACAGAGTCCAGCTCAAACTGCCACAGCAACACAGCGCCAAGGCCTGGGACCTGCGCTCTGCTGGGACGGGGCACGGGATGCCTCCAGGAACGGAGACGGGCACAGAGAGCGGGACGGTGCAGCATTCAGGCTCCCTTTGCTCCCAACGTGTGCTGGCTGCCACAGACGTGTCCCTCCAGGATGTCCGGCACAATAGCTCCGCTTCAGCAGCAGAGTTTGTGTTGATCTTGCTGTCGCTTCGGGCAGCCGGCGGCTTCCTGTGGGCACGTAGGCTGTGAGCAACATCCGACTGGGAAGGGATGCTGCCGGGAGCTTCACGTTTTCCGTGCTGGGGCCCGCAGGATGAGTAACAAAGGAAAATGGAAGGAGCGAGCGTGTGCGTCCAGTGCGGCTGCTCAAGGCTGGCCGGTGTGTCCTACATCCCACTGGGTGCCCACTGACCCAGCAGCGACCCCGGCTCTCCTGGCAGTGCCTGCTCTGTCCGTGACCCACCAAAGTCTTTAGGTGTATTTTGCTCTCCCTGCAGTTCCTGACACTCACTGTAGCACGGCTGTACTGGGCCAAGGCTTCTGGGCACCCAGGACAAAGGAGGTGTTGGCTTTTGTCCCAGCTGCTTTTTAGGCCTCTGAAGATTCAGCAGGTACCTGTTTATCGAAGCATGAGATGACAATTCCCTGCTCTCCCGCCTCTCTGGATTTCAAACCACTCTGCTCTATGCCACAGGAGAACATTTGCCACTCCCAGGCCTTGAAAAGACCTGGAGCTGGTGCTTTGGTCCTTTAAACAAGACATTTTTAACAAGCGTGTCAGACGATACTGCTCTCCTACTAGGCAACTCTTCATTAAAACTTTATACTTTAGCAAGCCTATCACTGAAGACACACTCCAAGCATCACACCCGTCAAACAGCAGCAGGCAGGACCAATTTAGCAACTCAAAAGGTTTTCCTGAAGGCGGAGAGAATCCAGTCCTGAACAAGCTCCCAAGTGAAGGATGTGGTGTGCAACCAGATCCCTCTGCAGTGCCAGGATGCCCGGAGTTGAGCCCAGCCTGGCTGCAGGGGATGTGTGGGGCTCACTGCAGCTCTGGCTGGAGCTCTGTAGGACTCCTGCAGGGCACAGGGGACAACTGAGCACAGGAGATGTGGACAAACTTCTTGGGAGTACTTGGGCTGCCCCAGTGCAGGCACACTGCGCCAGCAGCTTGGCCAGCTGGGCTCCAAGGAGTCTCCACACCTCATGTGGGCTGGTTACTTACATTTTTTGCACAGCCTTACCAAGCTCGTGTGAACCCGGAAAACACATTTGTTTCCAAAAAAAAAAACCAGCTTTCATAGGTCGAGAGAAGAGGAAACTGAAGAGTGGTCGACACTTTGATTGTGCACGTTCCCTTCCCCACAGCAGTAACCTGCTTTTCCTCTCACAACATGTGCCTCTGCTCCATGCTCCTTCTCTGCTCCGTGTTCCTCTCCTTTAACCACCCACTGCCCTCCTGGGTTGCTCCTTCTTCCCTTCCCACTCCCGTGTGTGCTCCATTCCTGGGTGGGAGCATTGGTTTGGCAGAGAGGCTGACACGAGGCAGCATTAGTCTGCATTTAGAGCTCTGATGCAGACCACGGACATTCACCACAGGCACAAACCTCAGTCCATAAAATGCTTCTGGAGTGTGACAGCCTGGTGAAAATCACAATTCCTGGCTTTTTCTGTATGGGCCTCATTTGCCACCCTGGGCTTGGCTTGCTTATTTTTTTGACACCATCACTCTTGATCCACCAAAGTCTACCCAGTTCAGCCGATGCCGATGCCAGGGACGCTTGCATTCCTATGGGACTATTTCTGCTTTATTTCTCATCACTGAACCTTACAAAAGAAATTAAAGGAGCTAAGAAGAACCCCAAAGAGGACACCTGCTTCTGAAGGAAAACCACAGGGCATGAAAAATTGGAAGCAATTCCTAAGAGGGCACAGAGAGAGAGAGAGGATTTAGATTTAGTGAGAACATCTTGATTTGCCTAAATACGTGAGTCCTTTATTAAATTACTGTCCTGTTGAGTAACAGTGTTCAGCAAAGGGATCAAAACTGTGTCATTCCAGATTGTAAATGAGACTTGGGAATTCAGTGGTGAGGGATAAGTCACAAGCCTGAAATGTCCCAATGGGAGAATGGCAAAGTTCAGGGGGTACAAAGAGACCCAGTCAGGCCACAGGGATGAGGGGCTGGGCTTGTTGGGGTAGAGTCTGCAGCCTAATCCCAAAGAGCCAAAAGCTTCTATGGGAACAACTGTGTCACCACCAAAACACTCTTCCTCCTGCTGAGACACAGCCCCCCTCGGGCCCTGGGCAAGCAGAAGTGCCCGTGCCCATCCACCACTGGGACGCGGTGCTGTGCAGGCAGGTTTCACATCCTCACCAAGGCTGCCTGGCTCTGGGGCTGGGGCTGGCCAGGGAAAACCAGCAGTTTCCCAAAATTGCAGATTTGCAATGGAAACTGAAGCGCCACAAGTCACTGGACTGAAGAGAGGAGTGTCCCTGCTGTCCCTGAGACTGAAGAGAGCAGTGTCCCTGCTGCCCCCGGGACTGTAGACAGCAGTGTCCCTGTTGCCCTTGCTGTCTCTACCATCCCTGCCACTGGCCACACCACCAGCTAAAAGCCACCCCAGGGAGACCTGTCATCACAAAAGCCTTTTCTTTCCTTGGGGGTGGTTTTCCAGTCCCCTTTCTTAAAGCAGGACCAACCCAGCCTGAGTTGTTCCTCAGATTCCTCTGCTCCTTCCTGCAATGCCAGCAGCAGCCAGGCTGGGACAATGAGGGATTCAACCTCTTGAGCAAAAGCCGGTAACAGTCCAACCACCAAATCCTCCCAAGCATCACAGCAACGAACTCTGACCTGAACTCGTACTTCTACCACTTATTTACTTGCTCTTTTATTTTAAACTCGCATGTTTCACAGACGCAACACACCACCTCTCTTCACAAAACTCTTCCTCCCACCCAGCCCACGTGTGCTGCTTTCAGCCCTTCCAACCGCCTGCCCCGAGGGAGGAGACACCCACGTTCACCCCGCGCAACATCGCTGTGGCTGCTGCAGATTATTCACAATTTCTTGCCCGGGGGATGCGAGACCTGTCAAAGGTGCAGCTTTCCAAGCACAGAAAGCTGTGACTGTGCTGCAAAGCCTTGGCATCCTCCCTGTGTTCAGAACTAACAGCGCTCTCCTCATCACCTGGGAAGAGGACTTGGGGAACTAAGGCCCTCCCCCCTCAGAAAAGGATTTAGGGACCTCTCTCTGGAGGAGCTGAGAGACAGCTCCAGGCACAAGGACCATCAGCTCCGAGCTGGACAGGGCCACGGCTGAGCAGGAACCCAGAGGCTAAATGGGAAGGACTGGAAGCCGGTGCTGAGCTGATATGAAATCCATCCCACAGGTGGGACACCTGATCAGAAAGGACTGGTTAATGTTTAATAAGTCACAAAAACATCCTGTGGCAGAGACGTGGAGCTCTTCCTTCCACGGGCACTCACCGTCCTCGTGGCCGTGCAGGTTCTGCGGGCTGCGCATGCTCTCGTCCTGGCTGGGGCTCAGGCTGGAGTTCAGGTGCTGGTCAGCTGAGATCCATGTGGAGTCGTTCATATCAAAGTCCTCGCTGCTCACCGACGTCTCATCCTGGAGGCAAGCAGGAAAGGGTTAACCCACGGAGCTATTTCCTTTCCTCCTTTCTCTGGCTTTAACATCTCCTCACCACACTCCTTCCTAAAAACAATTGCGCTGGCAGCTCCTGTCCCCCGCCCTGAGAAGCCTTGCTGGCCCCTTGGGCTTCCCAAGGCCACGTCGAGCAGCCCTTCCCTGTGCAGGGTGAGGTGGCTGCCCCAGCGGGGACCAGGGCTCTGCTTCCTGCCTGAGGACTCGCCTGAGCAATGGCACTGTCTCTAATTGAGGACAATTAGAAAGAGCTCACATCCTGTAGGAGCGGATGGCTGAGCCCTGGAGTTTACCCTTTAATCTCCATCCACCCCAGCGTGCTCCTGGCGAGGCAGCGGCGTGGGGGAGCTGAGGACAGGCGAGAAACAGCTCCATAAAACAACTTGGACTTTTCTGAGATCAAATCATCTGCTACACCAGGAATCACCAGAGGACTGGCAGCAGAAGGAGCAGCCTCTGGGGCATATCTGGTCACAGGTATGGATCCCCAAAGATCTGCGCTGCCTGATGCTACAGAAGAGGCTCCTCCAGACCTCTCCACAGGGATAATGCCTCTGTACCCTGATCAAAAATGACAGCACATACCTTGGGAAGGGGCTGGGGGAGTGAGGGCCCCAGTGAGGCAAGGACACCCAAGCTCAAGCTAGGGACCCCAGCCAGATGCCTGCTCCCCGACGATGGCATAGATGACATTCCTCTCTCCCACTTCTGCAGCTGAAAGGACATTTTCTCTCTCCCTCTCTCCCTTCTCACTAACCTTTACAGTACTTCGAGACACAGCCCTTGGATCGCTTCCAGCACCGGAAAGGTCAGCCACAGGATTTCAAAACCATCATCATAAAGGCAGCACTGAGATCCTGAATGAGAGGAGGGGCTGCGGGACCTCCCCAGGCTGAACTCTCCCAACGCAAAGCTTGGGAGGAAGCAGATACGTGTTCCCACATGGACACGGTCCTGCTGGTGATCCCTTTATCTGCCTTCCTCTCCCTGCTCCCCTCCCAAAGCCAGGGGCACCGACAGCCCTGGGGTGCAGGGGAACACCGAAAATGTTTCCAGAACCGCTTTCAACTCTGCTTTCCTTTGATTGAAACATTTCAAAGGCTTGTAAACCTCTCTGCTCTTATTTTTTTTTCCCTCCCCCTGGTCCTGAGATAAAATACAATCCCCGCTCCCTTTCCGTGTAAGCAGTAATTGGCAGCACCCCTCCAACCCACGCCTGCTCCTCATAAAAACGGCCCTGTCTGGCTGCCGCTGGCTGATAGTTTTTATTGTGAACAAACAAATGTCTTTAAAGACAGGTTTGTGCTTTTCCTCCCAGCTCTTCGTCCCTGCAGACACATCTGCTGGCTCAGGGCTCGCGCCGCCCCCAGCCCGCTCCCTCCATGTGCCTCCCGGGGAGTTTCCTGGAATTTACGGCTTGTGAAACCCTGCACGCACCAAGGGACGGACTGATGGACAGACGGACAGGGCTCAGCAGCCCCATGCATGCCCCCCACGGGGATACCCTGACCCCAGACCTGCCAGGTGTCCCCGCCCAGCCCCCCTGCGCCCAGGTGGAGCTGAGCAGGAGGGCAGAAGGTAGGAACGGGCACGGCGTCCCTGGCTCAGCACAGCTCCGCTGCCACACCAGCCACAAAGCAATCCTGCCTCTCCAGAAACTCCATCTTGTACGTACAGGAACAGAACTGCAAAGGTCTCCCTGTTGCAAACTATAAATAGTCTCTTTATTGTAAGCATTTGCAGGGAGGCAGCCACCCTAATATCTGGCCTTCTTCACAAGGCTTACCCAAGATTACTGTCAGGCTTAAGAGACAAATGCAAATGCCAAGGTCCTTGCTGCCCACAGCCTCTCACCTGTCCGGTGAGGAGGAGGAGGAGCCCTGGGAGTGACCCACGATGTTTTCAGGTTGTTCAGGCTCAGCTGCAGAGGACATCCAGCCTCAGCACCCAAACCACAACCCGAGAGGCATCGCGTTCTCGGCGCACTCACGCACGGGGGAGAAGCAGTGACACGAAGGATGCCTCGCATGCACATGCGATGTAAAGTGCTTTATAAATGTGTACAATTCTCTCGAGGCGCAATAACATTCGCCTATTATTAGAAATACTCTGGCTATCAAACCAGAAACTGATAAGCTATAAATGACTCAAGTTAAACAAGGCTGTCACACGTTCACCAGTCCAAGATTCAGCCACCAGCAGAAAGTCACCTCCTGCTTTCCAGCCAGAGCTTTCTGCTTTTCAGCACTAATACCCTTGGCCAAAATGCCAACAGGATGAACTTCCTGGCATCTCACAGCTCCCACTGCACAGCACACCCCAAGGGAATGCAAAGCCAAACATGCAGGTGGCAGCAGGAGAACCCTTCCTGGCAGTGGGAACAGGGGAGAGAGCACTCACTGCCTGCTGGGTCTGGGCAGCCAACCGGCTCTGCCCACACCACAGTGCCCCAGGAACTCCTTACATCTTTGTGCCTCTTTGCTAAAGAAAGAGAAAAGCCCCAGCCTTGAGTGTGGCTCTGGCCATCCCCATCACTCCAGCTCTGGCATCCTGCACTAGCCCTTGGCTGCATTCCTCACTGCTTGTTGGGACACCAGAGGCCACCAGCGAACTCCCGCCTCAGGACACCCCTCGGAGACCAAAGGCTGAGCATTGTGACCTCCAAGTGCTGCCCGTGAACTGCTGGCACTGCCTCCTCATACCAAGGACAATCTCAGGGACAGGAGGCCCCAGAGCACCAGCTGCCCAGCCACAGCCCAGGAGCAGAGGGACAGCAGCACAGCACAAATCCAGCCTCAAAGCACAGGACACCAGAGTGGGATCAAAATTTTTGGCTGGGTGGGAGCTCTGAATCTCCCTGGACACCAGTAACCTGGCTGAAGGCTGAGCCTTGCAGTGGGCTCCCTGTCCAGCCAAACAAGGAAGCGTTTCTCAACAGCAGCAACAGCCACGACTCGGAGCAATACGGTAAATCTAATCTACCCTTCCACCCTCTTTTGGCTTGCAAGTCAGGCAGCTCATTCTTTTTCCTCTCTGGGTTCTCAGGAGAATTCTCTCTGCTAATTTCTTCTTTCCTGTAAACAAACTTCAAATGAAACTTTCATTAGAAAACAGAATGCAATCCATTACCAGTGCCTGTCTCAGGACCTGCTGCCTTTTCCCCAGTTCCACACCACTCGTGGCACAGATGGAAGTGCCAGTGGCACCCCAAGCAGCCAGCCCAGAGCCAAACCCTGAACCCCAGCACCGCTGCTGCTGCACTCCTCCTTCCTGCCTTTCCCAGCTCTCCGGAGAGATCTCCTCACCCCGCAGTAAAGTCCCATCGCTTTGTTTCCAATGTTCAAGGGACTGAGCGATCAAGGGTCAGGCAGCAGAGCTCCTCTCTGCAAGGGGAAGTCGGATCCTGCTGCTGCACTCACAGGGCACACCCAAACAAGGGAGCAGGGCTCCCGGCACCGCTCAGGGTTTGGAAAACAAAACCCTTGCTTCTCTCCTTATCTACAGTCCAACATTCACAGCTGCTCTACAGACATTCACAGCCAATATTTTCTACCCAGCAGAGGCAGACACTCACATGTGCAGGGCTCACACTCCACATTTCTGTCCCACTTTCCATTCACGATCTTCAAGCACCGTGCCTGCAAGCATCCGCTGAGCTTCCCAACTTCGCTCCGAGTTAGAAAACTACTCCTCCTATTACAGAGCTGGAAACCCCGGGTAGTGACAGCCACCCTGGCTGGTCCAAGAACACAGCGAGTCGCTGGCAGACCCAGGAACCCAATCAAGCCCTCCGGACTGCAAGGCTGTAATTGCTAGACAATGTCTCTTCACCAAACCTCTTCTTCCTGGAGAACAACCTCCCACAGCACGGGCTGGAGCAGGGCGGGGGGGGGAGCTACTCTTATAACCTCGTAAATATATGCAAGACTATCGGTAACCTGCTTATTTTACAGCCGGGCTCAGTTTCTCGGGGACTGCCTTGCAATCTCTCTCCAGTCATTTACATGCTGTGCCTCACGTTTAATATTCCAAGCTCCGAGTCTCAGGACGGTTTATTTTCTCTCTTTAAGTCCTTTTATTTTAAAACACGTCCTTTCACGCCACAGCCTACTATCCCGACGGGATTTCCTTCCGCGGAGCAGGAACCGAGGCTGTGTGCCGTGCAACCTCCCCAGCACACAGCCACGCTCAGCTTCCCACCAGAACCAGCCGTGTTTTTAGAATCAACAAAAGGCAACGCGTGACTGCCAGCCCCCAGAGCCGCTCCACTGCCACGCCGGTGCCGTGCACGACCTGCCCGGCACAGGCAGCCCCCAGACCTGCCAAACCTGGCCAGGGCACAGCACCTCGCACCGTGACCCACGGCAGCGGCGCGCAGGGACGAGCTCTCAGGAAGGCAGCCTCATCTCCGTCTCAGCCACTGTTTAAACCCAGCCCTCCGAGCATGCCAAGAAGGTATTGAACCAGATTTGACCCTAACTTAACCAGTTCGGCACGGAGAAAGGCTTACTAACGGAAGATAAAACACTCCGGGTCAAAGATTGGTGCTGCAGCCACAAATACCGTGGTGGTCATCGCTTCAAAGACCCGAGAAGCCTCACGGCACACGGATGTACGCGGGCTGTGGCGGCGGTGAGCTGTGACTGCGCTGCCTACTCGTGTGTACAATTCCCACACCAAAGAGAACATCCCCGGCGCTCTTTGTCAGGTCACTTACGTCCTTATTTACCGCGATTTCTGCTGATTTCTACGGGACCCGGCAAAACCCGAGTAATTTGTTAGTTCCCGAAAATGGGCAAAACAGTTAATTTAAACGGCAAACGGCAAATGGAAGAGGAAGGGAAGCTCATCCCCTTCTCCCCCTCCCCCTTCTCTAAGAGCTCTTCTTCTGGGAACCCCCCGAGCATTCCCACAGCCCCGAGGCGCGGGGAGCTGCCAGGGCGGGGGTTGGCCCCGCAGCCCCTTCCCGGAGCCGCTGCCCCGTTCCTGCTGTTCAGCGGGGAGGTGCTGAACGCGGGGCAGGGGGGACCGGGCTGCGCGACTCCCACCACCACCCTGGAGCCCCGCACCTGCCTCCCCCGCACCTGAACTTGCTCGCAGGCGTTTGCTTTTCCATGGGAGGTGGGGACGGTGCCCGATACCGCGCGGTGTGAAAGGGCACTTTGCTCTTCCCCCAGCACCGGGAAGCGACTGTCGGGGCGGGGGGGGACGGACCCGGTTTTGGAGGCGGTGGCCAAGAGCAGCAGCCCCGTGAGCTGAGCAGCCGGGGGTCCCCGTGTCCCCACCCTCCCCAACGGCCACGGGACCCCGGTGGGACGCGGTTCCCACGCGCGTGTCCCCGCAGCAGCGAGGTGCGAGGCGCCGGGCGAGAGTCCCCGTCCTACCCCCGCCCGCAGGTAAATAGATACACCCGCGATGGAGCCCTGCCCGCGCGTGTGCGGGGCTCAGCGTGCGGCGAGGATTGACACGTAAGTAGGGCTTTACCTCCAGGGAGGCGGCTATTTCCAGCACAATCCCCGCCCGGGGCCGGGGCTGGTGGTGATGGCGGCGCGGGGCCGGTGCCCGGCAATGGCTAGGGCCGGTGCCCGGGGATGGCCGGGGACGGAGCGCTCCCGCCGCCGCCTCCTCCCACTTTCTTCGGCGCTTTTGTGCTCTTCCGGGCGCGGGGGAGCCGCGCCGGGAGCGGGGAAGGACGCGCCGCCCTCCCCCCCCCGCCGCCGGGCAGCCGGGCGGGCGACCCGCAACTTCCCGGGGCCGCGGGGCGGCCGCTCCC
>VZRR01007213.1:13150-34674 GCA_013398015.1 Oreocharis arfaki | reverse complement strand
GAAGAGCACATTGTGGAGGGCCGGGAGGGCCCTTCCCCGGGAGGAGACAATGTCCAGGGCCGGGCGCCTGCTGGAGAGCGCGAGAATGCGCGGCCGGGGCACGGTACGGATCCGTTCGGATCGGCCGGGAGGGCCGCTACCCGCCCGGGCATCCTCCGCTCCGCACGGCCAGGGGGGGCTGCAGCCGATCTGGGGACCCTCCGCTCGGCACAGCACCGGGGGCTGCCGCCCGTCACGGCTCCGCCCCGGGGCCCCCCGCCCCNGGGGACCCTCTGACCGCCCGGCTCGGTGCGGCCCCGGGAGCTCCGTCCCTGGGTCCGCCCGTGCGCGGGTGCAAGTGCGGAGCCCTTGCAGCGAGCCCCGGGCGCCGTGGGTCCCGCAGCCCCTTCCCTGCGCGGTGGGTGCCGCGGTGCCGAATCCTTTTGTTCCCGATGATTCTCCCTCGCTCCGCGGGAGCAGAAGGACCCCGCGCTGCCGGCAGCACCATCACCCACCACCGCAGCCTCGGAACGCTGGAGCAGGGCTGTTGGGAAACCAGTGGCTTGCCCAGCACAGCCCTGGGCAGGGCACCGGCTGCCGGATCCCAGGGAGGATGGGGATGCTGCGCCCCAGCTCTGGCAGGGCAGCACTGGGAGTCCCGGCATCGCCCAGGCAGGTACCCACTCCCAGGCTGTGCTCCGAGGGCAGTGGGTCAATGACCTCTGTCCTAGTTTGGGATCGCCATGATAGGATGGTGATCCCCATCGCTGTGATGGGTGCCAACGTTGCAGCATCCCCCTCCCCAGCCCACCTCATGTTTCACTATTTAATGGTACAAAGGAAATGGTTTATGAAATAAACCAAGTGTAGCAGTTCGGTGTGGAGCCTGCAGTAGGCCGGTGCCAGAAATGGTGCCAGAGCCAGGATGGGAACTGCCAGGTTTGGGTTTATGGCTTCTTAGTGCGGATGTCCAGTTATGATGTTATCTGTTCCAGCGTTAACCAGCTCACTGCCAGGAAAGCGTGCAAGGGAAGAGGGTGGCTCAGGAAGATCTGAGGTCAGAGGTGAAAATGGGCATCACTCAGTACTACATTTCCATCTCCTCCAGGCTGATCATGGAGCCAGGGGCTGAAAGGCGGGAGCGGAGCCCTGGGGGCCTTCCGCAGGAAGCGGATGGCTGGGAGGGCAGCGGGCTGTGAGCCCCCAGCCACAGGGCCTTCGCTGCGCTCCCTTCCAGCTCCATGGCTGCTGCTCCTCCCTGAAGCTAAAATAAAATCCTGACCATTTAAGGTGAACAGGAGCCTTGCCGAGAACCTCAGCAGAGCGGGCTTTAACCCCTTCCCATTGCTGGGCTTTGTTTACTCCTTGCACTTCCTTTGGCTTCAAGCTAGTCCGGTTTAAAGCCATTCGGGAGAGCACATCCCCTGGGACAGAAGTGCCTGCCCCTCCGTTTGGTGAGCTTGCAGAGGACACAAACCCGTCAGGATGCGAGTTTGAAGCACAGTCACTATTCTGTGCTGCCTCACCATGTGGACACTCTTATTTTATACTAAGTGCCTTTGTGTGGGTTAGCTTAATCCACTTTGGAAATGGATTAACCTAAATTTCACATCGGCAAACTTAGTGTGGAACAGCCAGGTCCACACAGGGAGTGAGGGAGGAAGAGCCATTCAGCAAGAGCTGCTGGGCAGGAGCTGTTCCCCTTGCAGGAGAGGGGTCCTGACCCCAAGGGGGGGTCACTGCCGTTACAAGTGGGGTCATGGGCCCGACAGAAATGCAATTGTTTGTGCCAGCGCGTGGGGTCACGAGCCTGGCAGAAGTGGGGCTCACCAGCGGAAGAGGGGCTGCCTCCAGAAACAGCCAGGGAAACTCTGGGAAACTGCCCACCAAGTGCCTTTCTAGTCGGTATTTTTTGGATTCAAATTGTCTAGGGGGAAATAACTGGCAATTAGATATAGAATTGGTAATAATCATTTATCGAGTTGTCAGGAACAGGGGTAAGTGCCTTACGAGATTACACATTAAAAAAACGCACACCGTAACAAACCAGTGCTGCTGTTACTATATCATATATACAATATACATCAAATACATTATTTATAAGTCGCTTCCTTCCCTCTCTCCTCACAATGTGTTCATTACCTCTGGTACCTGCCAGTCCCCTCACATGGGCACAGATCTGCCCATGCAGAGAGCCTGGGGCTCCCTGTCTGACTTTGTTGGTCCAGCAGGGTCCTGCTGGATGCAGCCAGAGCCGAGCTGCAGGTCCTGGGAAGAGCCATGTCCCAGCTGTGACAGCACCCATACCTCAGAGCCTGCCTGAGCACCATGCAGTGATGCTTCCAAGGGCATTGCTAACCATGACCTGACCTCATCTCTTGTCATTTCCTAAGGCAAGGCTCCACAAGAATACCAGGGCTGCTGTCAGACCCAGGAATAAATGACATTTAAGGCGCTGCAGGAGCTTAATTGAATGGTTGTGGTGCTGTGGATTGTGGGCACAGGGATCTAGTGGTGGGAGCAGGGACTGCAGGCTTCTGGCCATCACGCCAGAGGAGTCACTGACTCATGGACGACCTTGTGCGAGTCACTTGATGTTCTTGTGCCTCTGAAAAGTAGGTTAAATAACAAACGGGACCTCCTGCATCGGGTCCTCTGTGACCATCAAACCCTGCTGAGGAATAAGCAGTGAAATGCGAATCTCTCGGGAGCAAGGCCAGGAAGGAAATGGGCAGGAAGGATCGAAGGAGGGCATGGCATGAGGGGCAGACACAGCTTTTATCCGCACTGTACCTTATCTGCCATCCAGAGCAGAGTCAGGGAAAAAAACAGAGGGTAAAGATTTGGGAAACTTCATTATAGACCAGGTTCTCTGTGGGCTGAGGGCTGTATTCCCAGTTCATCCTGGTCACTCCTTCCTTAGAAGCAGCAGTAGTTAACATCTGGCATGGGTATGAATAAAAGGGGTTTTTTTCTCCCAGGAGCCAAGACCAAGAGAAGGAAAGGAAATACAGTTCCGTACTTCACAGGGTACACCAGTCACTGCCAAATACAGAAGCAGGAAAGGAGTTCTTTCTGTGAATAGAATTTTCTTCTTCTGGAGTACAAATGGGTGTTTGAAGGGACAGGTCCCTGGCGGTGAAATATCCCCTGATGCTCCTTTCCCCAGCCCCCGTAGCAATGTCTGCACTGCTCTATTCGGTGAGGATGACCCTCACAGCTTATCTCTTGGCTGCCCAAATCAGAACTGAGTAACCACAAACAGAACCCTCACTAAACCGGCTTTTGGCCATTCTCAAGCCATCCCACATGATTCAGAATCCATCCTTGTGAGTAAAACTGACTCCTCAGCTCCTCCTGCACACACACGACTCCTGGTGTGGGTCTGAGGGGTCTGTGCAAGCAGACAAGGTGCAAACCTGTCCACGCAGGTTGAACAGCAGCAGAAACAAAAGCAAGCACACAATTCAAGGTTAAAAAGCTGAACCACACAGCTTCATCTTCTGTAATAACGGAAATCATTAATAACAGTTTGTGCTCTCAAAGTAGTTGCCATCCAAGCTCTTGAAGAGCTTTATTAGTGAGCAAGACCTCAGAAGTCTCTCTAAGGTATTATCCCCTTTTTAAAGGGAGAAGGCAATTAAGAAGCAGCCATTTGTGTGACTTGATCAAAGTCAATGTACAGCACGTCAGCACCTGAGCTTTGAGATGATGCAGAACAGCCCACCACGCACAGCCTTCCACAGGAACAGGACAGATCCAACTGGATCCATGAGACTACTCCGTGGATGTTGCAATAGTGTTTTCATCACTCTGAGGTTGACATCTTTACTTTTTGCCCTGGGAATGATTCCCAGCCTCACTTTACAGGCCTTGAACCAAAACCTTGTTTCCAGTTCTACTGGGAACAGCTGCCTTTGATGCTGGTTAACACACAAGGCAACGGGGAGCATCTCTCCTTAGCAAACAGGGAATGTACTGGGAAGAAATGAGGAATTAAAGAGAGGTAGTGTGGCTTCTGCCCCTACTTACTCAGTGTTCCCAGACACAAGCTCATGCAGCTTGGCTCTAGCAGGGTTCTGAGACCAGATAACGGGCACCAGGATAGGTGTGTGTGGTGGAGAGCGATCACTCCCAATTCCTCGTGGGTGGATCTGCATGACAACCACAGCTCCACCAAGAGCCAGAGAAACTTCTAAACATCCCCCAGCCACTCCTCCAGGACCTTAGCTGAGCTGCACAACACCACAGGGAAGGGAAGAGAGAGTGGGGAAGGGACCACCAGTGCATGAGAACGGACTGGAGCTGTCACATGCAGCAACTAAATACACCTGAGTAGTTCGGGGGGGGTGAATTGTCCCCAGCACCACTGGAAACAGGCAATGCCACCTCCTTTCTTATAGAAAATAGCATGATTAGCCCCAAAACAGCAAAGAGTCAGAGCCTTGGCATCACTTCTCACTTGAAGACAAGAGCCGCAGTGGCAGGACCGACCCCAGCCAGCCCACGTCGGTCTCGCACTGTTTGCTCGCAGCACACATCACACTGAACAAACACAGAGCTCACCTGGAACGCTGGGAAAACTACTGACAGATCCACACAGCGGGAAATAAAAGCTCCCGAGTTTTTACTAGCTGGGAACGTCAGAGTTAATTCCCGGTAACAAAAAGGAGTTGCCCTTCTCTGAAAGCGACCCATTCACGCCAGGGTGAAACCAGGCTACGAGGGTTGGTCATCTGACCTCCTGCATCTCACGAGCCGTCAGGCCAAGGATGAAAGTTTTGCTGAAGCATCTTCGCCAGCAAAGAACGCTGGTGGGACAGCTGGACCTGGCTTTGCCTGGACTAACTCTGCCGTTAAGAGCAGATCTGGAGTTTCCCAGGCAAAGCCGGCTCCCGGCGGCAGAAGCTCTGTCCCCACTAGAGGGCTGTGCTGCCGAGCCCGCCGAGCAGCGAGGAAGTCTGTTCCTAACTCGGTGTCTCCCTGTGCCTACGGTCAGTGGTCCCTCCTGTGCCTAAGGGTGCGTTTAGGGAACATCTCTAGTGCTCAAAAACGACTTAAAAATTAGCAGCAGGAGACAAAGATCTTCTCAAACCGAGACAAAGCCTCTTGAATGAGAGCTATCTGGTCAAGTTGAACTAGAGGTATTTATTCCCGGAGATGTTTAACACCCTCTTTAATGGACTGGGAAGTACCTTATCATCCTCATGTGATGCAAACGCATCATCCCACTTCCTTTCAAGGACTGCCTGCTTCTGCCTTCCTCACCTCTGTGAATGCACACAGCGTTTCTTCAGGATGCCTTCATGAAACACTCAGACAGCTAAATCCAGGTCCCAGGGCTCACCCAGCAGCTGCCAGCTCTGCCAAATTTACTCCTGGTCTCTGGACTATGTGAAGTAGTCTGCAATTCTCACTAGTGAACTTACAGACTGAAGATAAAAACCCGGTGTGCCCTCCTCTGTGGCTGCAGGCTCCCCTCCCTGCCTTCTGCACCCCCAGGACTGGCTGGAGATGGCTCCAAAGCAGAAGGAAGCAAGTGAGCTGCCAGGGGAAGATGCATCTTAGCTGCTCTCAGAGCCTCTGAGACACTGAAGTGAGCAAGCACAGTAATGGGCAGACCAGGGAAAAAGGAGAGTGGAAGGAGGAGGAATTCACATTGCCAGCCAGCCTCTGGTCATGAGGCTCCGTGAGCTCTCAAACCCTGCAGAGGATTCATCCTCACCAGCACCAGGCAAGACCAACTCCATGTACATCAGTGGGATTTAAGCCCCTGAGCCCCCTTCCAGGATTATCCATCTGTCTGAGCTAAAACATTGCTTGAAATAGTGTTCTGAAAACCACCTCACATCCACGCACCGTCACACACTCCGGGCTTACGGGGAAATTACTGGATGGATGGAATGTGTGATGGTGCAGGACAAGGCTCTGTCCCTCTCAAACACTTACAAGTCAGTGCAGCAAAGCCATAGCAACAAGAAAAACACTCTTCTTATTTCCCATCCAAGAGCAGCTCCTGCCATTCACTGATTGCATGACCTTCTGCCAGCAGCCACTGAAGCAATCTTTGAAAACGTTTCTGTATCGTTTAAACCTGGCCCTGGACTGTTTCTGCCAAGGTAGCAGCAACAACTCCGGAGCAGAAAGAGAGGGAGCCTGGCATTTCAGTGCTGGGATTTGCCCTCTTAAAGTCTTTCTATTCCTCCCGTCACCAGTGGAAACCCTGCCCAACAGCAGCATAAAAAATAAATCGAAAGCTGAGGTTGAGTAACACGGAAAAGACTGTCTGAAAAATGACTGCAACAGAATAACCAATCATTTAAAAATGCTAATGTTTAGCATTTGAAAATGAGGTGGAAGGATCATTACAGATAAATATCAAATATCTTCTTTTCATTCCTTTTTGCTGCTAGATTGGGAAAGTCAGCAGTTCAGAGATGCTTTAATGCCTTGGTAGATACCATGAAATGGGGCTAATTCAGCACTCTGGAAAGGGTTAGGGGCCTGATCTTTTTCACACATGTGAGAACTGGTAAGAAATGGGGATAAAGGAAGATTCCCACCCCAGAAAAACCTGCATGTCCTACTGAACTAAATATAAGCAACACGGGTCTCTGCTATTTTCCACTGTGCCAGAAGAGATGTTCTGACTCCAAGAAATATAAAGAAATATATTCTGTGGCAACTCTTCATTTTGTGAGCAACCATGTAAAGAGCTTCTCTTCTGACAGTTTTTTGTCCCTAAGCAGAGATAAAATGCTTTCTTTAAGGTTCTTCTGGCTGTGCTTCCTTCTGGAAACACTGGTGCCCTACTACTGTTGTGCTTAGCAGCACTAATAGATTACACTTACATGCACTTTTTTTTTCTCCCCTGAATAATGAAGTTAAAAGGCCACTTTGGCATAAATTCACTCATTGTTACCCCAAGTGAAGCGAGTTTCTCCTGGTGCTGCTGCATACAAATAATTGCTTTTGGCCAAAGCCAAGGGAAACACGAGTCCATTGCCTAATTTATTTCTATTAACACCATCAAATGTTAGTGAGAGGAAGGCAGCAAAGTAGCACGATGGCAGCGCTCAGCGAGAGCAGCCTGGACGTGCTGGGAGATAAAAAACCTTGCAGGGGATATCTGTGCAGTGCAAATTTTAAAAGCAGGTTGTATTTTCGGCCTGTTTTGCATTTGCATAAAAGTCAGAATTATTTCTACTGTCTTTAGAGGGCTCAGTTCAGTTGGCAAACACCTGGAATTCCAAAAGCTGCAACACCTGAACTGTGCAACCCTAACCCTAGGGAAGGGAGAGCAGCAGCCTGTGTCACGCAGCCTGTGTTCCACGGACCATGCTCCACACAGACTGCCAGGTTCCTCCAGGAAAAAAGGATGGCACAGCTGCCTTTCCAGTGCAAAGTCTGAAGACGAATAAAATTAGCAAGGGAATGCTTGTGGAGGGAACTGAACCCTGTTATGGGCATTATTACATGCATTTTCTTCAGGCAGCCTCAGGATTAGCAGCTCCAGGTCCAGCCACAGCTGCCTCAGGAGTGTGGCACTTGTTTTCACTCAGGTTGAACCAGAAGAAGTTTAGGTTGAATTAGGAAAAGTTTCTTCACCAGAGGGGTTCTCCAGCCCTGAAACAGGCTGCCCACCATCCCTGGAGAGGTGTAAGCCATGTAGATGTGGCACTTGAGGACATGGTTTAGTGGTGGGCTTGGCAGTGCTGGGGGAACGGTGGGACTCAATGATCTTGAAGATCTTTTCAACCTAAATAATTCTGTTGATTCCCCAGGGGAAGGTGGGCAATGTCCCATGGCAGAAAGGACAGCACTCAAATCCTGCTGGATTTTCCCCAGCAGGTCCAACCATCTGAATCCTCTCCAGATTTCTGTCATGATGTAAAGTTTTAACGCTTCAGAAGTCTGAGCAATAGGACTGATCTTTTGTTATTCTGCTCTCAGGAATCAGTTTCAGTAACACAGTGAACAGCAAATTTTACTTCTTCCATACAGGTTTTTCCCTTGGCTGCTACGGCTTGAAAAGCTTCGAAAGCTGCGCTGCAATGTAACAGCAGAAGCACAGGAGAAGGAACACTTTAGAGGCAGGGAATAACATCAAACCATTTGATTTATGATCTAAACCAACAACTGCTGGTTCCCTCAGCTGGTCCTTTTTTGTTCCCGCATGACATACGCTTCTATTCCAATCCCTGCAAGCTTCAGGAGTATTCATGTTAGCAGCACGTTATATCGATCTAGTGACAGTTCCAGTGCAAACTGCTGCACCAAAATTCAGGGTATAAACTCCAAATTACCAACCAAAGTTCTCAAAACAAGCACCCCTAAGCAGGCAGCTCCAAAACTCAAGATCCACTACTGAAACCTGCCAGCTTCTGGGTGGTTTGTTATCTTGGGAGGAAGATCAAACTGCAAGGCCAGTTTTCTACCTGTAGAAACTGGGTACAGGAGTTTAATGAAGCTTTGTAGCACACTTCCCTTGAGCAGCTTCACAGCCAAGAGGAACTGGTTGAAGATGCATAAATGGTGACAAGACAAACCACTCAGTCCTCTGCATGCAGCAAACTTGAAACAACCACCCCACGCGCTGAAAAGCACAGCCAGCTTTCTTGGCCCTTGACCTCGGTGAAGAACAGGATTGCAGGGACTGCCACACCAATGCCACTCTGCCAGGAGCTGCAGCAAGACCCAGCAAACACTGCACAACCCAAAGGTGGTTGGAACATGTTGGCCCATTTATCCAGAAGTGGTCCCAAAGCAGCCATCAGATGGCACGAAGAGGCACACACTCCATGTCCCCAGCCCAGTTCAGCCCAGTCCAGTTCAGCCCAGCCCAGCTGCCCCCCAAATTGTCCACAGTTCTACTGTCCAACCCATCATGAGCACAAAACCTGGCACATCAGCCTTTCACCTTTCAAAACCTAAAACAAATCCTGAAACTCGCTCGAGTGTCAAACAAGTGCAAAGGAAAAAGCTCTGAGACACAGAAGTGCTCCCCACCAGATGCCATTTTGTCCTCCAGCAAGAAGGTTTCACAATAGAAGTGATGGAGAAGCTCGGTATCCCTCCAGCAAACCCACACTTGGCACTTTACCCCCTGGCAGTGATGCTCTAACCCACATCCCTTTAGGAAGCTCTTGGATAAAAGCCCCCATCGGGTGCTCAGGCTCCCAGCAATGTTTTCCACCACAGCACCATGCAAATGCTGTCACATCTTGCCACTGGCAGCAATGTGTGAAATCAGGTTCAGGTTTCAGTGTGCTGGAAAGAAAATCCAGCACTGGCTTCCAGTGCAGATTGTGGGGAGCAAGTAAAACATACTTTTCTTTTTATAGACTGTTTCCATGGTGCACAGAGGTTCCCATAGCTAATTCTGCAGCTGCAGAACTTCAGAAAATTGCACAGCCTGGGTATTATCCTGTGGCAGGGTGCCCCATACATGCCCAACGCAAAATCCAGTGGCTTAACACTGTCACCAAACAACGGTGTCGTGTCCCACTCTGACGTGGGAGCGGAGCGGCTGCAGCTGAACCCCCTCAAGTTGCTGAGCAGTTTAGGAGAGCCCCAGAGCAACCAAAGCCAGGTCTGGGCTTCAGACCCCGTCTGCTAAAGCTCCCAGACATCAGTGGGAGATAAACAAATTACCACTTGCCATATTTATTTTTAAAACAATCTCTTAGAAGAACTGTATGTCTAAAGAACAAGCAGACTGTTACAAGCAGTAACTTAATCAACCCCATCTCTGCCTCTCTCTCCACTGGCACGACTCTGAAGCAGCCCAGTTTGCTTCCCCTGAGCCAGGAGATCCAGGATGTGCTGCCCCCCAAATTCCATGCACCAGCACTTGCTGTGCTCAGTCAGAGCCCGACCAGCTTGGACAAACCAGCCATTCCCAAAAACATCCTCCCAGGATCAACGTGCCCAGCACCACTGCTCTGTTCAGCCCCTCAGCACAGGCGCATCCCGGCGCGTCACTCACCTGCTCCTGTGAATTCATCACCCGCAGCTTCATCTGCTTCAGGTAAGTCGAGGTGAGGGGCATGTTGTAGTCAATGATCCCAGAAACCAAGGAGGAAGGTGGCTCGCTCTCTGAAGAACAGAGGAAAAGCTTTACTTAGGTGAGGGATATGTTCTCCTAACTGTTTACTCAGGGGTATTCAGGAGAACTCCACATCCCTGGAAGGAGCCGCCGCCCGCTGAGAGAAGGTTCCTCTAAGAACATGACCCCACCAAGAACATAATTACAGAACAGGTGTTGTCTTGGGGAAAAAAAAAAATAAAGAAAACAAGCATTGCTGTCACCTGTGGAAAAAACTGCACATAATGTGTAATTTTTCAGTGTTCCCCCAAACTTGAAGAAGAAACTGAGTCTTGCTGAAGCCTCAGAAGCGCTTCCATGCACATGGGATTTATGCAGGGGGTGATGAACAAGGATCTATTTGCAGCTTGCTTCAGCATTGCAAAGTCTTGCCAGTTTTGCTGGGATTCCCTCAGGTAGGAGTTAACATTAAGGCAACGTATTAAGTATCTCTGTCTGGTGATGAAGATTATTTTTAACATCCTCATTAAAACACAAACTTAATTTTAGAGATCTTTAATTTAAATTGTTCCTGTTGATCCCTCTGGCTGCATCACAGTGAGCTCTAGAGATGGCTCCAGGTTTGGATGCTCCTGGCAAATCGCTCTGTCTGGGCAGGCCAAGAGTCCCCACAAAGCAAATTCTCAGTGATTTCTCTGAACTCTCAAAGATTTGTCTGCTCTGCCACCACCACTGTGGATCCTGCAGGATGTAGCAACATGAAGGCTGCTGAAATGATCTGTTCTAACACTGACTTTGCAGGCTCATGCAGTGGGTTTGTCCAGGAGGAAGAAGCTGCCACTGTCCACAGGGATGGCTGATGGCTACAGGCAGGATTTCTTTGCCCTCAGCACAGGCAGATGCAAGTTTGGAGAATTAATCCAGCCTTCCAGCACATGCTGAAGGGATGTGTGGTATCCACTGGACAGGGGGCTTAAGCAGCAACGGGGGAAGAAGGATTCCCAGGAGCTGAAGGTGAACTGATGGTGGGAGGTTTCCATTCCTGGTTCTGAATCTCCCTGGCTGGCTTGCATTTTCTGGGGTCACTGGTTTCACCGGCACGTGTGACAGAGCCCCTTGAAAAAGAGCCTTCACAAAATGTTTTACAGCGCCTCAGAAAAGCCATCAACCCAATTCTAATGGGCCTGCTTCTCAGAAATGCTGAGTGTCAAAAAACACTGTCCAAACTCAGCAGACCTGAAGACGCTCCACACCTCTGGCACCACCACATCTATCATGTCTGATTATGAAATTACCTGACCCCAAAACTGTCTGTAATTGACTTAAACATCACAGAGGTTTTTGCAAATCTTCTCTATCAAGACATTGACTGGGTCCATGGAAACACAATGCTTTTTCCCCAGGTTCATCTAGTCCATTCCTGGGCAGATGGAGCATTCTTGCCTGTGGGTGCAGGGAAGGGTGGCTAGTGCTACTCAAACCATCAGCCTGCCCAAATATGAAGGTCCAAAGCTTTTAGGAACCTTGTAAACTGATTCCTCCATCTTTTCTCATGGCTGTATGTCAGCAGTCTCTGTCAGGCTTTGACCAACAGATTAGGAGCACTTCTATGTCTCTGTATATTAAACACCCCAAATAAACCCTTATTCTGCTGTGCAAGGATGCTGTGCTGGGATGAAAAGATGCTAAAAAACCCAGTGCAAGGGGAGCTTTTCACAGGAACAGGACCTGCCACCTTCCCCAGCTGGCTGAGCCCCTAAGAGTTTAGGAAAGCATTTGCTGAGAGTAACACAGACAGAGCTCCTGTATCCTGAAGCACGGGCACGGATGAGGGGAGTGTTTCGGATCTCTGAGGATGATAAGTTGCTCTCCTGCCATTCCCCACTCCACTGCTCAGAGCTGCAGAGATGAATGAAGCTGAACAGGAGCAGCTCAGCAACTTGGGATGAGGAGGAAGAGGGAGGTAAGTGATCTCTCAGTGCTTAGATTCTGCCTGAAACCAGCCTGATGTAAATTTGGAACAGTACCATTAGAGGCCACAAATTTACCGTGAATTTGTGCAATTGCAACACGTAAAGGGTTTGAGCCCAAGAAACCAAACCCTTTTTTTCTCCCTTTTTTAAAGTTATCTGGAAAAGAAAGAAAACCTTTGTTTTAAAAGGCCTCCGGGGGGCGGGGGGGGGGCTCCATGGGAACAGTCTTCACATCCTATGTCGCAAGAGGAAGCTCCTGGAATCCTTTAGCTCATTTCTCAGTTATCTCTATCACATGCCCCACATGTTGGACACACAGATGGAACAGGCAGAAATGGTTTTGATCCCACATTTTTATCACTCCACCGGAATCACTCCTAATTTAATAACACTGTAAAGAGATCCCAGCGAAGTCCAGTGACGTTCAAACTTTCCCACAAGCAAGACAATTTGCTTTTATGAATGATGTGGGTGCCCTGCAGGGTTTGATGTCAGATATGTTTAATTAGGGATTTTTGTGATCACAAATTAAATGTGTTCAGATTTGTTTCACGGACAAGAGAAGCAAGAAGAGATGGGAATGACTCAAATTTTGTCATCTTACTGAGTTAAACTTTACCTGTATATTCTTGTATGCATGTGCAGACACCTCAGTAATTCTTCTATGACCCCAGTGGTTTTTTTAGGTGATTTGTTCCTGATAAATTCCTTAATACGTGTTAGTGAAATCAGACACCCTTCCCCAGTAAAAGTAACCTTATCTAATCTACTCAATGCATTTTCACATGTACTTAGTCACTATTTAGGTGCTATTCAGGCAGAGAAGCACTTCTGTCCTTTCATTCCTGGAGGGTAAGTAAGACTTTTAACTTGTGGGATGCTTTGTATTCCTGATTGATTTATTTTTAAGAGAACTGCTAAGGGGAGAAGCTTTATGAAAATAATCAATAATTGATATTAATTTATAAATTTGTTCAGGACAGATGGATGTCAGCCCTGATCATGGTTCCTACAGCTCTGACCACACTAGGGGGGATACCCAGAACCGTTCCCTGAGCTGCCTCTGAATTGGGATAGGTGTGTGTTTCTAGGAGAGGCACAGGAGATGCAGGATGGTGGGTGGGTGGAAGCCCCTGAAGGGGGGGGCGGTTGGACTGGGCTTTGAGCAACCTGATCTAATGGAAGGTGTCCCTGCCCATGGCAGGGGGTTGGAATGAGATGAACTTTAAGGTCCCTTCCCAACCAAACCAGTCTGTGGATCTGTGAAGGAACAACAACCTTTTTCATCAGCTGCCTCCTGAAACGGGATCCCAAGCTCTGGAACTGGCAGCTCGGCTACTGCCAGGCATTTAGGAAGGTGTCCTGGTGTGGGTGAAGCCAACAAGTGGCATCCCTGTTGGCCTGACTCATCCCATCACCCTTCCCACCCAGAGCTGGCTGCTGCAGCCTCAGAGCTTGGAACATCACCTGTGATGGATGCAGTGCAATCACTGTGAAGGTCAGGTTTGCTCCCAGCAAGGCCAAAGGCCAAAACTTTTCTTGACGTAATTGGAAAGAGGGATCAGGCCCTTAGCTGGCAGAGTAGGGAAGTGCTGTGGTAATGGAGCTTCAACTAATAGAATTCACATGGAGTTATTTGGGAGAGTTTTGGAGAGTTTTTAAAAAATATAATGAGTACAAAGCATTTCAGTCTCTACCTTTGGATAGATGGCATGTAATCTACTTATACAAAACCTCTGGGATGTCTATAGCTCTGCTCCCAGCAGTAAACAGTTGGCAATCAGTATTTAACACTAAAAATTCTCTATTGTTGGGCCTTTTGTTTCTTAAATTCTTGATAAGAGCTGCCAAATGAGCCAGTTTGCCTTGCCACTTTTGAAACAGACCAACTCCCTGCAGTTTGCTTGGGTTTTTTTTAAAGAAGCAGTTTTTTAAAGAACCAACATCACTTTGGTTCTTTGCACTTGATCATGAAAACAAATTTGTAATTCAGAAGAAAAACCACACAAACATTTAACCAGCTCCTCTGGAAGAGAACCAGGTCCCATCTTCTTCCCACTCCTGCTCTCTCTTAGACCTAAGGAGCTGCAGATTGGACCTGTCTACAAAAGAAACTGTAATGAGTCAACCACCTCAGTGGCCACACTAACTGTGTGTGTACACAGGCACAGTGTAACTGTGATTGCCAAAACACTTGCCATTATCAAACTCAGGATCACGTGCTTGTCTATTAATTAGTGTAAATTGCTTCTTTATCAGAGACTTCAGCTATTCAGACATATTCTGTGTCTTTCAATACAGTATTACCAGTTCCAGGGAAAAACTTCACATGATTTTTTTTAGACATGGAAGTTTCCACCCACACATGATCAAGGGCTGATTGCAGCCATATCTGTGGTATTTTTGACCCATGTTTTGGGTGGCACTGGGGAAGCTCCAAAAGAAAGCCAGGCTGCTTCTGCTCCCTAAGCTGAAAGAAGCAGGTTTAAGCAATTCTTTCAGCTTGGCTATAAGATGAAAAATAGCCCAGGTTAGGAAAACCCTTAGGTTAAGAGGTATCTCCTGGGCAGGGCAGTATCTGGTAGCTGTGGATGGCACTGTGCTGGTACAAAATGCAGTGTCAGCTCTGCTGGCAGAAGTCACTCGCCTTTACCTTTGGGCTCCAGGCCGTTGGAGTTGAAATGCATCCTCTTCTGGCACTCGGTGCAGCTCATCAGGAACCTGGTCACAGCCTCTCTCGGGAGGAAAGCATAGGTCTCTGCAATCTGGGGAAACGACAGAGAGCTGTATGTCCTGGGAGAGGGAGAATGGGGCAGAGAGCGCGGGAAGCACAGGCACAGCCTGTAGCCACACGTTGTTCCCTTCAGTCCTAAATCTCTCCCTCCAGAGCAGCTGTTGGTAGGGGAACACTTTGGGAAGGTAACTGGTGCGCCAGAGAGGCACCAAGACACAGATGAACAGACCTTTGGTATCCCTACTTAGCCACACCTTCCCAGAAACGCCTTCACATTCCCCCTTGGAGTCTGGGAAGAGCAAAGCTACGAACGTGTAAGAATCAAATGCGAGAGTAAGGCCTCGTCAGCTCTGTTTGCATTGTTAATTACCATCACACCAGTAACCTGAAGAATCCATTAATCTTTTGTAAGGGCAGGTCACTTTTTCCCACAATGACAATCAATTACTGTTAATAATACTTTGCACTTCTGTGACATATTTTATCTAGGGAATTGAAAACATTTTTCCAAACAGTAATGAATTAAGTCTCCTGAACCTTTGTGGGATATATATTTTACAGATGAGGAAAAGCTAAGGGTAAATATTTAAAACTTGAATGCTTGAAGTTAAACACTAGATCCAGACCTAAGCACCCACAGAAGGTGCCTGGCAATCCCAGAGTCCTGTTATTGTAATTAATTCCTGCCAGCAGTAATTTTACGGTATTTCTGAAGATCAAGACTAGGTTATTTGGAGAAGGAATGAGTCAATTTTAATGTAGACTTCTTTAAAGCCACAAAAGACCATCAAATCTTGGAGTCTGACCTGTGTAGCACAAGTCACAAAACTTCACCCAGGTTCTCCTGCAGCCCAGTGGCCTGTGGTTTGCCTAAAACATCATCCAGGAAGACATCTGGTCTTAATTGGAAGGCATTAAAAGGTGGAGAGCCCACCTCTTACTTTGGGCTGGTTCCTACGCTTAATCACCCATCCTGTTTGGTCTAAGTGACTTGTCCGAGCACGGCGGTTCCCAAACCAGGGGCCGTGACCCCCACAGGGGTCACAGCACTTACAAGTGGGGTCATAAAGCACACAGAAATTCAATTGTTTGTGCCAGTCCTCGGGGCTGTGAGCCCGGCAGAAGTGGGGCTCAGGACGGGAAGTGGGGCTGCAATCAGACACCTCGTGGGTGAGGGCTGGTGATGGGGCCGAGCTGGGAGGACAACCCAGGATGTCCTGATCCCCCTCCTCTGGCCGGCGGGCATCGTCCTCCTACCTACCTTACGTAGTTAACAAACAATACCTAAATTATATAAAACCACGTTAAACACAAAACCACCTGAATTCCAAGCATTTTTTCTACCCTAAGGGGGTGCTGTTCTAGAAGCAGAGCAGCGGGGCAGGGGCAGAGGCTTTGCTGGATCATGGCTAAGGCAGCGCCGTGCCCGGCCGCTGCGGTGGGAGGGAGCCGCATCCATCTCCACTGCGCGGCAGCAGAGCCCGGGCTTTCACACGCACAGAATGCCAGATGGGTGGAAAGTTCAGGCGGGGACCTTGTCCCAGCGCTCAAATGGAGGCTGCAGTGCCTGGTCCTCATGGGATTCTCCTCCTGTTTAGCTGCAGCCCCAGCGAGCTCTGTTGTGGCCGAGCGGATGCCAGCTCAATCTTCGCCTCTGTGTGGTATTTACCGATGCACAAGCACAAGGGATTCCCGCAGAAACGCTGGAATGAGGGGCCTGGAAATTGCTGGTGGCAGCCGTGGTGTGGTGGCGCAGGCAGGGAACCGTCCCCGCGTGCTGCCCGCCGGGCTCAGCCGTCTCCCTGCCTCTTTTGCTCCAGCAAGCCCACAGTCTCTGCTGCAAACGTTCAGCTAATTTTAGTGATACAGTTGTTATTTCTCAGCTGATTTGATGCTCTGCAGAGCAGACAGCTTCCTTGATGAGTTATCTCCCATCCAAACTCCCTTTCTGATTGCCTCCCTCCGGAGGTCACGGACAAGGGCAAACTCTCCAGTGTCTTTAATCAGAAGCGGTGGGGAAAGGGAACAGGGAGAAGGAGGCAGGGGACCCTGGAGCCTCCCAACTGGCCACCCAGCAGCGTCCCTTTGTGCACCCGTGCCAGGCGTGGTGCGTGCTCTGCACCATTTCACCTTCCAGCTCAGGCTACAAAGGCGCTCCGGGGAGCAAGGGCAGGAGTGAGGGCAGGAGAGAGGCTGGGCAGCCCAGCCAGCAGCGTCCTGCCAGGTCAGGAGGGGATACACGCTGCTAATGTGATGATCTCAGCTCAAGAGGGAGATGAGGGGTGGAGCGTGAAGCTCTCTGACTGCTGTGAGCAGGCCTGGGAAAACAGACGGATCCAGCCTGCTCCCCTGGGGCTGTGCAGGGCACAGATTAGTCCTCCAGAGAGATGAATTGAAGGAATTAGGGGAGGGTCGGAGTGGTCTGCTGGGGAAATGAGCAGAAAGTTTTTGAATTGTGGTCATGCTGGTGGGGCTGCCCCCCCTGGACCATAGAAAGGTCACTTGCCCCCAGCCAGGGAGGGTCAGTGCACGCCCCAGCCCCCAGCCCCATGCTCTGCCGCAGGGGCAGGACTCGAGTGCTCAGGGCAGGGAGCGATGCCATGAGCTCTGTGTGCAGAGCCCTGCTCCCTGGGGACTCCCACCACATGTGGGAGGCTGCAGGGCACTGGGCTGCCTCACCAGCACTGCCAGCACCACAGCGTGGATGGAGCAGGGACATAGGCAGGCAGGACAGACTCCAACCCTGTGCTGGCTCTGGCAGCACACTGAGCTGTGCAGAACCTCAGGCATCATCACGGAGACGAGGGCAGGCTGCACAGACCTCTCTGGGACGTTGTATACACCAGAGAGATGAGCTGCCAGAGAGCCACTCCCGTCTCTAAGCGACCTGGTCCTTAGGGCTGTGGGATTCAAGTGAGTAGCTTGGTTTTGGACAGTAAATTCAGCTCTTCTTGTAAAAGAAGAGCCCAAGTGTTTGCATCGAAGGGCTGTGCAGAGTCAGGAGAAACAGCAAGCTCCCTGGAGAAGCACACTTCAAGCTAAATTATTCCTGACCTAACTAGAGTGGTGTTTCAGGGTGGCTAGAGCTGGTTCTTGGCATCCATAGAGCCAAGACGAGACTTAGCTCGGTGCCTGCCTCCATTTTGTAACTGAGGAAACCCAGGATGGGCTGGAGAGGAGGGGAAGGCCACGGCCATGCCCCAGTCCCCCTTTCTGCTGCTCCTGACCTTCAAGGCCCACGTGAGACATTTCCCTCTGGCTGAGGGAGACAGAGGCAGATGACCCGGAACATGCAAGGGACAGGACAAACATTCTCTCGCCCATCACTGAGGATTTCTCTCCCTCTTCCCTTCAGACATGCACAGTGCCTTTGTATGATTCCCTTGCTCTCTCCTCTCCCAGCAGCCGCGCTGTGCTGCTGCTGCAGCCCGGATTCCCGTCCCCGAGCACAGCTGCTCTGCCTTTAAACCCCTCCTTCCTCACGCCTCCCCGCACAGGCACACTGGGCTCTGCCTCGCCTCTGCCTCCCGCCAGTGGCTCTGCTTCTACCTGCCCTGTCATCCCCATTCCCGAGGGGCTCTCCCTCCCACAGCCCCTCCGCTCCAGTGCCCTCCCTGCCCGGGGCACGGCGGGACTCTCACCGCTCGGTAGGTTTTCTTCTGCCCGGCATGTTTGGGTGCTTTGCCCGGCTCCGACGAGCTTTCCACATGCATCGAGTAGATGATGTCAAAGAAATCTTCCACCACAGCCACGCGTTTCAGAGAGATGCCCTCGGGCTCCGACAGTCCATCTGCCCCCTACAACAGTGCAGGCAAGTTGAGTTAGTGTCAGCGATGGGTGACAGGGGTGACGAGATCGGCCCGGGGCTAATGCGGTTGGAGGGGGCAGAGTGGCGGTGCTCCCGCCTCGGGCTGCCTTGGGCACGGGGGATGTGGGGGATAAATTAAACATCGCTTCAGGGAGGATCCTGCTGTAGCCAGGGCAGTGGCGGCTGCTGCTGCTGCTGTGCTGCTAAAGCTGGCAGTGAAATGGGGCCAGGAATAAAAACAAGGGAAGAGTCCAGAGTGGAGTCGTAACTGATCAAGAAATTCAATTTCCGTAATGTGGGATGGTTTTGCTAGGCGGGGAACAGGCAGGGGAAGCTCTTTGGACCTGCACATAGTGCTAAACCTTCCTGGGAAGCCCTGAGATGTGAGGTACTCTCACTGGCTGCAGTCCCTGTGGACACGGATCAGCCAGCAGGACAAGGTTTCACTGTGATGCCAGGATACAGCCCCTAAAGGAAGGAGCCAGCATCCCCTCCTTCCCTGCACTGACCTTTCCAAGGCTCCCTCCCTCTCACAGACGCAGAGCAGCTGAGCGCTGGCAGCAGCAGCACAGCTCTTTGTGTGTTCGGATGTGCTGGAGAGCAGGAGGCAGTAATTCTGCCACACGACAGTGGTGACAGACTGATGGGAGTGGGAAGTGTGGGGAGCAGTGCTCCTCCGAGCTGACTGGCACCAACGGTGTCAGCTCACACTGGCAGGGTATGCCGTGGGAAGGGGAGGCAGCCTCTGGGACCCGGCAGCTGCTATCGGCACTCGGCACAAAGCACCAGAGCAGGAAGGGCTAGTGGGAGGTGGTCAGTGGCTACTGTAATGGCAGGGGGAATGGGGAAAGGGTCAGGCTTTGGGAGGTCACTTGGCTTGCTCCTTGAAAAAATGCCATTTTTGCGTAGACAAAAAAAAATTAAAAAAAACCCCAAAACATTACACCCCTTTAAGGCCTGCTTTCCAAAAGGAATGCATGGATGTTGTCCAGTGGGTACCCACCAGGCTGCTAAGCAGCAACGTGCACTTCTAAATGACCTGCAAACTGTCTTTTTCACGTGCATTCACACATCCCCGAGGGCAGGCAGAGGCTGGCAGGGAGGGAGCTGTGGGCAGGGTCTGGCAGGGGTCTGCATGCAAAGGGAACACCCGGTCTCCTAACCCGCGTTTGTGTTGTCCTTGGTAGGGCTCTGTGTATCTTACAGAGTCTATAGATTGAATAAATGCTGTTCTTTAAGCCACCAGTCAAGGGCCTCTCAAAAATCAATCACTTAGTGGGCCCACCTTCTGCTAAAACTACCCAGCATCTCAGAGGAGCACTCATTTAATGTACAGCGCTGCCTATCAGAGTTGGCTCCTCAGCCCAATTTCGGAACAGAGGCTGCCTGTCCTGGGCACAGGCTGCAGCGGGACGGTCGCTGAGCTCACCCGGGACACGGGCACGAGGATTTTCCAACACAAACCACCTCTGCCCTCCCCGGGGAGCCCCAAGCCGGGTCTGAAGGTGGCTGTAACAAAGAGAATATTGAGAGCGAACACAAGGGGCAGGGTGGCAGCGCTGCGTGGTGGGGGTCGGGAAACTTCGCCCCAGGGAGTGTCTTTGAGGAATATAGATCTAATTTCTTCTGTCACCGTTCAGAGAGTTTCAGTTTAATCGAGGGCATGGGTATTCCCCTGCCAAGGAGGAGCGGGCATTAGGAGGCTTCCTACTGACCAATAATCCTCGGAGCAGGGTTGAAATGAGGATAATTACAGAAACAGGACAAAGGAAAATGCAGCAGGGGAAAAGCACAGTCAGATCTAACAAGCAGAGCCCTCAAAATTAAGGCTGTAACCAACCCTGTATGCAAATCACTGTTTCCAACCAGCTAACATCCTCCTCCCTGCACGGCCAGCAGGTCCCTGTTTCCTCCCCGGTTTCAGAAGGAATGCAGTGAAGGTAACCTCAGGGTCTGGGCATTGCTACAGCCTCCCTGCACACCCAGCAGCGCTTTCCTCTCCACCCCGGCTGGATGCCGGATGCCGGAGCTGCCTCCTCAGCATCCCACTCCCTGCAGCGATCCTCCCCTGACTCCTTGCGTCTCTCCATCCCCTCCTCAGCCTTGTGACTGCTCTCCCCGTGATGATTATTTAGCTTTGGGAAGCAGGTGAGATGCAAGCGGTATCAAAGCCACTGGGTATAAGAAGCTGTATCAAGTCAGTGCCTCCAGGATTAGGGAGGTTTATATCTGGCAATATACCCAAATGTTGACCTAGGATTTAAGAGGACACGTGCGCTGTAGAGTACCTCTCTGAGGGGCCCACGCCCCTCGGGTTCCTCCTTCCACACCCAGCATTGCTCACCAGTATTCAAGGCATGAGTCAGAGCCCATAATATCTCAGAAAGGCTTAAAACCCCTCAGGTTTAAACAGCAATAAAAATTCACTTGGGAAGCAGAATGGGAAGAAGGGATGCTTTTACCCCGTCCTGGTGTTGGGGCTTGATTAGAAGTCACCTGCCCCCACAAGCAGTAAAAGATTTCAGGAGCAAAGCCCAGCCCTGACATAGGTGCCTGGAAATGGGTGGCATTTCATCTGCTGAGGAGTCCCTTTGCCACCTTCCAGCCATCCTCCTTTCCCCTACATTTGCCCAGCACCGGTTTGTCTCTCCCCCTTCCCAGTCTCTTCTTCTCTGTCCCTGCCTACAGTGCCCCACAGTTCTCACCCCCCCCGCCCTTTCCTCTCGTCTTCCCCACCTTCCCAGAGCTGTGAGCACTCTCTTCTCTCACCTCCTCTCCTCCATCAGGTCTTTTTCCTCCCCACTGTCCTTTGTCTTCCCCATCTCCTCTAGTTCCACATCTCTCAGCGCCCGTACCCTCGGGACCCTCTACCCTAGGACCACCCTCCGGGGCCTCTCTGCCCCACCATCTCCTCTGTCCCCGCTCCATCCCTCCGACCCCGGCCACCTCCAGGACTCGCGAATCATTGCCGGGAGCCGCCTC
>VZRR01007213.1:281-13066 GCA_013398015.1 Oreocharis arfaki | reverse complement strand
CCATTTCAGGCAGCGCTGTCCCGGGTGCGGCACGGGCCGGGCAGCGCTTCCCAGGGCGGGGGACCGGCCATGGCGCTGCCAGCGCCGAGCCCCGGCACCTTTGTTCTCGGCAGCCGCCCCGGGCACGCTCGGCCCCCGCCCGGCCCGGGACGGGGGGCGGTGCGGCGGGAGGGGACGGGGAGCGCCCGGGCAGCCCCGAGCGGCGGCGCGGGGTGACATCTGCCGCGNGGGGCAGAGTCCGGGGCGGGTTCCTGCCACCCCCAGGCACCGCCATCCCGCCGGAGCTCTGCTCGCCTCCCGAGCCCCACTGCAGCCCTGCCGTGCTCCCACACCCCCGCCACACTCCCACGCGGACCTGCCCTGGCTCCCACAGCCCCGTCAGGCTCCCACACGGACCTGCCCTGGCTCCCACACCCCCGCCACACTCCCACGCGGACCTGCCCTGGCTCCCACAGCCCCGTCAGGNCACACTCCCACACGGACCTGCCCTGGCTCCCACACCCCCGCCACACTCCCACACGGACCTGCCCTGGCTCTCCCAGCCCCGTCAGGCTCCCACACGGACCCGCCACAGCTCCCACATGGACCTGCCAAGGCTCCCACATGGACCTGCTACGGTTTCCCCCACGGACCTGCCATGCTCCCACAGCCCTGCCATGGCTCCCATAGCCCTGCCATGGCTCCCATAGCCCTGCCATGCTCCCACACAGCCCTGCCATCGCTCCTACACAGCCCTGTCCTGCCTTGGAGCCTGGCAGCAGCACCCACACATCTCCATGACCGTCCTCCACCACCCACCTAGCTCCCTCTGCTCCCAGCAACCCGCTGTGTCTCCACCAGCCCCTGTGGCCATTCCTCAGCAGCCTGGCCCGGGTGTGAAAACTGCCATGATGGGAGCTTTTCACAGCCAAGCTGCAGCACTGATGAGCTAACCCTGTTTTCTGTGGGGCAGAAGATCTACGGCCAGCAGCTGCCACCTGATCCAGTCCATGCTGCCCGCGGTGACCTCCACCCCAAGCCCCAGCAAGCTGCCACCACCCCAGCGAAACCAGACTCCCAACCCAGGCAGCTCCAGGGACGCCAAGGGATGACAGGCTTCATGCACAGGACTTCTCAACCCTGCAAGCCCTTTCCCAACTTGGACTTGGATTTGGGACAATCTGGGAGCATTTAACCTGAGCTCTCCAAAGCCTGCATGCTCCCAGCTCCTCTTCAGACTGACTGGGGATAGACGCTGCCAGAGGAACTGGAAATTGCCCGTTCTGGGCTCAGCAGCGTGGAGGGTCTTGGCTCTGCCCTTGCACTGGCTGGCAGGGCAATATCTGCCTTCTCCAGGGGGACTGGCAGCTCTCCTGGGGCCCAGGAAGCTACCCTGCTTCACGGCTCTGCAGGGAAGCATCCCTTTTCCAAGGGGGTTATGCTGGAGGGCCATCAGACTGGGACTGCTGGAGCAGGAGTGGGATGGGAGGGAGTGCCGACTGCTTCCCCATCTGCTGTGCTCAACGGCAGATAAAACACTGCCCTGGCCCTCGCTCGAGGGGCTGATACCAGGCGAATTCAGCTTCCTGTGAGTCAAAAGCCGCTTCCTGCCAGCAGAGCCCTGCCTGATAATGGCCGCGTTCTGCTCTCTGCCCGGGAGCAGACCCTCTGCCCTCGCCTCTCCTTGCACTTCCCACATGAAAGCGTTCCCTTCTGTATCTCCCAACCACAGCATCTCCCCGCCCCAGCACAGAGTCGCACGTTAAACTCTAATTTCCTGCTGCTTTCTGGAAGGGCCACTGTCACCCTCATCCCTGGGACAGCCGAGCTGGAGGTTTGGGGCCAGCCGTATCGAGCTGTCCCTCAAGGTCACCTCCCTTGTACACACAGACAGGCCACGTCGTTCGCGCTGCCTGTGCTCCAGCTGCTGCAGGCTGTGGGACACAGCCACTGTCCCCAGACAGGTCAGGATCAGAGTTCTCCTGTCCCACACTGGAGTCACCCCATGGTGTGGCCGTGGGTTCCCCAGCCCACACCAGCAGCAGTGCCATTCCTGTGGCACTCGTCCATCCCTCGCCCTTTCTGCCAGCCCTGGGTGGTTCTTTCTGCTGCACAAAGGAGGATCCCTTTTCTGAGATGAGCAAAAGTGGGGTTTGTGTTTTATGTGAGCACTCTGCTGCTCTTTCCTCTCTGAAGTGCCTTTCTAATTTTCTAGAAGTCATATTTTATTCTAAGGGAATTTTTGCTCTTCTGACAAAAATGCTCATCTGGACCAGGGAGTGCCTTTCTAATTTTCTAGAAGTCATATTTTATTCTAAGGGAATTTTTGCTCTTCTGACAAAAATGCTCATCTGGACCAGGGAGTGCATGTGCACAGGACAAAACAACTGAGACCTAGGGGGAGCAGAAACTGTGACATACAGGATGGGATGTAATCCTGCCACAATGCCAGAGACATCCCATCAAGTGCTCCAGAGATCATAGAAACATGGAATGGTTTGGATTGGAAGTGACCTTAGAAACAATCTCGTTCCAATCCCTCTGCCATGGGCAGGGACACGTTCCACTAGACCAGATTTCTCCAAGCCCCATCCAGCCTGGCCTGGAACACTTCCAGGGATGGGGCAGCCACAGCTTCTCTGGGCACCCTCTGCCAGGGTCTCCCCACCCTCACAGGGAAGAATTTCCTCTGAACACCATGATTCCTCAAGTCCATCCCCCTGAGCAGCCCGTGGCCTCCCAGTGTCCACCCACGCCGGCGCTGTGGCCACCACCAGCACACAGCCCACCTCTGCAACTACTCCTCCTGCACAGGCTTCAGCACCAAAACAGACGTTTTATTTCAATATGGATTCTTACAACTTTTGATCAAGAAACTGTTCTTGGTACTTCTCATCCCTGGGAAGTCAGCCCTTGATTGGCTTCTATATTTAGACTTCTCCAGGGCTTTAGGAAGTTCACTCCTCATGGTATTTAGGTGTAGGATGAAAGCAGCTTTTGCGGGGGATATGTTAAACCACAGCAGGCTCCCTCTGCTAATGCTGCGAGGAGAAAGAGGAGCTAGATTCCTCGAACTTCCCTCTTCCTCTTGCCCCTCATGTCATGGGCACAGTGGGTGCCTTAGAAATAGGCACTGGGGAGACACTGGGCTGAAAACAGTATCAGCTGTATTGCTCATAATAAAAGAACCCACAAGAAGAGGATGGGAAATGCTCTGACTGACAGATTTTGCTCTTTTTTCTCCTGGAAATATTTTGCTAGGAAATTTTTCTGATCATTTCTGGTTGAAAAATGGGAGAAAAGCAGTTGCTAAAATGCTGATGGTGTTTCCCTGTGCTGAGCATTTTGTGTTGTGTCTTGTTGCACCAAGCAAACACGAAGCCCCATCCTGCACTTAGAGCTCCAGCTCTACTCACTGCAGAGAAAACAGCCCCAGCCCTGCTGAGCATCTTAGCATCTCTCTGGCCCAAGAGGGTTCATTTCTCCTGGGGAAACTGAGGCACAAGAAGAAATAATTTTCCTGACACTCTGCGCTGACTCAGGCCGAGACTGGGGGCATTCACATTGTTTCTCTACCCAGAACTGTACACAATACTTTTTTTTTTTTTTTCCCCCAAAGTAAATACTCCCTCATGAGGGGAGCCAGGTGCTTTATTTTTAGCCAGCAAACACAGCTGAGGTGTGTGTCTTTCACGGGGCACAGGCGCCTCTTCAGAGCGAGCTGCTCTTTCAGCCATCGCAGCCGAGCCATGGGGATGGGTCCAGGCCTCTGCTCTGACCTCGGCTTATTCCTCTCCTGGCTCCCAGGCCTGGGAATGAAAACACAGCGGCCTGGGAGGGGCGAGCCTGGAAATGGCAGCCCTGCCTCCAGCTGTGGAGAGGGCCCAGGTGCAGCGTGCCAAGGGGAGGTTGGTGCGCTCGGGGTCTGGTGGGCAGCTGGGCATGGGGCTGCCACCCATCCCGGGGCTGCCACCCATCCCAGGGCTGCCTGGAGGACAGAGGAGAAGCCCAGCAGGAAGAGATTCTTGCCTGGATGCCTGCTTAGAGCCTCCTTGGATGCCTGCTCTGCCTGGGAGGCAGAGGACATTTTGCACGGCGCAAGAGAGCAGAGCTGCCTCCCTGCCAGCACCGGGCTGTGCGCCGGCGGGGAAGCCGCAGGAGCAGCTGGATCTGGCAGGCAGAGGCAAGTGCAGTGCTCCCCAGTAAATGTGACCCTGCACCTGCTGGCCAGGAGCGAGGGGGAGCCGGCTCTTTCAGGGGTAACAAAATACTGGGTGCCGTGGGGCAGCCTGAGCTGCTGTGGGAGCACTTTCACTTGGGTTTGGTGAGAAAGGTTCCTGCAGCCTCCTGAGGGGAGCACCCGACTGACCTTCCTGAGAAATTGCTCCCTGGGGCTGTGGACTTGCCACTCCCAGTCAGCTGGGGAGCATCACACTCCTCTCCGAGGTGTGCAGGACCTGTGCGGGAGAAGTGCCACGCTGGGGGTGCCAAAAGGGAAGAGATCACGAGCATTGTTATCTGGGGATTATTATAATGTTGCAGTATTTCTTACTATTTTGAAACAGGCAGGGGTTTGCACAGAGGAATTGTGGATGCTCTGTACCTGGAAGTGCTCAAGGTCAGGTTGGACGGGGCTTGGAGCAACCTGGTCTAGTGGAAGGTGTCCCTGCCCATGGCAGGGGGCTGGGACAAGATGATCTTTAAGGTCCATTCCCTCCCGAATCCTTCTAGGATTCCATGATTCTAAAATGTGAGTTTGGGGATTTTTAAAAAATATATCTGCAAAGGTGGGCAGCAATTTCTTGATGTCATTTGGATCTTGGTTTAGGTGATTTGGGAGAGAATGCTACCAGAATGGGGAAAAAAAGGGGGGGGGGAAATGGTAAACTGCCTTTACAATCAGAAGAGTTTTTATATTCCACAGCATCCTGAAAAAAATATAAAACTAGGAAGCAAAAGAATGTTGACAACACGTAGCTGTAACACAAACTCAGAACATGTCTAGAGGTGGCTCTTCCTTGAAGTAACTTATCACCGTGAGTGATCTCCCCAGCACAGAGCACTAATCTAATAAAAATCGCCACCAAAGCAAAATCCTTTGAGTCAGAGGGGGCCAAGGCACTGTAACAAGTGACGAGATGACCTGTCACAGCAAGGTGACCCCTCTAGGCCTAGGAATAGACCCATCAGGGCAGCCAGGTGACATCATCACACCTCCAGTGAGAACAGGGTGATGTCAAAATGAAACTGAGGAGGAGGAGATACGGAGCAGTGGCAGCAGTTCAGCTCGTCAGTGGTAAGAAAAATTATGTAAAATCAGTTACAAATGACGCTACAGTGAATCAAGGTCAGGCAGGGCTGAGAGGCTGAGCCCTGGATGTGTGGCATCCCAGTGCCAGCTCCCTGTGCCCTGGCAGTTCCCAGTATGTGGGCCACTGTCGGAGACTCCCACAGGAACAGCGTGACGTGCCTCTAGGGAAACACTGACAGCTCAGCGGATGTTGGAGGGGGGTAAAAGGCCTGCACGCCCTCCCCTTCCAAACCAGCCTCCTCTCCAGGTCAGGGCACGGCAGGGATTGAGCTGCACCACACCAAAGTGGCTTCAGCACAGCCCGGCCCTGACGCCAGAGCCTGGAAACACCGATGGCCACAGCCAAGCACCACCACGTCTGCTCCCCGTGAGCCCACGCTGGGTTCAAGAAATGGGGACGTTATGGAACCATGCTGGACTACATCACGCCCTTTCCCAACATGGGAACCCAGGAAAACAGATGTCCACTGCCCTCAATGAGAGCAGGCACTTGTGTTTACCCTGGGCTCACTCGTATTTATCCTGGGCTCTGGCTCTGCAAAGCTGGAGGGTCCTATACAGGGAGTCAGGGCAGGGGCCACAGGGGATAGACACAGATGGAAATCTGTTTGCTCTCCCCTTGCATTCAGGTAAACCTCCTCTGTATTCTGATTCATGTCCATCATAACCACCCTAGGTGGACCCCAACCCTTCCAAAAGCCAAACTCAGACCTGTAGATAAGCCCAGGAATGATTCCCCGTTAACCTGGGATGACCAAGTGGAATTTTTTTGAGATCTTAACTGAGACTACACATGGGGAGAGCAGAAGTCAAGCACAGTCTTAAACACTCTGTCATGGTAATCCATCCACAGAGATTCCTCTCCCAGGTGTGACACTTCATCCCATCACATCTGGTTTCAGTGCCACATCACTGCAGGCTGGACACATGGGGCATATGGAGTGGCGTCACATCTGGCTCTCCCTGGTCTTTTGTGAGTCTGTGTCTCCAAACTGGGATGCTTTTGGGAGCAGAGGAAAGGGGGGGGCAAAGCAACCGGGGCAGGGAAGGCAGACAATTAATACAACCTGCCCTCTGTGTGAGGAATAAATTGGCAGCTGACAGGTTATAATCTGTGCAAGCAGGATCTTCACAGGAGAGGTGAAGGCTCCATTGGGGGCCAATTGGATGGTTAATTAGGAGGACAAAGCAGAGGATTCATGAAAATGTTTATGAAACAGTACTTGGCAAGGGAGCCCCTGAGAAACACTCACCAGAGAGGAGCTGCTTTGGGCTGGGAGAGGAAACACGAGGGTGAAACAGCAGAACAAGCCCTGAGAGGGAAAACAGCCATGCAAATGTCTGTGAGAGGACGGGGGATTCCCAGGTGCCCTGCGGAGGAGTTCAGAGGAGGACCCGAGGACACCTAATTTTTCTAGAAACACCCGGGCCGTGTCCTCCCTCTTCCTCCTCCCTCTGCCGTCCCCACCCTGGCGCGGTGGGGAGCAGGCTCTGGGTGCCGGCAGGCACCGCTGCCGCAGCCAATCGGCGCCCGCTGGCCGGGCAGAGAAGGGCACGAGGAAAGCAATTAAACCGGAGCTTTGATTGGGCTCACAGATGACTGCTTGTGCTAGAAATGCCTGAGCTTCTTTAAGCGCCTCGGCGGTGGCTGGAGCCGGCCTGATCCCCCATCCCCTCCTCGGCGCGTCGCTGCTGCGGCAGCGGGAGCGTGACTGATGCTCTCTGTCCCACACACGGCTCCGAGAGCTCAGAGGTAGGAACCAGTTGCTAAGAGACAGGACTGTACTTTCCAGCCCACATCCAGACCTTTGTCACCAGCTCAAGGGCTTTCTGCCGGATCCAAACGCCCGGTGCAGGTGAGCGGGAGCAGGCAGGCCTCCTCCCAGCCTCCTCCCAGCTCTGGGAGCCACATGACCAGCGTTCAAACTGAGGATGGGAATGACAGACCCAAAAGCATCCCCAAGGGACCAGCTTCCCTGGACTGGCTGCTCGTCCCAGTGCTGTGAGACTGCAAACTGGAACACCCTGCAGCACCTGGGAACCAGTGTGGGTGGTACCTGCAGCACCGACACCCAGAAGGTTTTGGATGTCACCACGGTGTGGATGAGTGGATGACTCGGTATTTGCTTTGAGATCCCTCCTTCAAATGCAAGCCAGGAGAGGAGTCCCAAACTTTAGTCTGCTCTTTTTTTGGGGGGTGCCTGGTGAGTCTGGATTCTTATCCCAGAGACTCCCATAAAAGCAACCTACTACTAATGGGAAAGCCGAGACCTGAGCCACAGAGACTGAGTGACCCCATCTTTTCCAGAGCACTCCCTCTCACTTGATGAGGAGAAAATCCATCAGAGCCACCAGCATTGCCTTTGCCTGTCTGTTGGAAGGGAAATACATCCTCTGGGGCTGCCAAGCCAAAGCAGAGCAAGGACAGAGAAACCACTCACACAGCATTGTCTTCCTGGCTGTCACGCCGTGAAGGGCCCTGCACCATGCCAGGAAGGCACAACCAGCCTCCACTCCACTTCCAGAGGCTGCTGCCTCGACCTCAGACATGGACACTGTTAGCCAAACCTCTGCTCTGCTCTCTGCTCCCACACACTGCACAGACTGTCTGCAGTTATTTCTCCTCAAATAAATTGCTATTCTTTGGCACCAGCCATAAAAGTGGAAGTCAGTAGCTTTCCAACAAAGACAATGATTTTGGCCAACAGGTACCTGCCCTTGCTACAATCAGCTAATTAAACCAGACACTGAAGCTCAGGGGTGGCTCTGGCCCATTCTCAGTGTGATTCTTTAGAGGTGGGCACAGCTGATATGAGATCAGGGCAAGATAATTAATAATTTGCACTAAAGAAAGAGATATGAATATGCATCCCTCTGTCATGGCAATGCCAGAGCATCCATGCTGGCCAGGACGGGTGGATGAACACTCCACCAATGCTCCTCCACACCCCTGGGCTTTCCCTATCATTTGCCTGTCCACAGCATAAGTTCACAGACTGCTCATATCAAGCCTAACATAATGGTAAAACCAAAACTGAACAAGTTGTATCAGCGGGAGATTATTGCTGAGAATGGTCCTGAGAAAGTTCCCACTGAAAGGACTGTGCCTGCCTCTCTGGGCTCTGCTGCAGACTTCAGTGAGTGACCGAATTCCCCCTTCTGTCCATGGTCAGAGCAAGCCCCTCTGAGCAATGGCCCATGAGGAGAGCTGAGAACAGCCATGTACTGTCCTTACAGCCAGTCCTCTCTGCTCCTCATTAACTCGGCCCTGAGTGCTTGGACCCTCTTCCTGGGCAAAGGTGGGACATAACCTGGAGTGTGGGAACAACAGCCCCTTGCTGGACCTGGGGTTCTTTCCATTTCAGCCTCATTGACCAAGGCCTGGTAGAGCTGTGCTTTGGTTGTTTGCTTTTGGACCTTCTTCAGAGTGACACCCTTTGAGAACTACAAACAGGAAAACAATTGTGGGGGAAGAGAGCTGACTTTTGGACAAACGTTATCCAAAAAATATTTCTCCTCTCGGATCAGCAATGCCATGCCTGTTTCTGGAATCATGTAGGATGTGCAGTGTAGATGGCAGAAAGTTATTTTTTCAGAAACTGTTTGGTCAGGCATGTATTGGGACCTGGAACCTTTGCTAATGGGGCTTCAAGGTCTCACGACTGCTGGTGACCAAAGCCAGCACCCAAGGATGAGGGTGGCTGAGATGGTGGGATCTCTGGAGCTGGCATATGATGAGACTGCCTGTAATCAGGCTTGTAGGCTTGGCAGGAATAAAGCAAGGACTGAATGAGATGCTGGTTTTCCCCTTATCCTTAGAACCCTCAGAGGGCTGTCCTGAAGGGGTGGGAGTGAGCCTTCAGCTGGAAGTGGGCTTTGCTGCCAGATCTCCTGCTCCCAGCTCGGTGAGGAACTTCATTCTGCCAGTAACTGTGGATCATCAGAGCTCTTTAAATTCACCTTGCCAAGGCTTCAGCTACTGCCTGGTGAGCCTGAGCCAGCTCTCGGGCCCAGGGGATTGGGTGTCACTGCTCTCTCTGACTCTTACCACGAGCAGCTTCAGATGTAAAATGTGTGACTGATGCTGTGCAAACTTGGAGCTGAATCTGGAGGGGATGCTAATGTGGGAGATTTTCTTTAAATGGGGTGGAATGGGACCATGCACCCAGGCCAGAATTGTCCCAGTCTCCTAAGAGCACATTTAAATGTAAACCTGCCATCGGTTCTGCTCCTTGGAAAAGCTGGTGCTGCCCCGTGTGCTCAGGGTGGGATCTCTCCACAGGTGAAAGCTCTGCGTGCTCTAAGTAAGGCTGGTGCAATGGGAGTAATAGACAATTTCTCAGATAATACCCTCAGGCCCATCTGCCTTGTCTAAGGCTCTTCTGAATGGTCTTGATTTATTTTTTTTATCACTTGAAGTCCCCAGAAAGTCTGAGTGGTTATTCACGCCGTGAAAACCTTCTGTTGACTGATGTTCTTAGAGGTTATAGATGTGCAGCTTTTTGGGGCACTGAATATGGGCATTGAAGGGTACTTGTATCAGGAAAAATGTAGCCTCTATTAGCTGTTGGAGCAGCATCTTTCTGACATGCCCAGCTCCTCAGCTCCGGCATTCTGCCACTGTGCTGTGCTGTCCCACGGCCTGGCACCGCAGCTTTCACAGCACAACACTCCCTGTCTCTGGAGCTAAAATGAATTTAGGGATAGGCTGTACTGTGAGATTTACCCGCTGTCCCGTGGCATAGTTTTCCTGCTGTTGGCGAAAGCCTCCATCCATTTTGCATTTTGGACTCACCAGTTATATTTCCAGTGCTGCCCCCACCCAAGCACCGTTCCTCAGGTGAGTTTCACCAGGCACGATCATGAAATAATTTTGAGCATCTGGCTCCGGGGGAGCCGGCACAGGTGAGCTGTACCTGTACAGCAGCAGCAACCCACTCGAGCGATGCCCTCATCCTGCTAGCGATGCCTACAGAGCCCCAGAGCCTCGTGTCAGCGCTGCGGGGGACGGGGAGAGAGAGCAGCAAAGCAGAATCAAACGTGGGCAGTGCTGCAGAGCCTGCCTGGTCCCCACGGCTCCGCGCAGCCCCCGAAGGGCCGGGCTGACGGCAGGCTTCCCCTGCTCATCCCGCAGCCCCCCAGCCTGCATCACGGCCTGCCAGCACAAATCTGTCCTGGCCGCCGCGCCGGAGTTGTGACAAGCTCCCGCCACACACGGCCAAGTACAGCATCGATTTAGAGAGCAGCTAAGGCCCGAGCCGAAGTCTGAGGAGAACCCTCCCCTGCACACCCGCTGCTCCGGCCACAGCCATCTGCTCCGCCGGTTGTCACCGAGCGCTGTCCATTTCCCTGCACTGTGGCTCCATCTCGCTCCACGTTTGTCTGGGAAAGACTGTCTAAATGATGCTAAATGCTTAGGACAAGAGGGACATGAGATTATAATGAACTGCATCTTAGCACCTTGTCACGGACAAATTCTCCCACAGTTCTTAGCAAAGCTGGGGAGAAGGATGAGTGCTGCCCATCCAGTGCCAGGATTCGGTCCAGCCCATGGATAACGAGGGGGTTCACACCTTAGTGTGTGTCAGCCATGGGAAAGAAGGGCAGATCTGGGCACTTTGGGCCGTATCCATTGTCTGTGCTGCAGTAGCACACAAAGATACCCTCCTCCTCCTCCTCTTCACTACAGCCTAAATGTATTTTTTTCCAACACCCTGACCTAAAGGATGCAGCGTCCAGCCCGTGTGTGAATAGGGCTGTCAGGCAACAATGTCCTACACCGCTAGACCGCCTGTGTTTATCTGCGTAGGGCTTTTTAAATTGTATGTGTTAAATGTCCGGCATCTTTGGGACGTTCATCTGGGAAAAAGAAATGTGAACAGTCTCTGTGCCAGACATCCGTCCGCACTGCTGTTCCTATTCCCAGTGCATTCTTTGAGAAGACCACCATCTGCTCTGACCACCACCTAAGGCAGATGCCCCCTTCTCAGTGCACAGTCCCCGCTCTCAAGCCACCCAAATCTGATTAGGCCTGTTCTGATGAGAGGCCTGGAGGAGGGCAAGGGAAAGTTACTCAGGAGAGAAAATAATAACCACATGTTAATTAATTTTTCACTACAGATGCGCAGAAAATACACAAACCAGCTCAGGGTGAATAAGCCAAAAGGAACAGCTCTACTGGCTTGCTGGGGGGGGGGCGGTGATTATTTTGGGGGTTTGGGATTATCATTATTATTATTTTCCAGAGGAGGAGTGGCCCCAGCCCTGTCAGGGAAAGGAAATCTTATCCCCACTGCTGCCCTCTACGCACTCTTTACCACCTCTTTCCAGCTTTCCCTCCCGGTCCCTCGGATTTCCTGTGGCGACCTGCAGTGAGAGCAGAGCGGGACGCACCCCCCGCCACCCCCTCACTGCACCCGGGGTGGGGGCTCCGCCTGTCCCTGCAGCAGGGGACATCCCCAGAACGGTGCTGGCCCGGCAGATGTGCTCAGGGAAGGGCGAGCGGACAGGACGAGCCGGATCAGATTGCGGAGGAGCACAGCCCGGGGAAAGCAACCGAAACACCGCTCCAGAAGTATTTGGGAAAAGCAGCTGAACAGACATTAAACCAGAATCCAGGCGTTACTGTCCAGCAAAAGCCTCCTATCAGCTTCATGAATTATTTGACTGTGTGCCTGAGAGCAAGGAAATACACCCCAAACCCAGCCCAAACCACCAAGGATGAGGAGAGCACTGAATTACAAGGAGCTGAAGAAAATCCCTGACAAGTTATCTCTAAATTTGAGAAGCCACTTCTGGCAAAACCGAACTCCCAGCTGCACCCATCTGAAATGGTCCATGGGATTCTGCCAGAGAGTGGCACAGTGGGGCCAGGGAGACCAGGACCAAAGGAACAGGAGGCAACAACTTCTACAGACCCCTCTCTGGAAGGTTTTGGGGACTGTGATAACTGGTCTCCTTACAGCCAGCGGCTCTGCAAAGTGCTCCCAGTCCTAACATCTGGCAGGCATCTAGGCACTGGGAAACAAGCTGTATTGCCCCTTGGAAAATTCGGTTGTCCCCCAGGATATATCTGCTTGTGTTTGCTGGTTTAGGGGAGCCTGGGTGTAACGCCTGTCTGTAGCCTGCAGGGACTCTGCCAGGGAAGATGCGGGGGCCTAGGCATGCTCCTCGCTGAAACTTCATCTGTGCAGAGGCCCTTTGGGAATATGCGGGCTTGCGCTGGCCTGGTTGAGCCGCTGACCCTCGGGACTCCCTCCCGGACAAAGGGGAGGGGGCGTCTAGCAAGCAGCGGGGTCGAGGGAGTCTGGCTCGGCCTCTCTGGGGTACCATGACTCTGCAGCATTTGGAAGATCTGGGATAGAGTCGCTGACTGGATGGAGAGGACCCGGGAGGGAGTGCTGGGTCTGTGGAAGGGGGTACAGCTCCTAATCCGCCCTCCTCAGGAGCTCCTGGCACAGGGGGAGTGATAGAGGAGGGCTGCTAAGAGGTCTCA
>VZRR01007212.1:0-12836 GCA_013398015.1 Oreocharis arfaki | reverse complement strand
TCTGGCAGAGGGTGAGGATGGAGCGCAGCCTCTGAACCTCCCTTCGGGGGCAGGGCAGCGAGAGCTGACGCTTCCCAGGCGCCAGAGGAACCGCAGGGACAAGGGACGCGTTGTGCAAACGCTGGCCACAAGAAAAGCTTTGGCTGGAGAGCCCGGGGCGGCTCTGCTGGCTCCCTTCAGGAGCTGCTCCTGCAAACACCAGCTGGGCTCCTTTCAGCAGCGAGGGGGAGGAAGCGGCTTTCTGGGTCACAGAGTCCCAGGGTCTGCTAACGCAGGTGACGCGTCACGCTGGCTCCGTGCTGACGGAGCAACGAGGCCACCTGTACCCTCCTGCCCCCGTCCCTTCTGGCCCGAGCAGGGGAAAGGGCTGCTCCCAGCCTGGCTCTGGAATTGCCCCAGAAACGGGCTGCAGGGTCCTGCCCGGGGCTTGCTGGAGCTGCAAGTGGCAACCGGTGCTGGGAGGAGAGAAGAAACTCCCTCCCGGAGATCCACATTGTCCGGGGCTGGCGAGCGGTACCCGGAGGGGATGCCAGGCGTGGGGAGGGAGGAGGATGTCACGAGGAGGCAGCCGAAGATGCAGGCTCCGGGGAAACTGGAGCGGCTCCAGCATTGCCCAAGCACGGGCTCTTGGCAGGACCGGCAGAGCGAGCAACCGGCAGGAACCGCGTGGGCTGGAAGCACCCCCGGAGAAAACCCGAAAATCCAGCGGGATGAGGCGGGAGCTGCCGTGGAGGGGGTCGGGAGCAAAGCGGGAAGCGAGCACGTACCTGAGGCACAGACCTCCTGCATCCAGAACAAAGCGCCTCTCTCCCGGCATGGATTCAGCCGGGATGCCACGGCCGGGAATTGGCTTAGGGACCTGGCCACGGCTGCCGCGCTTCCCGGCTCGCTGAGCTCCAGGTTAATCTGGGCCCAGCTTTCCCTTTTTATCCCCTGCTACAACCTCGATAGGGTTTTTCAATTAGGTCCATCTTTTAAGCTCCAGGGCGCGTTTCTAGGAAGGGCCGCCTCGTTTCCCCTCGGCCCCGGCGGGCTGGCGCTGCGCAGAGCGGGCCATGCCTGGCACGGATCCTGCCCGCATCCCGCTCAAGAGCTGCAGCCGGAGCGGCGCTGCCTGGAAGCGCTCAGGAATGACCCCCTCAGCCCCAGCCCACCTACCGGGTGTTTTTAAGGGCAGAGTTCCCTGCTTCCCTCATCCCAGCTCCGGCAGGCTGGAAGTGCCACACGCAGGAGCGCTGTCCCCCCTGCCAGCCCCCTCGCCTCCGTCCTCTCCGAATCCGCCTCTGCCGCCTTCCACGGAAAACCAGAGGGAAGGGATGCAGCTGGGGTGTACTTTCGGAGGAGAAGGCCGGGTGAAAATGTGGTCTAAAAGCGACAGTGGAAAAAAAAAAAAATAAAGGGAAATCGATAAAGTCCTCAGCGGATCCTTGGGCACACAGAAAGCGCTGCCGGCTGAAGGAGGGCTGGGTCAGGGCGCTGGGGGAAGCAAGGAGGGGGTTGTGGTGCAGGACTGGGATGTATTGAGGTGTTTTAACTCCAGCTGGGAAGAGCAGAGCCTGGGCAGGACGGGAGGAGAGCAGCCCAGCAGGGACCAGCCCGTGTGGGTGCCCCGGCTCTGCTCCAGGAGCTGAATTCCCCGCAGACGAGAAGCAGAGCTCGCAAACCGAGCCCGTTTCCCCTCGAGGCCATTTTCCAAAGCTGCACTCAGCCGCCAGCCCACCCCACTAACAGCCTCCTCCATTAGCATCATCCCGGCTCTCCCGTGGCACTGCCCTCCTCCACCGGCATCTCCAGACGCTTCCCAGCCCGAGGAGTGCAGCGATTAGGCCCGGAGCCAGGGAGCTGAGAGAGCTCCACTCCCTGCATCTGTCACTGTCACCTCTCCTCGCCTGCCAACCTCTTAAGGAGTTCTTGGGGGCAGGGGGCCGCCTCTCCCGGCTGGGGTGGGCTCTGCACATCTGTCTGCTCCCAGCTCCAGCTGTGCCAGGTGAACTCCGAAGCGCTCACCAGCTCCAGGAGCAGGAGCTGTTACATCTCTGCTCGCTTTCACAGGAGAGGGAACGTCCCAGGAGCAGATGGGAAGAGGGAAAATGCCAGCAGCAGGCTGCTTCGCTGGCTGGATGAGGGAAAATCTTCCCCAAATCCCCATATGCACACACAGAGTGATGAGCTCAGGGAGAATGTGGGGCCTGGGATTCCCTGGGGACGGGCACCTCACTTGTGAGTGCCCCAGGAACAGCTGGTCCAGGACTCTGTGGCTCCTGTCACCTGTCTGCCCCTGGGGGTGCTTGTCACTGTCCTGAAAAACCGGGTTGAGAGTGGGGAAAAGAGAATCCCACAGGCTGGGAGAGCTGGGGGTGTTCGCCTGGAGAAGGGAAGGCTCCAGGGAAAATTCAGAGCCCCTTCCAGGGCCTAAAAGGGCTCCAGGAGAGCTGGAGAGGGACCTGGGACAAGGGGTGGAAGAACAGGACACAGGGAATGGCTTCCCAGTGCCAGAGGGCAGGGCTGGATGGGATATTGGGAAGGAATTGCTGTGTGTGAGGGTGGGGAGGCCCTGGCACAGGGTGCCCAGAGCAGCTGGGGCTGCCCCTGGATCCCTGGCAGTGCCCAAGGCCAGGCTGGATGGTGCTTGGAGCACCCTGGGATAGTGGGAGCTGTCCTTGCCCATGGCAGGGGGCGGCACTGGATGAGCTTTAAGGTCCCTTCCCACCAAAACCATTCAGGGATTCTGTTTTTCAAGTGCTTCAGGTCGCATGCACGAGGTAAAAAGTTGGGAGTTGCAATATCTGGGCAGGCAAATGCCAAATCTCCAAATTTTGGTGGATAGGGAGAAAAAAAAAATTAATCCTGAATGTCATGAATTGCTAACAAACCAAGAGAGTAGGACACACACTCCCAGTGCTGCCTTCCCACCTCTCGAGGGCTCCAGTGAGAGACGCCTTCCCCAGGATTTCCTCCCCCTGAAGTTTTAAAAGGAATTACCTCGAATTCCTGCGCTGAATCCAAAGGCTCCACTAGCCAGGAAAGCAGCATCAGCAGGAAAGAGGAACACAGGCTTCCCTGAGCCCTGCAGCTTCCTCATTCTTTCAGGAGAGCCGCGGTGGCTGCCTGGATTTATGGAATTGCTGCTTTTGTCCAGCCTTCAATGCAAATAGGCCAGGGGAGATAAGATCTGCAGGTTTGTCCTCTTTGCCTCAAGCCACCCTGGGCTTCTGCTGGTTGAAAGCAAAGGGGAGATTAAAAAAGGGGAAGACAAAGCACTAAAAGCTGCTCCCCTTCCAGCAGCGTGTCCCAAGTTAGTCCCAGGGAATATCCCAGCAGGTTACACACCGAGGAGCCACGCTCTGCCTTACAGGGGGAGCAGGATTAGCCTGAATTTGCATATTTATGATCAAAGCTCGATGAGGAGATCCCTTACAAAGAACAAGAAACACATTTCCCGTGGCTCAGGAGACACGGCAGCTCCTCCTGACAGCCCCACCTGAGGAATCTCGCTGAGATAACGATCTGCCTCTGGAACAATGCCTTGGATTTCACTGGGTGTTTGTACAAAGTCCTCTTCCTGCAGCCTGGGTGCTTTGCAATTTACTCCCAGGATAACCTTTCCTACAGAGGTGGAGTGGAGCAGCCACTGGAATGCGTTATCTCGCTGTTTCTGGGACCTAAATACATGTTTTCAGTCAACAAGTGAAAACATTTCCCTCTCCTGCAAGCCTGACTCAGCCTAGGGAAGGCTCTTGACTCGGTGCCAATCTCTTTTGTAATCACACCTCACTCGTGCACAGCAGGGAGGTAAAAACCGAAGCGCCCAAAGCTTCCTCTCCTCCCTCCCACCTCACCTCGAGGCCCTGTGGAACCTCACCTGGAGGGAACTCCACAGCCTGGAGGCATCCGGGGTCTATTCCCTGCTGCAAATGGGATTTCAGCCTCACCCCATCCCCCTCCAAGAGCAGGAGTAAAACTTGTGCTTATTGAATACAAAACAGAGAGATTCTGGCAATTCCATTGTTTTAAAATAAGCCCAGGTTGGATGGGGCTTAGGGAAGTCCCTGCCCATGGAATCTTTTAAGTCCCTTCCAACCCAAACTTTGCTGTGATTTTAACACCAAGACTTGAGACAGGCAGACATTTTGTGGATATTTGGATCTTCCTTGTGACAACATTTCTGGGCAGGAAGGGAAGGAAATCTGGAGGAATTGTTGCAGCTTGAGGCTGTGTTTAACTACAAGTTGGGCAAACAACCATGAGGAGCGAGGCAACGAGGGCTTACAAAGACCTCTTCTAGGCTGGTATAAAGCTTCATTGTCCAGGAAAGTTCTCCTTGGAAATAAATATTAATGGGAAAGACAAGGCAAGCTGAGCCAGGCTGTGTCCAGGCTTGATTCCATGTACTTGGATCACTTGCCTTCAACTCAGAGGGATGTGTTTTGGACATACTTATATGGACACCACATGGAGAATGAGATCTGCTGATTAACCCCCCCCAAAATGCAAGAAATTAATGAAGTATTTCACTACTGCAGGCTTCAAGTGCAGATTCAAACTCAGCAGTGTGCTTCCAGTCCTTTTTATGAATCATTTACTTTGGGTTTAACACATTCAAGCAGTGACTGTGCTTGCCAAGCCCACGGAGAGCGGGAATCACCAGATTATTTGGGAATACTGCTTTAAAACTCTCTGTAGCTGTGTCATGCTAAAGCACTGCAAAACAGGTGACACATGAGCATGGAAACATCCTCAGCAGTTTGCATTTTACTGTGCCAAGAGAGTTACAATTCCAACCCAGGCCAGAAGAAACCATTCACCTCCCATTTGATCTGTTTGCCCTTAAAATCTCTCATCTGAGGACGGGATTGATTTTTTTTGGAAAGGTATTCCCACGAATCGTTAAAAAGTAACCTCTCTAAAGATTAGAAAAGCTGAAGTCAAAACTTTGGAATAGGAACAGTGGGGCCAAAGCAGAAGCAGTCCTGGTTTCCAAGGAACAGCAACATTCACTACAAGTGGGATGGTGTCCACGAGGACAGCTGGAAGTGACAGCTGGAGGCTCTTCCAGGGAATGTCACCACCAGCATCCCGTGGCTTTACGGACACAGCACCGCGCCACGGGACGGGCCACTCCTCTTTAATCAGTCAGCTTCCCACGAAAAGTACTGAGTGTTAATTCTATTTACATTCAAAAATAGCATTTTCTCTCTCTTCAGTACAGAGTGGGAACGCCCATGGATTAGTCAGGAGAATCCCTCCTAGCACAGGTGCAGCACGGCTTTGTTGATCTCCGGGTTTGTCCAGTCGTTGCGGATGTCATCCAGGTGATTATCAAAATCCACCAGTGTCTCGTAGAATTTGCTGTCCAGGAGGGACGCAGCGATTCGCTGGGCTTCGGTCCAATCTTCACAGAAGTCACTAGGGTGGGAAAGAATCCGGAATAAATTGGAATCACCGAGAAAAACTTGGGAAAATTGAGCCAGGCTGCAGCGCGGACACGGTGGGGATAGCACGGCCTGGCTGCAGGAACCAACTGCTCTCTCTCACTGCAAGAAACAGCTTTAAAATCCCTGCCAGCTGCACCCACAGGGTCACACAGCTTTGTCCTCATGCAGCCAGCCTGTTTTTCCCCAAACCCCAATAAATTTCCCCTTCACTCACACGTGTGGGTCCTTGCACCTCCACTTGTTCTCGTGCAGCTCGTACACGTGGATGGCGGGCTCCACGCACTCCATGGTGAACTTGGTGTTGTCAACCTGGGGTGGGACACAGAAATGCCACCTCAGTCTCCTCCTCAGCATCTCAAGAGACGAGATAAACCCCAAATCAGTGTGTAAAAACAGGGTGTTTTACACCCATCCACTGTTTTACCCTCAAACTGCCAAATTTAAGCTGCCAACGTCCTTTGTCCCAGCAGTGAGGAGGCAAAGCCCTGTTTGTGACATTAAACGTAAGAATTCAAGTTGCACAAGGAGGGCTGGAGCCAGAAACTGCTGCCTGAACATGCAGAGAAGTTCCTCTGAGGTGGCAGAGAGCTCACCACAGTCCCTCTGCGGATTTACTTTGTACTTCACTGCTCGCTGTATCTCTTCCCCAGAGCTTTTTGGAGGGGAAGAGAAACTGAACTCCTCACGAAAGGAGCCAGAGCAGAGCATTCCCCTGGTCCAGCAGCAGGGTCAGAACACACAGGGGGGTGAGGGGAAGGAAGTTCTTTACCATGATGAGCGCCGTGTCCGTAAAACCCTCGGCGATCCGGGAGGCCACTTTCTCTGCGACCTGGTTTGGGCTGGAGCAGAAGAGAAAAGGAACTGAGTGAGGGGGGCCACGAGTTCCAGCTGAAAGCAGCAGGAAATGAGCTCAGAGAGATGTGAGAGTGACTCTGGCTGCTTGCAAACAGGAACGAGATAAGGAGCTGATGCCACAGCTGATAGAAGGCTCTGCAGCACCCGACCTGCAGCTCAGCTGTGTTTGGGAAATGGCTTCGGAATGAAATGGCAACAACGTTTTGTGGCCTCCTATCTTCTTCCCCCAGAACAAAAACTCTGCCCTGGCAGGTATTTAACAGAGAAATTTAGACACTCATCCAGTTTCTCCACCAAAACCAGATAACCTTTGAAAACCTTGCCCGCGTTTCAAAGGTGAGGATCTCAGCGCCGTTCCACTTAATGGGGTGCCAAGGACAACCTCTGTGTGGCACCAGTTATCTTCAGAAATCAAACTGGACTTTTAAAAAGCCATCAAGCCTGGGATATCCTTTCAAACCCCAAAGAGAACAAACTGTATCTTCTCCTCAAAGATGTGCCCAGCAGATTTACAAGGAAAGGAGAAATAATGCCTTTATGCCTGTAAGATACCTCTGAAGTCACAAGCGTTCCTTAAAAAACAGATCTGAGTCTGAATATTAACAAATAACTGGGATCAGACCATCGTGGAACAGTTTGGGTTGGGAGAGACCTTCAAGACCCTCTCATTCCATCCCCTCCTATGGGTGGGACACCTTCCACTATCCCAGGTTGCTCCAAGCCCCGTCCAACCTTGGACACTTCCAGGGATGGGGCATAATAATATAAATAAGTTGTTCTTATCCTAATTAGTCCCAATACTGGATTTGTCCAATTGATAGAGGGGAAAACATGGAACACACAGATCCAAAATGAACCTGTGGCTCCACAGGAAGGTCCCTTATTGCTCAGTGAGTAATCTGAGTCAGCCAGCAGGGGAATAAATGACTAATCCTGAGGAAAAGAAGTGATAAATAAGAGACATCAGTGCCTGGCTGACATCATCTCCCACTTCTTCACCACGTAAGGAAACGCTTCGAAAAAACTCAGGAGACAATCACGAAATTTAGAAAGAATTAGGTCACTCCTGACTTCCCAAAAGACCCTGGGAGTCGCCAGACTTCACGAGATCCATACTGCACAAGCAAACGCTCTGCAGGTTTTGGCTTTTTCCCTGACAACTGCAATTCAAGAGGCTGGCACTGGTTCAAAGAGCGGCCTTTTATAGCAGCCACGGGCGAGGAGGGATTCTGCAGAGCCTGGACTCGCTGCACCTGACCAAAGGCCACATCCCGCAGCCCCACGGAGACAATGTGGAAGCAGCTGACGGTTGTCAGAGGGAATCAACACGCCTGATTTATGGGGATGATTGCTGCTGGCAGAGTCCAAGGTACGAGAGAAAAGAGCAAACAGAAGGAAGTATTGGCCCAACACACCTGGCATCTTTCACGCGTTCGTTCGCCTGGTAATATCCAGCTATCACGTAGCTGTTCTCCTTGCACCAGGAATCAATCTGGAAAAGCAATGGGAACAATAAATCCATGGAAACCACCCCCTCCCCGGCTCGGGATTAAGGGAATCTCATGGCTGCCCTGTAAATAAACCGGTGTTGCTGCATCTCTGCTGCTCGGTTCTCCACACAAAACCATATTCCTGTTCCTGTGCATGCTGGGGTTGGTTCAGCCGGGATGGAAAAACCCAGTGGAGCATTTGGAGAACGATGGGAAGCATCAACCAAATGCAGCAAAAGAGCAAGGAGCTGGCTCAGTCAAAGCCTGGCCTAAATCTGAGTGACAGGACAATTAAGCCCTGCCTGGAGAGGGTTTGGGTCTCGCCCACCCAGGGCTGGGACAATTTTCTGTCAGTGCTCAGCTGACAAGGGACGTGAGAGAAGGTTCCCCTCACGGGTGCGTGGCTGCCCTGCCCTTGCAGAAGGGTTTTATTCCTAATGCAACATTTCTAGGGGAAAATGCAACCACTTGGGGCCTTCACTGGAAAATAAAGCTTGAGGTGAAAGGTGAGGCTGAGGCAGAAGTTTGTCCCATTTACCAGCTTTTCAGCTGGGGTGAAAGTGTTTTCCTCTGAGAGCTCTTCCCTATTTAACATTTCTATGTAAATGCTTAAACAGGTGTGTTTTTTCTCATTTAATTGACACAATTCTTGATTTACACAAGTACAAAACTTGGGGTGCTTGGTTGGTGGTTGTTTTTTAACAAAATGGGTTTAAACACCGCTGTTCTTGCTGCTTTAAACACAATTTGGGGCCTTCATTGGAAAATAAACCCTGAGGTGATAGGTGAGTGTGAGGCAGAAGTTTGTCCCATTTACCAGCTTTTCAGCTGGGGTGAAAGTGTTTTCCTCTGAGAGCTCTTCCCTATCTAACATCTGTATGTAAATGCTTAAACACATGCATTTTTGGCATATAATTTGCACAACTCTTGATTTGCACAAGTGCAAACCTTAGGTGGTTTGGTTGGTTGTTGTTTTTCAATGAAATGAGTTTAAACACCGCTGTTTTTTCTGCTTTAAACTGAATTCCTCCTGCTGAGTCTGCCTTGGAAAATAGCTCTCTCTATATAAAATATCTATCTATATATATATGTTATGTTTTTTACTAGAATTGAGGGTATCAAGTCAGCACAATACAAAGCCCTGAAAGGCAGAAGGGGAGGAAAGAGCTCGAATTTTCCTTTGCAGTCCCTAGAGAGCACGGCCTCAAAAAAAACCCTCCCCAGCTCTATTAAAAAGGACTCCAAAAATACATCTGCTGCTGACCTGTCGCATCCTGGAAGTCAAATCAATCTCATTTTCAGCAATAATTATAGTATTAGGCTGCAGAACCAAGCCAACAAAACAGCCACGTGAGTAATCCAAGGGATGACATGGATTTAAGTGATAAAAAGTAAAAAAAAAGCTGTGCAGCCCTGCAAGAGCTGCTCTGTTTCAATTCCAAACCCATTTGGAGGGCTTAGGACTCTGGTTTTAATTGTCAGTGGCTTCAAAGCTTGGCATTAGAGCCAGCGGCCCAGACAGCAGAATTAATAATGATAATAAGTATTATTAAAAAACAAAGTCCATCAATTTAAAAATTAAAAACCTCAGTCCTAAATCCATTTTTGCTCTGGACCAAAAACTGCCTTGAAAAGAAAGAAGAGGACGATTTTAAGTTCTCGCTTTCCTAAGTGGTGATTAAACAAAAAGGGGGCGGAAAAAAAAATAAAATTCTCATTTTGGAATGAAAGCTTTTCCAGCTGCAATTCCCAAGCGCAGCACTGTCACCACAGGTATCCTACAGCAATTAGCTCCTGATATTTTTAGTCATGTCCAGCCCTGCCAAGGAAAAATCCAAAGTGGCTTTGCTTTGCTGCAGCCACCAAAGGGGGAGCCTGGGGGTCTGGAAAACCCTGGGAGGAGGAGGAGGAGGAGGAAAAAGAGGAGGAGGAGCTGAGTGCTGTTCCAGGAGAGGGAAGTGCTCCTCGGTGTCTCCTTTTTGGAGCTGTGGTTGTAAAACCACATCAATTAGCTGAGAAATTCAGAGGCTCGAGCGCAACTTAATTCCCTTTTTCTTAACGACTCTGCCTTTGGAAGGGATTTCAAAGTGCCAATTAAATGCAGCAGCTTCTGCTCTGCCCTCCGCAGCTACAAACCCTGGCAGGTCGGGGAATCCTCCAATATCCCGAGCTGGGAGGGACCCTCAAGGATCACCAATCCAGCTCCTGGCCCTGCACACAGCCCAAAATCCCTCCCCTGTGCCTGGCAGCGTCGCCCAAACGCTCCTGGAGCTCTGGCAGCCTCGAGAATGTGCCCATTCCCTGGGGAATTCAGTGCCCCAGCACCCTCTGGGGGAAGAACGTGCTCCTGGTATCCCACCCACGGTATTTGTTTGGGGTTTGTTGATTCCTTGGACCCCCTGCAAGTTTTAGGAGGCAAAGCCCTAAAGTTTGGAAGACCTCTCCTCTACTTCCACATTAAATCTGGAGATTTTTGCTCCCATTTCACATTCTGGGATGAGTCAGGGCAGCGAAGAGGAGGTGAAACTTGTGGGGCTGGTTCTAAAAACCCTCCCACAGAGCCACCCTCGACCAAGAATCAGCAATAATTGAACTGGAAAAGAAGCAGAACCCATTAAATCCTGCCAGAGCTGTGAAATCCTTCAGAAACGAAGCTGCTTTGCTGCAAAAATTGAGTTTAACCACCCTGATCTCCCTGATTTATTCCGGATCCACACTCCAGGCCATACAGGAGATGTGGAATCGCCTCCTTTCAACCCTTTCCATGAGAAAATCCAATTTTCACAGCTGCTCTGACTGGATTTATTGACACTTTTGCCTTTGTTTAAACCCAGAACAGCAGCAAAAGGCCCCGGGGCTCTTGTAAAATCCCATGTTTTAAAGGATCACGGCATGGCTGTGAACCACACAGAGCTGTAGCAAATCCCAATTGATGTGGGAAACACCAGGAGCTTCCAATCTTTACCTTTTTGTACCAAAAACTGAGAGTAAACAAGCAAAATTCTGCCACTGCTTTGGCTCCAGGATAATTTCCTTCCTGTAGATGTTGCGACAAACAGGATTTATTTCCCAATAACCTGATCCCGCTGCAAGACCTGCACTGAAAAGCTGCACTGAAGGCCTAAAGTTTACCACAAACCCTGTGGAAAGACATTTAATGCCAATTTAATGAAAACACACAGAGCTCTGCTACTCCTACACCGCCTTAAAGATATTTAAAATGATGAATTTCGTGTGTTCCACAGCAAAATTAAATGGTCAGGGCTCAGGCCCAGCTCCTGTCCCTGTGGCTCTGGCTGCATGTCATCATTTCCAGGCTTTAGGAAGATGTCAGCATTCCCATGGCATCACCTCGGCTGGAGAAAACTGGGATTTATTGACAAGTAACTGGAATTTGTTTACAAATACAATCTTTTTTTTTGGGGGGGGATGAGAAAGATCGAGGGAAACATTAAAGCCAAGGAGCCTGGAGGAACCAGAAATGAGGGATTTTTAACGATATCAAAAAAGGGATGGGTTTTCTTTTGCTGACAATCGTGTAATCATGGAATCATGGAGTGGTTTGGGTGGGAAGGGACTTTAAAGCTCATCCAGTTCCAACCCTGACACCTTCCACTGTCCCAGGGTGCCCCAAGCTTCATCCAACCTGGCCTTGGGCACTGCCAGGGATCCAGGGGCAGCCACAGCTGCTCTGGGCACCCTGTGCCAGGGCCTGCCCACCCTCCCAGGGAACAATTCCTTCCCAGTATCCCATCCAGCCCTGCCCTCTGGCACTGGGAAGCCATTCCCTGTGTCCTGTTCTTCCATCCCTTGTCCCCAGTCCCTCTCCAGCTCTCCTGGAGCCCTTTTAGGCACTGGAAGAGGCTCTGAATTTTCCCTGGATCCTTCCCTTCTCCAGGCGAACACCCCCAGCTCTCCCAGCCTGGCTCCCAGCAGAATTTTTCCAGCCTTTGGAGCATCTCCGTGGCTCCAGCAGCTGCACATCCAGCGATGCCCGCGACCCCCGGGCACCGCGCCCCGGCCGTGCCAACACCTCCCTGCACCCCCGAGCACTGCCAGGACCCCCATCCCAGCCCCCGCATCCCTGCGGGAACACCTCACCAGGGTCAGGGCCACCTCCAGCATGGGAGCGAGCGCCAGCGTGCCGTGGAAGAGCGGGATGCAGTCCACGAACAGCGCGGGCTGCGGCGGCCGCGGGGCCGGCGGGCGCTCGGCCACCAGCAGCCCGTTAACGGCGCAGTGCGGGTACTTGGCGCCGTGCAGGACCATCTTGCAGTAAGCCTGGGTGGTCAACTTCATGGTGCCCCGCCCCGGTCCCGGTCCCGGCCCGGTCCCGGCCCGGCCCCGGCCCCACGAGCCGCGCTCACGCCGCTCCCCGCCCGCCGCCAAGCGCCGCCGGCTGTCGGAAAGCGCCGCCAAGCGCGGCCGGCTTTACGACAGCGATTTGGGGTGGATTTGGGATGGGGGGAAGGCGGGGAGGATCCGCACGGAAATCCGTGGGATGAGGAGTGCGGGGTGAGGTGTGGGAGGGTCAGCACCCGGCAGTGCGGGCTGTGTGCTTTGGGGGACAGCGGTGCCGTGGAATCGCGGAGTCGCAGGGTGGATGAGGTCGGGAAAGACGTCTGGGATCATGGGGTTGGGAAAGACCTCTGGGATCATCGGGTTGGGAAAGACCTCTGGGATCATCGAGTCCAGCCTGTGGCCGATCACCTCCATGTCATCATGAATCGCAGGATGGTTTGAGTTGGAAGGGACCTTAAAGCTCATCCCACCCTCTGTCATGGCATGGACGCCTTCCACTATGCCAGCTTGCTCCAAGCCCCGTCCAACCTTGCCTTGGACACTGCCAGGGATGGGGCATCCCAAATAATAAAGGAGAATGGGTTTCTGTATAAAGGGTAACACCCAAAATAACTTCAGTAATGCCTCAGCCACGTGTGTCCGCAGCTGTCACACTGATCCCTGCCCTTCCAAACAGCTGGAAGCTCTCTGTGCTTTGTCCATCCTGGCTTTTGGCCGGTCCTGGGCTCCAAACCTTCAACCCTGTGTCCAGTTC
>VZRR01007205.1:219-92301 GCA_013398015.1 Oreocharis arfaki | reverse complement strand
TGAGTACTGCTCAACTTTTAGGCTGTTCCAAGGAGCATTTGATTTTGCCAGCTGTGGAAAGGAACATTCGTGCACACTGCCGTTTCTTACAGGCTTTTCCCCAGATTTTCATTAACAGCTGTCCTAGTGAAAGCAAGTCTGTTTTCTTAAATATTTGAAGGGTAGTAGAACAAAGTATCATGTCAGGAAAATTTTGCTGGTTTACTTTTACTGAGGTTTTGAGATGAGTTGGAAATCCTAAAAATTTTCTCCTTGGGGAGGTAGTAATTTCACAGTTTGGTCTGTGGGCACATTGAGTAATCAATGTCAAGGACCTAATGTAGTTTTCAGCACCAGAAATTTTAAACATTCAGTGATTGTCCTTTAAACAAAAACATTTTACATCTTTTCTGTGGACAGGAATTGCTTCTGTGTTATTTCACATAATCCATTAACAATTTCTCGCCTGGAAAAAGTCCGTAGTGCTGTGTGATTTCCTTGGTACTGTTCTTTGTAATGGCTTTCCCCCCATTTTCTGAAGCTGCCTACAGAAAGGTAACAGATGTATTAGAAGTTCTGAAAGGTGAACTGGTGTAGATCTTTGCCTCCTGTTCAGAGGTCTGTAGTGAGCTATGAGTCAAAGAGCTTATTTTACGTGATGTTCAAAACACAATTTAACCTTTTTGCAGCAGGATGTATTGATAGAATCAAAGCACAACGTGGCTGACATGAATAAATGAATTAAAATGCTTATCTGGAATGTGTTTATTTGATTGTTATGCTAATACTGTGGTAATAATGATGATGTCTGAGTACTGAACAAGTACACCTGATTTGCAGTTGATTTTCTATCTTTAATGTAGTGAACAGATTTTTAAGAATTATGTTTTCTCTCATAGCTGAAGAAATGTGTTGTTCACAGGATGAATCTTAATGTCAACTTGGTTTTGCAGAAGATTATTTCACCTCAAGATGATCTTCCTTGCCCTCACTTTAATTTTTATGTATTATTGCCTGTCTGGTTGACCTTTACAGATTGTGTGCTGCGAAATGTTGCTACTAAGGATAGTTGGTGTCAAAACAGGTTCTTTTCTAGCTTTTGTTTGAAATATTGGAAGATGAAAGGTTTCTAATTAAGTTACAGAACTGCATATTATTAGAAACTTGTACTTAAAAAATATGAACAGGTACGTCTTCCCTGCTTGTACCCAGATAGACAGGTTAGTGCCAATTGAACTTCTGAAATAATATGCAGAGATCACAACTGGTATTCAATTCTGGGAAACAACATTTTTGTTAGAAATCATTTTCACTTTAATAATGCAAGCTTGTTATATCCCAAAACTGGGAAAATTAGATATGTCCTTGACCATCTGCATTTGTGTTACATTAATCATGGGGTTTTCTATTAACCTTGGGCTTGAGTTTCCTGTCTTCTTATCACTTTTTCAAATACCACTTTCATGCTCTTGCTGGCTTGTTATTTATATTTTAAAATGGTGTACCTTAGGCACGCAACTTGATGGTATTGTAAACCACGAAAATAACATTTTTTGGTCTGTCTTTATTTGATTAAGTGATTCCTGTGAAAGGACTGGGAGGTTTGGTGGTTTAAGATGTAAAAGAACAAGTTCAGCAGCCTTGGCAAGTAAGTGTGCTAGTTTACAAGATGAATATACAGAAACACCTGTGCTTCAGCTGGAATACACACTACTCTAGTTTGCTAGTGCTGGGGGGTTTTGTTTTGTTGGTCTGTGAACCCATATCCTATACAATATAATTTCTCAGAACTCCATTTCACTTTTACAGTCCCTCTGTTTTCCCACTTCTGAATTACGGTTTTCTCCATGCCTTTTATATGGGGAATTCTTGGTGATAAAAATAATACATGGTCCATAATGTTTTATGATTCTGATTGGATTTTTTTCCTAGTTTTTAAATAATTACCTTTTGTTTCTATCCTGGGGCAAAATGCATTTACAGTTTCAGTGGGCTTTTTTCCAATTGCTAATCCTACTCAGGCGCTAAACAAGGAAAAAAATCCCCTAGTTTCATGGAAAACATTCTGTGTTCTTACATACCTTTAAATTAATTAAAATATGGTTATATCGCTCTCTGTTTAACTTTTTAGCTTAATTTTGTAGAGCTTAGAAATCTCTTAACATGAACTAGGTAGTGGTGAGTGCCTTCATTTCTGTGTTTAACTGCTGAGCGAGCATCCCAGGCTTAGTTTAGAGATTTGCTTTTAAACATCCCTTATTCCTTATAAAATCTCTCATTTTGCTTGTTTGTAGTTGCGTTAGAACATAAAGAGGAGGGAGATCATCCTGGAAAATTTTTCACCTGAACTGAATTTCTACCCTACAGCCCAGCAGTGAATACTCCTTAATTTTCTCAAGGCGTGAAGGACACTGGGAATTCCTCATAGACTCTTACTTTGGGATAGCAGTCATTTCTTTTTGGCTCCATGAAATGCTTTGCACAGTAGGGCTGGAGCTCTGAAGGGCAGGGACATTCCAGGAGCATGAATAATAAATAATTCCTATACCTTGAACTGTTTCAAACCTAACCCAGAAGAAGGAATTGTTTCCCTAAGTATAATGGCAAGTTTTGCAGTTCAAGAGCACCACTCTAAGAGGTGTAAGGGGTTTCTGTGGAGGAAAAGCAGTTTCTGAGACTGGACTTTTGTCCTGTGGGCGGCCCTACGGTTTTAAGCAGGAGTGTTAAGAGGCACAGGGATCTGGAATTTAATAAGGATTTGGAAGATTAGTAGATTTGTTGCTAGAGATGTGAGGGGGAAAAAGTCTTCTACAGTCACAGAGCAATTATTAGATAAGGTACTGGAACAGCCTCTGAAAAGGGTGTTGCTGTTGCATATGATTTTCCTGGAGCTCAGCTGATGCACACGAGATTTGTTATGACTAACAGGATTGCAACTAAACAGAATGAAGCCATTTTTCTTGTAATATAGTGAGGTATCTTTTGATCCATGATGAGCAGAGGGCTCACTGTGCAAGGCTGAAAGTAAATGACATGCTCCAAAGAGATTCTGGTCTTTGTGAGTTATTGAAGGTGGATAGGACATCATTCCTTTGCTCACCGGGACTGCATATTTTAGTTTTATCTCCCCTGTTTCTAAGCAGTGTGAAAAAAGTGTTATTTCCCTCAATTTTGATGGCAGCAGAGACTCAGCTGATTAATATGGATCTAAGTAAGGTTTGTAAAATAAATTAAAATAAAATAGTCTAAAAACCTGCTAGACAACCCAATAATAAATCTTAACAGAAAAGGAAGAAGCTAAACTTCCATCTTAATTTCAGAGATGATTCCTCTGTCCTGCCTGCTTTTCCCATACTGCTTTTGTAACCACCACACTTCATTTTGATCCTTACCCCTGACTGCTCCAACTCACCTGCCTTCTGCTGCTCACCTTTGCTTTGTTGTCAGATGAAATCACTGAGATAGAAAAGATGGTCTTATTTAATTTACTTCATTAAAATGTCTCAGCAATTTTTAAAATCCACTTCGCACTTTTATCTTAGGCTGAATGCTAGTGCTGGCATATACCTAAGGTAGTAAATGTAGATGGAAATGCTCTACTGAACATAACATAATTATGTTAGGAAGAACAGTTATTGCTGCACTGCTAGGAAAAAGATTAAATTGAGCCTGTGGGACAATATGCCTGATTATACTAATTGGTACCTGTGTTTGTAATGCTTACTAACATTTTTTTTTTCCTCCAAACTGTGAAAGAGCACTCAGCCATCTAACGTGGCCATGCAATTACTGCAGCTTCATGTTGCCGTGCTGGGGCATGCATGAATGGCCGGTTCAGCACTTAGCTCTCCAATTATGCTTGTGGCTCTTACAGCCCGTTGTTATGGTGATGTCAATTTGGGATGAGAGCACATCTATCTCAAGAAAATCATTAGCAGAGTTGTTAAGGTTTTCAGAACACTTGCTTTTCCTGGGTGCTTTTATGAAATCTAATGATGAGCTACTTTTTCTGTGAGAGAATTTAATTTCTTACACTGAGAAGGGAAATGTTTAGTGTCTCTCACACACAAGGACATTCGCTTTGGCACAGTTTCATGACATCTCAATGAGTCCTTTAATACAGCAGCATTCTTTCTCATTAATTCATTGTTTCCATATTCTTCAGGTAGATTACAAACCCTAGCAAATTACTGGTGGTTTTTGATTTTCCTGGAGCCAGCAGCACAACTTAGCTCTCTCACAGAAGTTCCAGCAGGACAGAAGCACGACTCAATTCTTTTCACCCCAAAACATGGACAGGAAAAATTTTCACAGCTCCCATCACAATTTCTTACGTGGACCAACCCAACCTTGTCTCATCACAACAGATGTTCTCTTCATCAAAGTCCTGTGGACAACTGGACAAAGTGACTTCTTTCCATGCTTGGTAAGTACCAAGGTCAGCATCTGCTTTTTCACCGCTGCTTTAGCACAACATTGCCTCTGCCTACGAGGTGGCTAAATCTTGCTCCATTTACAGTTTCTCTGTCTCACTTGCTCCTCCAAAATTGATTAATTTATGAAAATTAACAAAGTCCATTCTTGTAACTGGTGCCTTGCTTTTGCAACAGATGAAGAGGTTTATTTTAAGAAGTTTATCCACGCAGAGTATAATTAGTTATGAAGATAGTTTTCACTGTGTTCATTTTGTATTTTTATCTCTGATTTAGTCTCCAATTAGCCAAAATTACTAGAAATCCATAACAAATCACTGACTATGTCAGTTATTTATATAATTCAATATTGAACCAACTGGCTAACAAAATCACATTACCTCGGTCCTCTACTTCTTAGTGTGAGTCTTTAATTTCTTTAATGCACTTTTCCCAGGCAAACAGAGCTGGGACTGACATCCTCTGTCCCTTGACATTTTTTACCTTTTGAGGTGATGCAAAGAAGCCCTGTGGGAATTCCAGTCTGCTTCAGGCCTTTCTTAATTGATTTTCTGTCAATTTTCATGATAAAGCTTCTCAGATTGCTAGTCTGAGTTGTGAAGGGAACTGGGATGATCTGCTTCAATTAATGCAGCATCTTCAGTGTCCCATTAGTTGCTGACAGCTTCATGCTGAAAAGTCCTCTTCATTTAGGACCAAAGGTATCAGACACAAAGCAAAAACCATCATTTTCGTTCCTTACTCCAGGAAAAGGACATTTGACATAGAGGGAAAGAGATCTTGTCTCAGACTGACCCAGAGAAGTTATAATCTAGTGAGGCCAGTTATTAATTGTATCACTGTAGCCCTTATGCCTTAGCAGGCTGAAAAACTTCACTTATTTCCTACCTGACTTTCAAAACAATTTCCCAGCTGGTTGCCTGTAAAATTCCTGTCATCCTGGCATCTGGCTTTATATGTTTTTCTATCTAGATGCTCTAAATAATTGGGAGGCATTCCAACTACAACATGGCTGGCTAGCTAGAAAACAAGGCCATAAGAGATCTCTAAATCTTGTGCAGCAGGATGCCAGCCTTGTTTCTAGACACGTTTTTCTTTTTTTTTTTCCTGTATGTGTTATGGAAGTCAAAGCATCCATTATAAAAGGTTACCTTTTAGAGACAAACGCTCCTCCCCCAAAAAGCCATACAAACAAACAAACAAAGCCCAAAACCCAAAGCAAGATATTCTGAGAATGTGTTATAATTGTTACTTTGTTGAAATGGTACCTTTCCATTTAAATACTAAGGAAATAATATGAACCCTACTCAAAACCAGGAAGCCTACAGACTTCATTACATATTCAACTAGGAACAGAGAGGGTAAGTGGATGTTCAGAAAGGTTAAATGAAGTTAAAAGGAAGCAGTCAAAAAGATCGGGATTATTGCAGTGATGTCACTAAAATGTTTACTGTGCCATTAACAGATAAGTCTGTTAATCTCTCTAAGGCTTTATTCCTCATATAAAACTGAGTATTTAACTGCTTTTTCATCATAACTCATTGTTAAAGGATAGTGTAAAGGATGGGAAACTGGATATATGAAGAGACACATCCTTCCTTAAGACCTGTAATACATTTACTAGGTCTTTTTTCCTCCTTGTTCGTAACACAAGGCTCACGATACAGGATCATTGTATGTTCCTCAAGTTATGACTTCAGCAGAGAAGCAAGAAAGAAAAACTACTGTAGATGGCATTTTACAGTATTTCAGGCTGGGTTAACTGCAGGCAAATCTGGATCTTCACTTCACAGACATGCCTTTGAGCAGCGGAGTTTTGAAGTCTCACATCAAGCACCTGAAATGCATGTCTACACTTCCCTGTGTTCTAAGGGCATCCATTCAACTGAATATTCCTCAGCCCTTGCCCTCTTCACCACACACTGCTGAAACCTTCTGGGTGTTTCAAACAGTTTGAGGGGGTTTTTTTGCTGTTGTTTGTGCTTTTTGTTCTGTTTAGTTGAAAAAATTTTAAGCAGCCTGTGGTGGTTTTTTGCAGAAGAGAAATTAAATTGATGGAAAATTGCATTATTTGATAGTGTTTGCAATCTGTGGCTATACCAGTGTGCAATATTTGGGTCAGATTGTTTTTAAGCAGTTAATTGTCTACCCAACTGAATGCTAAAGCATAATCAGGCTGATTATGTTCAAGCAGTTGAAAGTTCAATGTACAGTGAGAAACAGGATAGCAATTATCTTCTAAATTCCTTTACATGAGCCACAGGAGGTGCTTTTGCTCAGGACTGGAATCCTGGATAATTTGAATCATCAACACAGTTCTGGTTTTAGTTCCTAATATGTTTTTGGGAAAAAAAAATCAGCATGCAAATGATTGAAGTCGATTTTTTTGTTAATCCTCAGGCAGCTATGAGTGGGAGATGCCTGTGATTTCAGACTTCTACAACAAAGAAAAGTTCAGTAGTTAAAATTCTGAGCCCTGGAAGTACAAGACAACTGCTTATTCCAGGTATTCATTAAAACCATATTCCAGTATAGTCCAAGGAAAGTGCCTGTGCATTAAAAGTACGGGATTACATTGGGCTTTTTAAACACCTTGTTTTATTGGCCTTTGAATATATGTGGTATTTCAATATCTGCTGTATGTATCTTCGAAATCCTTAGTCTTTTATCTTTTAAAAATATGTTCTTAAGAAAGCTCTTTTCAAACATGTATTTGGTGCAAGGAACATGCTATTGGAATCGGTAATTTGATATTACAAGTTATTCTCTTAGTTTTCTAGAAATCGTGTGCAGGCAGGTAAGTTAGGAAGTTTTTATGTCAAATGCTCCCAGTTTGAAGGGAATGTATTTCTTCCTCTGGGTTGAGGGCAGTAAAGGTGACTTACTAAACACCTGGGGCTACTGTGTTTGGCTGTTCTGGCCGGATGTCACAGGGATTCCTCTGAGCAGAGCTCTGAGAATAACAGGAGGACAGCAGAGATGTTTTATTATCTTGAGACTGTATCTGAAATACAGAATCACCTTATGCTTAATCAGCTTCATGATGGGTGAATATATTAAAATAAAAAATATGTGTAAACATTGCTTATTTTTCTTAATCAGTTCAATTTTCTTTTTCCAACAGATCTACACCTGTTGATTTAATCGAGTTGAAATGTAATTCTTTTTTTCAATCAGAACTTTAAAAAGATATCATTTTTACAGTCTTCTTGTAAAGCAATATTCTCTTCAAAGAGATCCTACAAATGCACTGAGGTCTCTATGCATTGGAACAAGTACACTGGCATTCTCATTGTGTTGTTAGGTTAAATCATAGCCATGTGTTAATTTTGTTTTGGTTTGAACCACTTTGACTTGGTTCACTTGGAGTCTGATAGAATTCAGTTTTGACACAAAGCTCAGGTAAATTTAAAAGAAAAAGGAAATCCAAACTCTGCTTTTTGTCAATATGTCTTTATGATTTATCCTCCACGAGAGGCTCATGCTCCTTTAACAGTGTGGGATTATAGATAAAGGGGGAATTGTTCTGCTGCCGAGCTGATCATAAAACCAAGAAGAGATTAATGAAGTCATCAAACAGGTTTAAAACAGCAGCTTTTATTTCACAGCACCTTTAAGACAGTGCTTCAGAAAAACTGTGAAATCTTGCTCCAAAGCCTCATGATGCTGAAAAAGTAAATTGCCTGAGAGGTTTAAACCCAGCCCTTATTCTGTGTTTTCTAGACTGTTCTTCATGTGTTTTTCTAATTCTCCCTGTTGATGGCAAGTGGCTTGGTAACAGTAGGTGATGACTTGTAGTATGGAATTTTCCCTGAAATATGTAATTTAAACATTATCTGTGATAGACACAGACTCTTGCTGGTAAATATTAGTTCAAAGTAGAAATCATATCTATCATCAATTACAAGCTTACTTGTTTTAATGGGGCATTCCTCTGCAATTTCACATTATCTTAAGTTCCCCTTCCACACCTGCTTGGGTTTCAGATGGGTCATCTTTCTTCCTAAAAATTTGTTTCCCAGAGTCCTCTTATTTCTCCAACTTGGGGATCTCCTAAGCATAAATGACTACTCTGACATGGGTGTTCCCATCTGTTCCAAAGCTTTTTTGGTTTTGCATTCAATGCAAGATTTATTCAGTGAGGAGGAAATACCTTCTCAGAATCATTCAGGGGTACCCCAACACCTATAGGAAGAGCACTCCCCTTCTGAATTGGAAGAATCTCCCTTCCTTCCGAGAAAGCACCATCTGAAATTGTTTCCCCACACAAAATTTGCTCACGCATTCTCCATCTCGCCTGACGGGTTCCAGCACCCACTGTGGGTAACACAAATGTGGTGAGAATACCAAGTACCCCGTGTTCTCAGTCAGAAAGACACTGTCAAAGACCAAATTGTCAAAAGAAAATTTGTTAAAGCATGTTGATAAGTAAAATAGCAACAATCATGACGGCCAGATGGTGCTCACAGAAAACTTGAAAGAATTAATCAGTGTTCTGTAGGCTGCTAGCAAAAATATGTTTGCTATATTTAAATGAAGACACTTTACTGAAGAATTTCAGAGTAATTAGAATTTTCTTAAAACTCTCTGTGAGAATTATATTGAAAGAACTGTGGGCCAGATGATTCAGACCCAAATAACTTAGTTCAAGCATTAGCTGCCTAGTCCAAACCTTCTTCCCTTCCTTGTCTTTCCTGTCGAATATTTTAGCCCTCGTGGCTTCACCTAGTAAAGTATTTGATAGAAGATTTTAATTCAAGTATCAAAGAAAAGAATAAAACCACACTGTGCATTATGTTGCAAACTAATATATTTTAGTATTTTATAAATTGCTGCTCTGAACCCTGATCTCAGTGACATCCCCAATGGTTTCAGCTGAGCCATGATTCCTAGCTTTAAGAATTCTATTTATTCACTCTTGCCTTCACTACCAGATTACACTTTAAATGGCTGTGAAAAACTTCTTCATGCTTTAAGACAGCTTTCTGTGTTTTCACCTTTAAAATATATTTAAAGTCTCTTTAAACAAGTCTGTAAGAGTTCTGCTGTAATCATTTGGATGCTTTTTGTGCCTTTTTTGCTCCTGCCACATTTCCTTCTTTTTTTTTTAAAATTTTTCTGTCATTCTTCCATTGTCACATTTTCTGCTGCAATCAGTGAACTCTGCAATGAACTCCACATTTCTCTCAATTAAAAAACAAACCAAAACCAGAACCAACCACCACCAGCCAACTCCAACCATGTCATATCTTCCTTTCCATAAATGAATGTGAGTTTCTCTAATTCCCTCTTGCGCAACTTGCAGGGGAAAAGAACTTTAAAAAAAAAAGGCAATGGTTGATCTTTCTTCCTTTTCCTCAAAGGAGAGGACAACAAGGTTTCTGATAGATTTTCCCTTGGAAGACAAATGAGAACATCACAAGCTTTGTGGATTGGAAATCAATGTGCATAAAGCAAGAAAAATGGGCAATGTTATCAAGCGCAGAGTTTGCACAGTCAGTGAACTCCAGAAAAAACGGGCCATTTCCCCATCTCCCTCTAAGCTGGCAAGCTCCAACAAAATTAATTCCATCTATGATTCCCCTTCCTGCCCTGGTATACGGTGTTTGTGCTGCCTTAGACTGGCCCACCTCTGTCCTGAGAAAGTTTAGTGCCTTTTTTGGTATTATCTAGTGTTGCTTGGGGTTTTTGAAAGCATGACCACCAGCAGTATTTTTCTTCTGTATATGCCTACACCTTGTGTGTCAAATTTTAAATCTTTCTTTTCTAAAACTTACCCATAAATTCCCTCTCTTTGCTGCAATGAAGTTCCATAATGGGAACAGTATTAGGGAAGATATTTGTAGCTAAGGGCATCCACCTAAATCCAGTTGACTTCTGTGGTGATGAATAAGTCCCACAACCAATTTTAGGACAGAGCATTAATTGTTCTTTTCCATCAGGGACATGACATCAGCAAGGTTTTGTACCAATTCACTGTGCTTTTTAAGTATGAAAGTGGCTCTTCTAATTCTTAACTATTCTGTCCTGGCATATTCCACGTGTAGAATGTAATTAGGTTTATTTGGAGGACTCTACAGAATGTCTGTGAAGGGAAAGTGCGTGGGCGGAATCTTGGCCCTGTTAAAAGAGATGAAAAGTTTCCACTGCCTGGAATGAAGTTACAGTTTTTAACTGGGGTTTCGTACACAATGAGATAAGCAGCAGGCAAAGCTCCTCCGTTGCAGATATCTCTTATCTCAGAGGTAAGCTGTCATAAGAAACGAAGCATTTAGAATCTTCTGACATGTACAACATCGTCAGTTCTCAAAGTGGCAAAAAAGAGACCTCTTGAGTCAGTGAAAAATCTGGATAGTTGTAGAAAGAATCAAGGGTACATCTTTAGAAAATATTCCTTACAGTCAAACTGAGAGAGATTTCTTGGCACTGAAGCTCTCATTCTGTATTAGAAAATGTGTTTCTTCATTTATATGAGATAAGAATTTAATGAAAATATCTTTCCCTGGAGAAGAAGTTCTTTCATTAAGTGCAGAAGTAACTGTAGGTTAATTTTAAAGGTTTTTGCAGTCAAATTATTTTAATCTGCCAGAAAATTTACCTGGATATGTATGAAGATATTACCTATTCACATTTATTTGAATAACAGAAAGTCACACTATTTTCTTACTTAATCTATGAAGCAATATTCAGTTTTTAAATCCCTAAAATTGCACCGCTGCCTTAAAATCTTAACATTATACAGGAAACCAGAGCTAGCACTGAGGAAAGTTCTGGACTGTTCTCCATGGAAACAGCATCGGTCATTATCCACTGGAATAGTGAAGATTTTAAAGCTAAACCAAAGAAGCTCTGCCCTCTTTCAGGATCCCAATTAGGCTGAAAAATTTATGGGATACTATATAGATAATCAGCCAGCGTTATTTCTTTGCTTGGAAATAATGCTACAATCAGCTTCACAAATTGAGTTCTATTCTCAGCCTCTCTTCTGTTGTCAAAAGAATTTAAAATCTGCCAAATTGAAAACAAGCAAGTAAAGCACACTTGGCTTATTTTGCCTTGAGTATATAATAACTTTCCTCAGTCTGCTGGCTCTGCCACTCTGAAATAAATTACGCTTGTTTCTGCAATATAGGAGAGTATCTGTTGATAGTATACCATCTTGTCATCCATTTCAAAAACATTTGTGGCTGCTGACAGCTCTGGAGTCTTGAATTTTGATTAAGGAATTCAATTTTGAAATGACTGCTTTCCACTTCTCTTAAATGTTCCACTACAAATGCCTTGTCTGCAATTCGATTTTCGTTTCCTTTGACCGCCTTCTTCGATTAAAGGTAAAAATGCAAATCAATCACTAAAAGTTATTAGAAAGGAATAGAGATCATGAAAATACATGTCCACATCTAGAACAATGTGTGCAATTCCAGTTTCTTTATCTCAAGAAGTGCATTGGAAGTATGGAACAGTTTCTCATATGTATGTAGGACATGGACATGTGTCTATGTAAAGAGACTTTTACTGACACTGAGGGGAACAGGAGATGGGAAATGAGCAAAGAACAGAACTTGAGTCAGACTGGAGTGCAGAGTGGGGCTGCTGATATGCCAAGTCCAGAAATGAGGAGATTGTAAATACAATCATTTCTCTGCCGAAGGATGATGAAAAAAGAAGTGCCCAAATTTTTGTAGCTTTCTATGAGTCAAAGAAAACAGATTTCCATCAAATCATGCCTGTCCTTTCAGGAATCTGAGGTTCTAGCACATCTCTCGTTGCTGTTCGCTTTTTTGGTCAGTTTTGTATATTTTGTTGCAGTAACATCTCAAGATAGAAATAGCAGAGATGGATACTGAAAAGATGACCATTACAGCAGGCAGCTCGTATGAGACAGCACACAGGAACGAATAAGAAGCTAAGTAATGATGAGGAGAGAAATAAACAGTAACAGTGAAAAATACCAGTACACACAGTTCAAACCATGCGTACATCAAGAAGGAAAGCAAATCTTTGGATATTTTCCAGCTGTTGCTGTTCTAATTCAATTTGATTCTCTTCACCCACTGTGTATATGAAAATAGAGTATCTAGCACTGGCAGAAATTTCCTCTGCTTGTGTTAAACATTTGTGTAGAAATAGTCGATGTTTTATCTGGATTGTCTTGTACCAATTTAAAAAAATATATTTGTTTTCTTTAAAGGGGAAAAGTTAGGTTTCACTGAGTAATCAGGCCAGACTCTATTAGCAATATTGCTAAGAAAGGAATCAGTCTAAATTGAATTTAGTGGTAAAGGAACCTAACAGTGGTGTTTCCCTGATAAAAAAATTGTGCAAAGAGATCAATGTGTTCAGAGGAAAGGCTGTTAAAATTCTCTTACTGTAGTATAATTTTGCTTTGTTGCTGATACGTTTTTCTCTGCTCTTCTCACTGGCTTTCTAAATTCTAGTGAAAAACAAATCTTTTTTTCTTTTACAGATAAAATGATTTTTCAGCTGTAAACTAAACCAGGATTTTTCTAGATAAAATAGCCTGAAGTTTGTTGGTTTATTTGTAAATGCCACTTTGAACTGTGACTTTGGCGTAATCAATGTATTGCTGAGCCTCAAGCTCTGTGCTCCTGCATGGCTCCACGTCCCTGTTTGTGTGACTGGATGTCAGCTTTGAGAAATGACCCGTCCTTGCACAGGGGCTGAGGGGTATGTGCCATGTTTGGAGATAAAGGCTGGTAACTGGGAAAAACTGTTTTTAGTTAAATATTCCTAAATGGGAGAAAGAGCACCATGGAAACAGAATGACCTGTTAATGGTGAGAATGGTAGTTGCATAAATAGTCCCAGCAGTGTCACCAGGAACAAGAGGCTGCTTTTAAATTCAAGGAGCAAAATGGAGGCTCTTGGTAAATTCATGAAAATATATAGTAGTATAATACTGAAAAAAGTAACACGGTAGAATAACATCCACAGCATGTCTTGAAGGTTTTGCATTGTACAGGGAAGGAAAATGGGAGCAAGAAAAGCATAGAGAACCCAGATTAAGGATGAGTTGGTTCATTATAAGTGAGAACTATAGGCAAGAACATATCTGTGACTAAAGTCGTCACTTTTAACAGGACATATTTTGGTTCGCAAGAGCTCTTAGTGTGAAGTCAATTGCGTGGATATAAATGGGAAAGACTGGAATTTCTTTGAGTCAAAAGAGGAAAATCTATCACAAATATATGTAAAAAGTGTGGGAAAAGGGAGAGAAAGTGTTCAAAGAACTCTAAAAATAATGAGAAGATAATTTCCAGAAAAGTGTAGGATTGAATAAGAACCCCCAAAGNTATCTGTGACTAAAGTCGTCACTTTAAACAGGACATATTTTGGTTCACAGGAGCTCTTAGTGTGAAGTCAATTGCATGGATATAAATGGGAAAGACTGGAATTTCTTTGAGTCAAAAGAGGAAAATCTATCACAAATATATGTAAAAAGTGTGGGAAAAGGGAGAGAAAGTGTTCAAAGAACTCTAAAAATAATGAGAAGATAATTTCCAGAAAAGTGTAGGATTGAATAAGAACCCCCAAAGACCAGAATGAATGGATTGATGAAGAAAACAGTCATATTTTGGAGACCAAAAAATACAGGGCTAAAACCAGATATGGCAAATGTAAAAGCTGGATTTTACGAAGATTATTAAAACATGTTTTCAGGTTGCCTGGGAGTGACTCATGATGACAGCCTACTCCACGATCCTCAGCTTCATGCCCCAAAATGGTTGCTGGAGCTTTGAGGGCCAGGCCGAGTGTGTGTGTGGGGCCAGGGCCGGGGGGTGCTTTGGGCTCTTTGGCGGGCATTTTCGAAGCCTCACGGCCCCGTGGGGCTCTGCGCTTCGGTTTTGCTTGGCCGGCTTGGTTTTCTTGACCCAAGCAAAAAGCTTTTCCCCTCCCTGGATCGGAGGAGCTACAATGACAATCTTCCAGCTGCCTCGAGGTGAAGTGAGGCCGGAGCAGCGGCACCGGCGGGAGCGGGGCCCGCCCCGGTGCAGCCCCCAGCCTCGGGGAGTCCGGCCGGGGAGAGAAAGCACAAGGAGAGCCTCCGGGCCGGCTGCTCCGCCTGCCCTCACTGCCCTGGAGAGGAGCTGCACGCCAGAGAACCACCAGGTTCTTGCCTCCTGCTGGAGCTCCTCCGCGGAAGCGCCACTTCCCTCAGAGAGAAAGCCCGCGCCATCTCGCACCACGAGTCAGGAAGGGGGATTTCTTCAACATTTGCCCCCTTCTCCCGGCATTTTTGGGTCTTTGTTCCTCTGTGTGTGGGGCGGGAGGTGAGTTCTGACGGTTCGGTGGTTTTTTTTCCTTCCTTGCCTTGTGGGCATTCTGTTGCTAATAAACTGTTGGGTTTGGTTCCCCGCCCCCCCCCCCCCCCCCATTAGTATTCATTTTCTGTTGGTGGAGGGGAATTGTTGAAACTCTTTAGAGGAGACTGCTCGTTGTATAGTGTCCTCTCTTATATTTGTCTCAAAACTGAGACACAAGTATATTTTAATCTACATGAAATAAAGAAAAAAATCTGGGACATTATCAAATAGAAAATTAGCAAATCGTTCAGAGAGAACGGAATTATCTTCAAAACTAGAATACTGTGATTTATAAAACACAGGCAATATTTTCTTGGTAACAGGTAACGAGAGTATACATCAAGAGCTGAATACATTATCTGGAGGGAATGATAGAGATGGAGAAGGACCTGCTATAAATACCAGAAGGTACACACCGAAACAGTGAAGAAAAGGCAGATGTGGTTGTAGAGCCCGTCCAACAAGGTAATTCCAACAGAAAAATGCTCATACTATTGGAGAAGATGGATGGGATCTCACTTGGGAAGCCATATACAGTCTGAGTCCCCCACAAAGGAAGGATGGGGCTGGAGAGATGCAGAGGGCCTAGAAGAGAGTGGAAAATGAGTAGTAGAAAAGTGCTGGACAGGCTTAGACACAGGGGAGACTGACAGTATTATATACATGTATTAAAAATGTGTCAGAAGTGTGGATACTAGAGGCAGAAGAATAAACAAATGTTTCAACTAGTTATGTATAAATTGACTCTGAAAATTAGAAGTGGGTTTCTAATGATTAAATGTGGCAAAGTTTGCAGCAGTCCTCAAAAATGAGCAGTGAAATAATTGCAGAAATTGTCCAAGTCTGGAGTTTGCAGCAACTGAAAGATTTTATACTTTGCTAAGTAATTGTCAATTTCTTGGTTTAGCTTCTCTCACTATATGTATTTAACCTTTATGAGTAGTGACTCAAAAATTAAGCTTTTCATCTTCTGGGACTCATTTTCAGGCCCTTCAGTCAGACATTTATTCATTAAACTCTGTGATGCATTAGAGCTACTTGTCTTCTCTTGGATATCATGAATACAAACATTCACCATTGGGTTGTTTACAGTGCCGGCCCTGAATAAACATGCAGGAATTACCAGCTGGTTACATTGTTCTAGGTGTGATAGATCTATGGCCTGGTATTCCTGGTTTATTATCTGTTTATTTTAAAACACTTAATTTACTGCTGGGGGAGTAGACTCATCTGAAGCAATAAACATCTGTTGCTGTTGTTACTCTGAGCATTTGCAGCCCATAATGTTCTTGTCCCCTTTGGTAGCTGAAGGTAAATAAGGGAACATCACACAAGTGTCAGTGTGGGGAGACCTGGGTGAGGAGGGGACAGTGTGTGGCTACAGAATTAGGTCAGAATTTTCTTCCAGAAAACATCTTTTCCATGGAAGATCACCTATAAGTAATATGAAAATTGGAATTTAAGTGACAGTCTAGTATCAAAAAATTTATTTCAAAATGTGTGTATTAGTTTTGCTTTAGTATGTTTCTAAAAAAACCCCCAAGCAGCCCTCCCAATAAACCAGGAGTGAATATTGCTGCCTTTGGGTCAGTGCTTTCTCATCTGCAGTCAGATTTCTGCTCAGTTTAGGCTATTTCCTTTCAGCCTTTAAGTTTGAAAAGATTGTGAGTGGTTACATTTACATCCAGTAATTGGTATTCCATGGATAGGAAAGATGGACTTGTTAGGGCTCCTTATTGTCACGATCCCCCATCAAATTGTACTGTAAGACCTCATTTTTAGGTACCTTTGTATCTTGAAAACGCATGTGACCTTCCCTCCTTCCCCTACCACTGTCTCCTTTCAGATAATTTTGTCCTGCTATTTCAGCTAAAATAGCCATTTGCTGAAACTGAATTGAGGAAAAATTCTTATTACCCATGCTAATAAAATCACATAAGCATTTAATCCAAATGATCTCATATCCTCTGTATGATGGAGCAGAGGCTTGAGATCAGAGGAACAATCTTTTGCCTGGGATGAGTTCTTTCCATCTCTATGAAATTTGCCTGTCAAGTCAGTAGTCTCTGAAAAATCCCATTTTACGGACATTTACTAGAAACATACGGATTTTGGTAGCTGAAGTCTCTGAAAATGCCCTGGGCACTAAACCTTCTCCAGAAATACAGCTTCTGAGTGAACTGTTGCTGTTATCATTCCTCCCCACTGCAATTGGTTTTCCTGCAGGGATTGGGACCACAGAGACCATGACTGACCCTGGCTGTTCATGCTGTCACCAGTTTTTGACTAGAGGATGAAACATTCAGGGTCTAATTTTGATAGCATTGGATACCTTTGTTTTTTATTTTATTTTTCTTCTGCAAAATGTCTCTAGGGAAAGGAAGGAGGAGAACAAAAGAGTGTTCTGGCTTTCTTCTTTTTTTTCTTTGAAGGAAATTTATGTTCTGTACCATTTTAATCATAACGTTGAACATTATAGAAGAACTTGGAATGACTAGAAAAGAAATTGTGCCCTTTCAGGAAATATAAGGCCTTTTATTCAGCCCTGTGTTTAGCCACAGAGTGAGAGTAGGTAATTAAATAGTGAATAGGTGCTCACTTACCCCCATAGGAAATACACATGAAAATACTCCTGCTTTCAGAGCACCTTCAGTATGCACCCCTTCATATTCCACAGCTATGACATCTTTATATGATGTTGTGCCATAACAAATGGGAAGATAACCTCACTTTTCTGCCCATTCATTTTTCTTGTCTTCACCCAAATTATTAAACAGAAAGTGATAAACACAGCAATTTTAGCATTCAATGAAACTTCCATTTTTTCTTACTCCATCTTTCTTTGAGGCATATATCTCCAGTTCCAGTTCCTTTATACATGTGGAAAGAATGCAAAGCATAAACCCTTCTGAATCATATTTTCTAAGCCATTTTGTCATCTTTGTTGTTCTCATCTGCTTGGTTTTCAATTTGTCTTTTTAAAATGTCATGTCTCAAACTGAATCAAATCAGTCCTGCTGCTGAAGCCTGAGCATTGCTGAGCAGAGCAGAAGGATTTTTGTGCTGGTTTGACACATACTGTTATTGTTAATATAATCAAGTGTAGCATTTGTCCTTTTTCAGTGTAAGCATCTTACATGTGAATCTCAAGCAGTTTATCATTTAACTTCTAATAACTGTGTCTGTCTTTGTAGGAGTGTTCCTCAGCCCACATTGCTCATAAGTATTTGCTTTGGGTTCAATATTCACTAGCACTGCAATTTTTTGGACTGTAAAAAAAAAAATACATATATTTTAAAGAGTACATATAAAATGCATTAGGCAATGGAAGACTAAGACAAAATGACTCTCTGTGGCAGGGAATATGCAGGGAATATCACAGAATCACAGGACTTTTTTGTGGCAGCCCAGCAATCCAAAGATATTTTTTCATCGTGGTTTAATGAATCCGAAGTAACTTGATTGTCATGGTGAATACAGACAGCCGTGAGTGCTGCATTTTAATCATCCTGACGTACTGCAGTAAGGCTCAGTGCGATTGCTGTTAATTCAGGGAAGATGAACACAGTAATGGTGACATTTGAAACACAAGGGACAGTAGGCACTTCATGGTAGAGTGCAAAAATGTGCTACCAAGATGTCACAGCTACAGATACCACCTCCTGAGTGTTGAAATGGATGTGGAAATCAGCAGCTGAAATAAATTGAAACTACTGCTCTAGATCACTTTACTTCTTCACTGCCAAATATTCTGCCTTCTTAATATGTAAGTTCTACAGATGCCATGGTCCATTTTCTGTTTTCTCTCTTGTGACTGCATTGACTACATCTTCCCAGAGGGGAAAAAAAATACTGGCGCTCTTCAAGTCCCTGTTACCTCTCAGAGCAGATTATATACAATTTTAGTAGTTTCTTCACAGATCAGAGAAAAAAAAAATCGATCTTTTCTGAACTCCTCAGAGTTCAAAGTGGTAGATCAAGAGTACGTGCTTGGCAGGGGAAGGTAATAAGACAGTGCTCAGATGTTAAAAATATCAGATCAGAAATATGAGATAAACAGTCATTGACTGCTGCTAATGAAACAAAGCCTAATACTCACTTGGAGATTAACCACGTTAAAGAAACATGTTAGCTAGGATAAAATGGAATTAGTGCATGGGTCCAGCTGTAAAACATGCTGAGCAGCCCCAGTTCCCATTGTGTGGCAGTTCTGCAGTAGCTCTGCTGTGGGCACAGTAATTTCCACAGCAGGAATATTTTTGTATGGGCTAAGTGTGGCCACATATGGGAGTAGTGGAGAACAACCACTAGATTTGAAATTCCCTCCCTGATTTATCCCATCGTGGCTTCCATCTGCAGACAATCTGGTCTCATTCCTTATGCCTCATCTGTGCAATCTTCTTCTGCAAGAGAAGTCAAGAGAAGAATGAGAGCAGGTTAAAATCTCAGAATGTGGATGATTTCTCTGAGAGTTGTGGGCATTGGCACCTGCAGGATTGAGCCTCAAGGCACTTATCTTTCCTTCACATTCAGACAAGTTTTCAGTTCCCTGAAATGAGGCTGAATCCTGTATAGAAATGAATGCTCAGTGTTCCTGTTGCTGTAATTCTGGTAGGGAAAATGGCTGGGATATGAGGGAAGCCAAATGTTAGATTAACACATTAACTAGTCCTAGCACTATCCGGCTCCCCTTACTTTTCATTGCAAAAGTAATGAAAAGTACTTTTGCAGTTTTCAGCATTGTGGAGTGAAGGGTAAAACATCCACTAAATTCTCCACTGGACCATTTTCTCTGGGTGAAATTCAGGATAATGATTTTGGCAGAAGAAGAGAATTCTTGAGAACAAAAATTCTGCCTAGCAGTTTACTCATCTTGATTTCAGTGGGGAAGGAAGTGCACATGGACTGGGAAACGGGCAGGGATGGGGGATTTGACAGATGATTTTGGTTCTGTTGTACACAGATGTGCAGCACACTGGAGTTTTGACCTCTGCAACCACAAGAGAAGCCTGGAGAGGTCATGGAAAGCCAGATGAATTATTCTGAAATACATGCAAAAAATTTTTCGTATTATTCATTGCAAATGCCCAGCCACTGGATTACATGTGCCAGAGCCTGTGGTCAGTGATGAGAGGGTAAACACTGCTGTGGGAGAAGGGGTAATACATTTCCATCTGAACTGATTACAGTTACTCTACACAAAAGCCCAAATTAAGGTTTTATCATTTTAGGTGTGGTATGCCCAGTCCAAATTCTGCCATGTGATTACAGTGATGGACAGAATTTTATGATAAGACAAAAAAGAAAGAGAAATCTTTCTCAATTGATCTATTTTGATAAGAATGCAAATATCCTGATGTGGTTATGTTAACCATTTAAACTTCCAGTTTTTGATGGAAATCCATGTGAAGTCAGTAAACACTCAGTGGCAGTTAGGAGGTTCTGAGCTTGGACGTATGTTTTCAAATGCAGGTATCATGAAATACGCTATAAAATAGAAATACTTTTTCTGTCAGTAAAATTGAAGTTGCATATAGTGACATCTTGAGTTACAAATCATGAGCTGATTTTGTTTTTTTTTAGATTATGATTTAAATAAATCTCTCACCATTACATTTTGTGTACTTTGAGGAGGGATTATAAAGAGGTAGGAGAAGGTTATAAAATAGAAATTGATAAAAGGCTTATTTGGTGTTTGGGAGTCCTGCGCAAGCAGCTAAAAAAGGCTCTGGAACAGAACCAATCTCTGTGAAAGCGTTATTGATTACACAGAGAAAGTCCATTTTAAACACTTTCATAGCCCTGTGTTGCCTGAGGAAGCAAAATCTATTACACTTAGATTATGAACTTTTTGTTTATGAACTCAGCTGTCTTAGTGGACAGCTGGAAGAAACCAGCATTATTATTTCTTCTGTCTATAAAGCAGAGTTATTAAAAAGCCCGTATTTTTCCCACGTGTCTGCTGCTGTAGTTTTCAGACCATACATGGTGTGAGGTTTGCCGCGTGCTCCAGCGGGAGCTGGAATGACTGGCTCCTGGGATGGCTTTCCAGGTCAGGGAGCTTCTCAGGTCCCCACACCTCCAGCGGGTAAGATCTGGGCTGTACTCCCTGATTAGTGTTTGTGTAATTGCTCCACTCGCTCCAGGCATTTTTCAGGCTCCGTGTTGTTGTGTTGTGTTAGGAGAATGACTCAGATCTATCCGTGGTTAAATAAGCTGTGAAATAAGCTGCCCAAACAACTATCACTCATCAGGGTGATAATGCTGCTTTACACAAAGAATTTCCACCTCTCTTTGACCTAAGGAAAGGTCTAAGCCAGAAAGATGAGAGAGAAAAGAGTGATTACTTCTCTTTCCCTTCACTTAAGAAGGGTGAATGGTAGGCTGCAGCCGAGGAGAGTCTGGATTTTGAAGGTGGAAGAAATCTCCACCTCCTGGGGAGAATACTAGAAGCTGCTGGAGGGGTAGGAAAAGAGGAGAGAAGGGCACCGTGAGGCTCAGAAAGACAGCGGGGTCTCCCTCAGCAGAAATCGGCAGTGGCTGTGAAACTGGTGGCCTGGGCAGGTCGGCTCTGCCTGTGGTGTCTGAGATTGCAGCCAGTGGGACTGAACCAATTCCTGGAGAGCAGGAAAGGTGAATTTTGTGTACGCTATTGTGGTCACATATTTCTTCTGGCCTCCAGTGATGGGGCTGACACTTGGCATCTCATTGAGGGTGAAATGCTGTGACCTGCTTGTTCTTGCGCGGTGTCTTTTATCAATTTGGGCTCATACCATCAATCCAGCTGAAATTGGTACCTGTAAGTTCTTTAAGTCTCAGGAACTGTGAAGTTGATTAAATTGACTCTGAACCAGCATCTTCAAACGCTTCTGCCTGTCACCTCCGTTCCCCCAAAGCTCAAAGCATGTAGAGAAAAGGGTAAAAATGATAAAATGCCAACTTACTTCCACCTAAATCTTTCCTTGGAGCTTACAGTTCTTTTCCCTCTGACTGACCCTCACTTCTGACTGTGAGAAACAGACTATGCTGTGCACAGCATGTTTTCTCTCTTCTCTTGAAATACCTTCCCAGCCTGACAAGTTTTAATGACTCCTTGAATTTTTTTTTTTTATTTTAGCAACAAAATAGAAAAGGATGTGAGAAAGATTTCTTGCCTGTAATATCAAAAGTTAGAGCCTGCTCATTTGGACAAGAGCACCAGGTAGCTGCACTTTTACCATTGATTTATGTCTCATAGAAGATGTGGATAAACACAGAAATCCTGGGAAAACGCCTCAAAGCACTCACAGTTCTATTTTCTTTTATTCAGCTTCTCTTTTCAGTATAATTCTGAATGAAAGCTTTGGCCAGAAGAGTTCTGGCAGATTGTCAGGCATTCAAGTAGATTAAACTTCTTTCTTAGGATGAGCATTGTAGGAAAGGTTTGCTGGAGAATTAGAAAATAATGTGATGAAGTGATAGAATTCTTATAAAATTCACAGACTCCCTGTATTTAAGATCTAGGCATACCAGCTTTCATTTCTGTTAGCTGTGATCTCGCAGGGTTTTTTATTACAGTTTTACAGAGGTATGTTTAAAATACAAAACATCTTAAACTTTCCAAAAATAGCTGTTAGGATTCTTCAGCACTTTTCTCTGTACAAGTCGTAGTCAAAATTAATCAAAATGTTTGCTCTTGATATGAGCAATAAGGGTTTGCAAAAATTGCTGCAAGTATAGCAAAATGTATGATTGGATGAGTGGGAACTGTTTTTTCCTCAAAATGGCTTTATTTTGATGAGTTTTTTTACCAGCAGAGACTCAGTGATGAATGTGCACTGGTATCTGAAAGCAGTTGAGAAGAAATTCCAGATTCTCTGTAGCGGGCGCTACGGGAGTCATTGATTTTTAGGGAAAGATCGGTACTGATTTCAATGAATTGAACTTTTCAATTATTAAAAAAAAAACCCCAAAACAAAACCAAATATGTAATTCTGTCCCACCAAATGGGTGTTTGTGTTTGATTGCTGCTACAAGAGTATTTGATGGAACTGTTAATTTTCTTAAGCCGTGTTTCCTTTAAAGGTGTTTTACCCCAGTTTAGAACTTAGCAAGTTCTTTAAAGCTGCTGAAACAGTGCTCTGTGATTAAATAAGGGCCTCTAAATAAATGTTTGTGATCTTTAAACAAATTACATTAATTCGAGGTTTCTATCTGACGACACCTGATGTATCAGTGTTGTCTAAAACTGTGCTGCCTGAAAGGAGGGATGGTATTGACAGGCTTTAAATTGGTCTTTTTGGTTTTACTGAATTTTAATTAAAAAAGAATTGGAATTCTCTAAAGTAGTCAGTGGGAAGGAAGATTGTATTGGTGAAAAATCGTGTGGGTAATTTACAAATATGCTTACCAATACCAGCCAGGCATTTTCAGTGCAAACCAGACTTAGCAGTCTAGGTTAGTCAAATTTGATTAATTTGCCTTCATGTACCTTTTGGCATATTGTTTGTCTTCTTAGGTTTACACAGACTTTAACAACTAGACCAGAAACACAGCTCTGTGAACAGGTGCTGTGGGCTGGAGACAGCTTTGGCCATCAGGTGGGTGCTGACAGGGAGTTAGAATGGCTCAAATTCCTTCTCTGAGCCTTTCCTGCTTCCCCTGTGTTTACGGACAGAAAAAGCAGTTTCGAAAAAAAAGCATCTCCCTTCCTTCAAAAGTGGGAAGGGAGATACTGGCCTGGAATATCAAAAATAGGCAGAAAGAGGTTTTATCCATACTTTCTGCTCCTTGTAACTCAGTCACCTCATTCATGTAACTACATGCATTAACAACCACAAGGTTTTGCCCCAAAAGTGTGGGAGCAGAACATGGCATTCCCTAGAGCCACTCCATGCAGCAGAACTGATTCAACTGTTCTGTTCATATATAAATGTGAGACTTTGGTGGTTAAAGAACCAGTGTCCTGAAGACTTTCTGTCTTCTCTATATCCATTTTTTTCTAGAAATGCTCTAAGGGGATTACTCTCAGCTAGTATTTTTTTGTTCTATTTGTAATATTAAGACTCCAGGTTAGAGTTTGGTTTAGTAAGTAAGCAATGGCAGGTGTGCTGTGATTAAAAAAAACCCCAGCAGATTCAAGAAATGAAGAGCAGCAATGGAAATAGTAGAGTAAAAGGAAAAGTTTGGTTTCCCTTTCTCTCTGAAAGTTTACTTAGCTTTTTGTCTGGGCAGACTTTTGATAGATTGTAGCCATGGAACTGTAAAAATAGAACTCACTTTTACTTGCTTGTATTGTTGGCAATGTGGTAAAGGCTTGCTTGCCCCCCTCACTTACCATATCACCTCTCTAAATTATTATCAACACAGAGCAGTCTAGATCTTCCAACTGAGTATGAAGTTTGAGTAGCCATGCCAATTTATGCAAACTCTTGAAAAATAACTTCAAAAATTAAGTACTTGCCTCATTAGTCTGATCTGCAGGAAATGGAGAATTATCAATTATAAATAAAATACTTTAAATACAGATTAATTAGTTCCATTTGTGGAGCATTAGCTAAATATGGTTCTGCTATTATAAAAATCATGCTAAGGTAGCCATAATATATTTAGCTAGGTAAGCTGAATGTTTCAGCTTCCCTTTTAAATGGGCCCCTTTTTGTGTCATCTCTGATCCCTTTGAGGCTGGACTTCACTCAGCATCTTTATTCATAGGATCGTTTCCTTACTATATCATTATTTACTTCAGGAATTCTTGAAGATACCATAATCTCATACAGCTTATTAACATTTCAAAAGATCTTCCTTCGAGTCACAGATAACATCATCTGTGGGAGAAAAATCTCGAGGTTTTTTGTGTTTGTTGTTTGCTCTGCTCTGAAGCAGTAACAGCTCTGAACCAACATTTCAACTTTAATGATTCATATAGAGTATTAAAAATGAACTCCTTGAATTAGCAGTCAGAATTGACATCCTTGAGCAAAACTTTGGCCAAGTTATTACAAGTGCTACTGGTGTGAGGAGGGAAAAAGTGCTCAAGTCAGAGACTGAGCCTTATGAGGCACCTCAGTGAAAACTGGATGGGGAATGAGACGGGTTCTGCACAGGAACAGTTAAAAGAGCAGCCAGGCCACAGACAGAATAAGAAGCAAAAGGTGAGCTGAGAGAAGTCAGGCCAGCAGAAGAATGAAAAGAAGTATAAATAAGGGAGAAAAATGTTAAGGGTGACCGACGGGTCAGAGGGTGTGGAAATCTAGTAATGGATCAGAGCCTGGAAAGGAGAAGGTCATTGCAGGCTGTCAAGAGGAGTTTCTGTTAACAGCTGGATCTTGGCTGCTGTGGAGGGAGAGGGGCCTCGGGGAGTTTCTGTAAACAATGAGCTGCGAGGTGAGAGGGGGAAGAGCCATATTTAGTCCGTGGTGTGGGGGGAGGCTGGGGCATCAGTCCGTGCATCCACAAAGGCCGGTGGTACCACACAGGGGCAGCAGGGAGACACAGATTTGAGGAGAAAAGCTGCTTCTGGTGTACCAGTTCATCTTCACATTGAATTCTAACCCAAACAGAACAAGGAGTTTACAACCAGGTTACAAAATATGACTGGAGGAATACAGAGATGGGGAGCATCCACCAGTTTGCTTTAGTGTCCAGGGGACACTGCCATTATCAACTTCAGTTCCACACTTCAGATAAGACCACGCACAGAATTCTATTATTTAGGAGGAAGAGTTTGAGGCTTTACATTGTTGTGTCCTGTAATCCATGGACATACATTTTATGTAAGTGTTATGATTATATTAAGTGCATTTAATGATGAAAATCATTTGACTCCGAAGGAATGGCTAAGATGATGTGCCAATATTTCTGTATGAAACAGGTTTTTCTCTTTCAAACTGTGAAAATAATGATTTTTTTCTTGTTGCTTCTTAGTGATAGATTTTTTTTTTTTGGTGATGGTTTCAGATGTCAGATTAGATTTATGGAGAACTGTCATTATTCTCCTTTATTATCTGGATTTTTTAATGAAGGTTCTAGGTGGTAAGAACTCTATCATATCTGCACAGCCAGATCACATTAATTTCTAACAGGTTTTTTATATATATTTTAGTAACATGATTAGAGAAGTAAAATGCCAGAGCCATATTTGTCCTTTTAGAAGACACTAGATACTAAAAGAAAGCCATCTTAGCGAATGAATTTTTATGATGTAAGCTGGGCATGAATTCAAAACACTATTACACTTGGAACATAAATGTGTTAAACTGAAATAACTAAATTAGAGCAGACAATAAATAAAACTCGGGGGGTGTGCTTTTACTGCCTTAACAGAATGAACTCCTCACAATCATGGAAATTATCACAATATCACTAATAGAAGGATTTTTCTGGGAAACAGACCAGACTATGTGTCTCATTCCAGCACGTTCAGACATTATCCATAGGGTTCCATCAGTGCCATTCTTTTATCTGTTGCCAATTGCCACATACAATTGGTTATATTTATACAGTGGTTGTAATGAAAGTATCAGTTAGTGATAGAAATACGCCTCCAGAGCAAATCCTTCTCGGTTTATTCATGCCACTGAAGAATGGCACTACTCTCCTGAACAGATGGGGAGCATTTAATATTATAGTACAATAAAAAAATCCTTAATCAAAGAACACTACATTAAAAGAATTACAGAAGGTTAATACTGGTGGCTTAATGCAGGGGAACAGCTTTTTTATTGAATTCCATTGGAACACATTTTGCCTTTGTGCACGCTTCAGCATGCAGCATTAGCTGAGGAAAATTGTGGTTGAGTACAGGACAAGGACAAGAGAGGCAGAAGGTGAAGAAAGAACTGATGTAAAGAGAGATGCAAGCATCATTTCCTAATCAAACTAAGACTTGGATGTGTTGTTTGATGCTTAATTTTAGAGCTCTTTTAATTAAAAGCATCTTCCCATACCTTTGGATACTGTTTTCAAAGGGCATGTTTCAACTCATGGGATTCCAATTGAAATCAGCTGAGCTTCTTGATGCTGTTGTCTGTGGTTGCAAAATCAGAGTCTATATGGATCCAAATTCTTAGCAAGTCTGTTTGAGAAATGACCAGGACACTGGAATACCTATTTAGGAATTTTCTGTGTCAACAACTGGTCTGTGAAAGCAAGAAGGCAGATGTGAGTGTAGATTTAAGAGGTGCATTTCCACTGAGTTCCTGACACCTCTTCTGAACTTCTGTAGTGTTCCTGGCAAATCACATCAGGTAAAAATACTCCTTACATTGTTTCTCTTATTTCAGCACTGATCTGTACCTTTTCAGCCTCCTATTGCAATAAAATGCTATTCTATTTTTAGATCCTGCTTCCAGGCATCTGCTGTTTCTTATTTTCAGAATTTGGATGCTAATGGCAAAACACTAGAAATAACAGTCCTTAAAATGAATTTATTCTTATTTTAAAATTTTTCCTGGTACTTTTATACTGCATTATTTAGGAATTCAAAAGTCCTCTTTCGTTGCCTATTTCATTTTGTATTTCATAACAACTTTTCCTTAAGTGTGTGCAGGAAAGTGCTGGAAATTTGAATTTATCTATTAGGAGGTATAGTAACCCTACTGATTGTTTCTCATGCTTCTCAAATGTACAGAGCATGACTAAAATCAGGTCAATCTACATCTGCATTATTATTTTCATTAAACCCCGCTTATTGTTCATCATGGTTTTTCTTAAACTTCCCCAGAGAGCACACATAAAAAGATTCATGTAAAATTTACTTTTAATAGCTATAGAATCTGAATAATACTGGTCAGGAGAAACATTGTTGAAATTCTTTCTGTAAATTTTTTGTAGTGATTCTAGACATACAACTAATTGCCTGTGATTATTTGAACTGCAGGAATTAGATTGGGATATATGTTCTGTTTCCCATCTCTTTCACTGATTTCCAGAAATAAGAGGCAAAATAAGGTTAGTGGTGTCCAGTGATATTCAATTGCTATATTTTGCAGCTAAAAATGGAAATTCAAGGAACTAATTTCAATATTATTAACTCTGTAGAGGTCTTTGCATCTGTGCCTAATCCTGAGGACAGCATTTGTCCTGAGTCACACTGAAAATGGCTGTGCCATTTCCAGGGTTTCCATAGTGCTGTTTCTTTCCCCCATGTTGGCACCTGTGAGCTCTCAAACACAGAGGAAAAAGAAAGACGCAAAAACCTAAAAAGCCAAACAACAAATCCCCACCAACAATCACAAATAAAATAAATTATGCTTAGAATCTGTAATTCTGTTCTTTCCTCTGTGAAGATCATTAATTTTGTGATCTAGTCTCTGTAAAATCTCTTTAAACTGGGGTCAGTTCTGAAGTTCTGTTGAGGTGCTGGCAGCAGAATCTGACTTCTGGCTCAGTCTTGTCTGCGAAGATGCAGTTTGGGCCAGAGTTGTGCCTGGTTTCTTGTGTTGCCAGTGGTTTGGTTTTTTTAATCACCTGCTTTATCCAGGATTGGGATGGTCAGGAATTGATTAATACCATACACATTATATAATTTTCAAGTCTGGGTGAAGCAGTCCTCACTGGCTACATTTTTGAGCTGGCATTGTTAGATTCAATTTGGAATTAAAACCCACCAACTAATCTGCAGTCTTACCCAAAGTAGATGCCAGCTCAATTGAAATAAACTGCATAACAGTCTGGGGGATACTAGCATACCTGTGCTCTTTTCCAAAAATTACAGATCTTACATGCAGCTACTTAAACCCCCTGAAACATGCTGACTCGGACTTTAAAAGGGTATGAAGGTAAGCACATTTTGTGATAAAGAAATAGCAAGAAACCTCATGAAGGGGAAACTACCATCTGAAATTTTGGCTGAGGCCGAGATTTAAGATGCTGTGTAAGAATGGTATTTCAAATAAGTAGGAGATTCAATACATGTGCCTGATTGACACAGGTTCAGGTCTTTTTGCCTCTGTATCAGGAGAGCTTGGAATCTTGGCAGTGCATGTGTTGCTTAAAATAACATTCTGAAAACTAAGTCAGTACAGAACAAATTGCTTTACTTGACCTGTGGTAGAAGAGGCCTTTCTCACAGTGTGTCAGCCTTAGGAGCTGAACTTGCAGCCTACATTTGTACTTCTAAAATAAAAAATGAATTCAGGCTGCTTGGCACCCAGAAGGCAGAAGGCACAACAACCCACAAGCTCATGGAGCTGAACTCTCTTAACCTCACAAACAGGAAGGCTGCACCGAGGCTGCCTGAGGGGAACGGTCCCTGCAATATCCTGAGAGGCCAAAATCCAGCTGTGGGCACTGCCCCAGGGTAAGAGCAGAGGAAAGTGTGTGCCAGGGTCCCTGCCCTAGCAGGGCTTGGCTGCCAGCACAAGCACAGCTGTTCTGGTAAGAGGAAGGGAAAATGTTTCTCCCCAGATTGCAGCTCTAAAGCTCTATTTCCCCTTGATCATAAGGATGTCTCTCACCATCAAATGAACTACGTTTCATGCATTTTCTCACTCCAGAGTTGGTGGTGGCGGGAGAAAAGGAAGAAAGGGTGCTTGTGATGTTTATTCTTTCTTCTGTGGGACAGAAAATAACACCACCCCGCTGCCTTGCAGCGCTTCGTGAGCTGTACACTGACGCACTTCCCACGGGGAAGGATAAGTCCCGGTACTGGTGTTTTGACAGACTTTGTAGCGTGGTCTCCTACGGAAACTAGACTTGTATAATCATAATGGGAAGTGGCAGAGGAGATGGAGGAAAGAAAGGAAGGGCAGGAGAGATGGAGCAAGGGAAGGAGTCCGTCTGTCTCCCTGTCTGTGTGACCCTGTTGTTGTACCGCTGGCTGTTCTTTCCCTCTTGGTTGAGAGAGATCCGTTTTTGTTCTCCAGCAGCAGGGAAGATGTTAGCCAGAGCTTCTTTGACTCTGACATAAGGAACCAGCAGACTAAACTCATCAGAAACTAGACTTCATTAATTCATGTGTTAGCAGTACTTCTTTCACTCTTCTATATTTTTTTTTCCATAGGAACATCAGCAAAATAAGTATGAAAATGTAAAAAAATGCTTTTTTCTGAAAAAGCTTTCTCAAATGAAAAGCCTTCAGCTGTTAGACTATACACAGACACGTACACATGTGCACACACACATGCCATCTTCTTTTTGTTAAACATATGCACACACATAGACACAACAGATATTTTTGTCTATGAAGAAACTTCCATGGTCTAAAGTAACATAATAATCCCATTATTTTCTTGCTAGGGTTTTCTTTCTCCATCTGGTAGACTGGCATTTTGCAAAGTGGTTAAAATAGCCTGGCTTTTGAAAACGTTTTGAATTGCCTGGTCTGATAGACTTGAGCTGAGGGTGGAATTATATTTGTGATAATCAATTATTGTGCTGAGACACAGCTGAAATTCAATCCAAATGTCTGAAAGTCCAAATCTCTCTAGACCATCATGTTGATTATAAACACATCACGTTCAGAACAGCTTTTTCTTCCCATAAATCCACAGGATTTTATAAACAAAGGAAGAGCAAAATAGCCAAATTTTTAGCTGATAGTGTTGGAAATCCTGGCTTCTCCCAAACTAGATCCAAATTCAGTCATATAGATGGCATTTCTTGAAAATGGATGGTGTCCAAATGTAATGCCATATTCTACAGCTACTGTGCTGTGTTTTTTAAATGCTACACTTCTGTTTAAACGGCAAAGATAATATATAGGAATGCAAAAGAAAGGCAGACTTCCCAGCCTGTGATTCTCTATTCTGTCCTTGCTAAGAAGAGAAACAGAATTACAAGTGAATTTCAAATATCAGTAAATCTACTTTCTTACATTGTAGTCCAACAGTATTTGTTATTTCTATTAGAAAAAAGAAGTGAAATTCATATTGTTTGCCTTTTGCAGTTATTCATCTAGTAAGAGTAAAAGTAGAAAATAATTTTGTAAAATTGCTTTGAATAAGTAGTGAACCTCTTACCGAGTGAAAAATGACATACAGTTGTTGCATCAGGTTTGTAGGTGATTAGATGGATGCATCTGCACACGTATAAAAGTTCCTAATGCAGCAGAGATACTGCAAATGCTTGTCTGGCTTCTTGGTAGCATTGAAGCAACATCTCATGTTAGACATAAAACCAGAAGCATTTAAAGTAGAAAAATAACAATATTGAAAACGTTGTTATTGAAAATAACAATATAAACGTAGAAACGTTTACAAACATCTACGAAATCTGGTTTGTGATACCAATGACACCTCTTTGTTTGAATTCTTACACACTCTGTGTTTTGCCCCTCCGTAAAGAGGGATGGTGGGAGAATACTGAAATGAGTCCATGAAGTTTTGAAATTGCAGAATTCTGTGGGGTTTAGGACCCACAGGGTTGTTGACAAGTATTATGCCATTGCACAGATCCCTTATACCAGAGTTACCAATGAAGCCAAAAATGAACAGTTTTTAAAAAGTCCTTCTTCCACACAAAAGCTGGGTGACATCCTAAAATAGGAGAAAATCTCTTGAAGCAACTCGGTTCTCAGAGAGGCTTCCTGTTCTAAAAGTCCGGGGCTAAAATGATGAGGGGCGCTTCTGAAAGTTTTTTTCCCAGATGTCAATATGCACCTCCTTGTTTGTTTGAGTGGCTGAGTGGCCATGAATCACGCTGGCATTCCGGGTTCTGTATTGAGGGCAGGATAGCTGAGTAAAGGGAGCCCGGGGCCACGCATTAAACACAGGGAAGGAAAGGGAGCGCTGCCTGCCTGCCCATTTATCTGAGCACTGACCGCCCCCTGTGCAGAGCCCAGCACAAAGCCTCTCTAAGAGTTTGGCCCCGGGCAGTTCAATTTGTATTTAGAGTAGCACGGCTGCCCACGTTTTGCATTTCCCGGCGTTTCAGCTTGTGTTTGCTGCGTGTTTCATGCCTTGATAATGTGTGTGGGAGGGGAAAGGGACGGGAGCTGGGTTGTGGTACTTCTTTGCAGTCTGTTATTAATTCTGTGCTTGAGAGGTTTAGGCCTTGAGAGACTTCGACCTTCTGCAAGACAAAGAGGGGCACGGGACAGCTCTGTCCTGCAAGAAACCTTTGTAAGAGACGTTTAGCTGAAGGACAAATTCACTGGCAAACCAAAAGACTGTGAGCCTCCTCCTGAAACTTCTCAGTACTTGAAGGAAAATTCACTTCAGGAAATCTTAACAGGCTCTGTGACTGGCACAGTGAGTTTGCTGACCCTTTGTACAACAGAATTCGTGGTATGATGGGTTTAGGATGGAATTTTGAGTAAGGCTCTGAATTGGGATGCAAAGTAATCTGGAATGCATCATTCTGTTGTTAAAATAGAGTACATTGGTATAATGTGCTCTATAGAGTACATTGATCTCTTCCACAACTAGTGAAATACACATATACATCACAGTCCAATCACACTCATAGGCATCTGAGAATGCCTCTAACATTACTTTAAGAGCACACCAATGATATTTTTACTTTTCTCCTGAGTCATTCTCCTTTCTTATGCACAGTACAGTATGATATATAAGAATTGGGATGTCTTCTAGTGATATGTAGTAACACACCATTCAGCGAGGAAAAAGAAGTTTCATCTTGTTAATATTCCATATTTCATTTGGTTGGCTCAGTGAAGCCTTACATATGTATTCAGAGATCGTGCTTGTAGATGAATGTGGAGATAGAATTAGCAGCAGAACCAAATGCAGAATGTTAAAAATGATCTGGAAAAGGTTTCAAATTCTTCATTTCTGTGGCAAGAATTATAACTGGACAGGAAAATGGCACCGGGTAAATGAATTGTAGTGACACTTAGCAGTAACGATGGAGGAGAAAGGTAAAAATTTTAGTCATTAGTTTTAGAACTTCAAGGTCATCATATTTGAGTTGTTCTCAGATGTTGCACCATGGAGAATTAGATAATTGTACCTGAACTAGATACACATTAGCTAATTTTACACAATTTTCCCATCAAGCTTACAATTCTCAGAATTGAAATTTAAGAATACATCTTTTCTATTAATTTCCTTTTTAAGACTTACCATGCAAATAGTTTACACCGAGCCATAATAATTTATTTTCATTCTTTCGTGCTCTGCCTTCATTTGAATGACAAAAATCATAACCAAAGTAGAAAATAGTGCAGATGTAATCCACCCTTGCGTCACAAATCATAAAAAGAAAAAAGTAAGGCAACAATTTATAGTTTTGACATGCCTAAATTACTCATAGGAGTTAATACCTATTTTTCCCTGTCAAATTCTTGTTTGAATCTCACAGTGGTTTATAAGTAATTTATGTGCAAAACATTGTAGCAGGCATACAAGACGGTATCTAATTATTCCAGTCAGAGAAATTGCAAAGCTGCAAATTTTAGGCCTTCAAACATGCCACATGTTATGGTCTGGCTTCAGGGTAGAGCAAACATTTTAGAGATACTGATTTTATAAGTTCAGGTTTTCCAAGACAAAAATGTTGCAGGATACATGGTGTAAAAAAAAAAAAATGCTGTTAAATTTACAGGACTCAACACACAGAGGTGTGGGAGATCTTTTGCTATGTGCCAATCAGAGATAGGAAATTTATCTAGCCACTACTGTAGCTTGAGTTAAAGTGGCATAGAATACGCATTTTAAACAGCCTTGTATTAAAATGTTTAAATGCTTCACTTGAAGCAGCAGAAAGCATCCATTAGATTGCTCTTGAGCTCTGTCATTGCAGTCAGTTTGACATCACTCAGTTTTACATGGTTTAAGTGCTGGCTGCTCTTTAATCCTAATTTCTCCCTAAGTGCTGTTTTTAGTGGAACCTTTTTTTGCATTTTCAGTACCAGGCAGGAGCCATTTTTAGGTCAGTTAAATCCTAAAAATGCTGTCAGACAGTAGACGGAGGGAGCAGCAGCAGGAAAGCAGGCTTTGGCAGTTCCTGCCATGTCAGAAATGCCATCAGTGGGATGGAGAGTACTCTCTAAAACACATCTCTAAAATACATAGACTGTGAGACTATTTTAGTGTTTCAGTGCTCTATCTCAAAGTGTGATTCTGCCTTTATACATAAAGATGGTACGTGCTTGCATCTGTGTTGCTTACAGTGACTCTGTTTTAATGTATTTTTAATTGATAGAAACAAAAGAAAGAGAAGAAACCTTTGGAAGCTTTGTCTGTGGTCTGAAAGCCAAAGCTCTGCCTTTTCTGCTTTCTGCCTCATCAGTCATGAAGGTTTTGCAGAGAGAGCTGAGTTGATGCCAGTGCTGGTATGCCAAAATTGAAAGCAGCTCCCTTTTCTAGGACTGCATTAGCTTTGCAGCACTAGCAGGACTAATAATGAATGGCCATTTATTTCAGTTACTGGGGGAATCAACCATGCCTATGGATTTACACCGGCAGCAGGTCAGTTACATGAAAAGGCACGGAATGCAGAGTAGAACAGTGCTTGAATGTTGGATGAGTGCTGCTCTGGGGCTGTTGGTTGTCACGTCCCTGCTCCTGTACATACACACATCCATCACTGGGACAAGATGGACCACGGGGCTCCTTCACCTCAGGTGATGTCAGTGCTTGGCAGTGCACAGCTCAGAAATGTGTGCACAGTGCTACCCAGCAGCGCTGTTTGCAGGGTTCCCATTGCCAAAATGGATCTTCTCACCCTTATTTAAACTAACTTCTTTAAAACATCTGCTTTGCAGCCGTGGGGAATGCTGGATTAACAACTGTGCTTTTAATAAAAAGTATCTTGCACTGATTCAGCTCCTCCAATGTGCATAGTCTGTTTTTCATATTACAGGCAAATATTTGAGGATGTCCACATTGCAGTCTTTAATATTTAGTCAAGGTTATTAAGAAAGTAGTATCAAATTAGAAATGTGTTGCTCCAGTATGATACTATTCCTATTTCATTGAGGTTTTCCAATGATCACTGTACGTTTCACCCATTTTCTCCCTGTGCCAAATTAGCAGATTGCATTTGAACACAGCAGGCCAAGGAATTCCATTCTGAAAGAAATACATGATTCATTCTTTTTGATACGCATGCTTGAAAATTGGTATCTTCTCAAAAGTTCATCTTATGATCACAATATTCTTAGTCTATAAAGGCCTGATTTTAGCAACAGTACAAATCAGGTCAGGATCTGTGAAGAGATCCTAATTTGTGCAAGAATTTTTCCCCTCACATTTATATTATAAATGGTCACCTCTTTTTCCTCAGTGTAAAAGCTCAGTCAAAGAAGTATGAACTGTATCAATTTATACAGCTCTGTTAATCTACTGAAAGAAAGTAAAGAAGAAGAAATACAAATTGATGAAGGTACTGTTTGCTATACTAATAAATTAAATATTTCAGTACTTTTACATAGGTGTAAGTGAAAACCAGTCAGATAACTAATTTCAAGTTTGAAAGTCATATCGTTTAAATCCTTATTACTCATCTTCTTGACTAAAAGTAAAATCAGCTAAACTGCAGTGCCCAAACAGATGTTAAATCAAAGCTACATCTGAAGAGCACAAGTTTCTTGCAATAAAATATGTATTTCTGTGTTTTCTGGCATCACATTTACTGTGTGAATTTGGATTATCTATTATACCATTGTACATATAACAGCAGGGCTCAAAATATTTTTATGTCTGAATAAGTCATTTCTTGTATAATAAACATTAAAGATATGCTGCTGTATTTAATTTCTGGAGAAATGAAAGGCAAGCAAGTAGAGAAGTGGTTGCAATAGATTGCTTAAAAGTGCTCATGCTATGCAGAATTAGACAGGAAACAAATGAAGTTTTATGGAAAAACAGTTAATACTCAGTGATACAGAAGTTGGCTTTGCCAAGGACACATCATCGCTCAGAAATATTCTGCACCTCATACTGGACATGCAGAACCTCGTCTCAAAGGTAGGCTTGGATTTCAAATGAGCTCTGTAGTTTGGTTTAGAAATTTGGGGTTGGGCAGAGGGGAGGCAGGCTCAGAGCTTTTCCTACAGCCGGCGTGGACTGCCTGACTTCCTGTCTGGGTGGGAGATGAGGGAGCAGCTTTCAGACTGGGAAATCAGGCACTGAAATCAATGACAGGATTAATTACCTGCTAAGTCCTGAGACCCTGAGCTCAGTTCTGTGTGTAAAGCATTTTGTGCTTTATTTATTTATTTATGGACATTTTCCCCTGCTGCCTGAGATTAAGAGCAACCCTGAGGCTGCTCTTGAGTTACACTTGAGTGAACACTCAGTTCACTCTGCCCAGCCCAAAGTTCACTGCCACGTAAAAAGGTTCAGATGCTCCTTCCTCTCTGCTCCACCGAGAGCCTCTTCACGGCAGGAAGCTTGACCAGGTAGATGAGGTATCAGACTGGCCTTTTATCAGGTAATGGCAGGTTTAGAGATCAGCTGCCACTCTCAGAGGCTGAGAACTAAATTCTCTGGGGGGAATATCAGAAAAAGGTGTTTGTTAATAGATTATTAGATTAGATGGGGAAAACCTAGCAGGGCTGGAAGAAGGAACAGAGAGATGAAAGAAGACAGGAGTCCCCTTGCAAGCTTTTGTCACACAAATTTCCTAAAATTGTGCTCACTTCTGGAAGGGACAGATGGTTTGTAAAGGCTGGAGGCTGAGTGCCCACAGAGACACAGGAGCTTATTTATACTCACAGCTTCTGCCTTGCTGAGTACACCTCCAAGGGAGACTCTCCAACCAGCAGCTATTCTTAAGTGAATTATCTTCTCTGGTTTTCCTGCATGGAAATCCAGCCGCAGGGAAAGGAAACCCTTCCAGCTGGTCAGGCCCCAAACACTTCCATCCACGAATCTGTCTGTGTGGAGCTGCTGCATTCATCTCCCCTGTTGTAAAGGCAGCAGCTAAATCCATCCTTCCTTAAGATCCGTACATCAGATGGAGATCAAAACAGACCTTTGAAAGAGGGATGATAAACCACAGGTATGCCTTCAGTTTATGGCAGGGTGCATTCTGCAGGGTGCTGCCTCTCCTGCTGTGATTTTTCTAGGATAGGAAAAGCTCCTCTTTTATGACTCTTTTGTTTCTGCCTCTTTTTTTGCCACATTGTAGAGCTGGCCATGGCAACCTGTCCCCAGACTTTCAGACAGGTCAGATTTGTTATCAATACTTTTGCTGAATGGTAATCTATTTATGATTTCTTTCAAGAATTCACAGTGTGAATAAGAAAAGTAGCACAGGTATATTTTAAAGCAAGTGCTAAAGGCTGAGTTTATAGAAGAGCAGTTCTATAGATTGTGCAAGGCTTGAATTTGACAAAGAATTTATTCTAAAATTATTTTAATGAAAACTTACCTTCACCAGTATTGTATCAATTCTTTATTTTGAGGCTCAGGATATCATTAGCTGACTAAACATAGATTCAGCTCAGATCACCGCTTACCTTTCATTTCAATAAACACAGTCATCCTCCAGGACTTAGCTGCTCCAGTGAAACCACAAATCCAGAAGAGAGTGGAAGTCCAGTTCAGCAAACAACACCTATAAAGACCACTGAAAAACAGTAAGAAACATGTCTGCCATTGTGGAAAACAGTGTCTGCCTGAATAATTTTTCTCTCTTTGCACTTCATTTAATCATTTGCTGTGGTGTTTTCGGTTTTGGGATGACAGACAGAGGTATTTCAGAGAAAGACTCTTTCATTGTGTTTCTGGTAGAAAAATCAGCACCTTTTCCCCCTGCAGATTATAGTGTGACATCATTGGCCAAGCATTATCTGTTCTGCCAGAGAACTTACTATGGACTGCTTTCTTTGGTAAGTGGAAGCTGGTTGGAGCCTTCCCAAAAGCACTGGTGAGTTAGAAGGTGAGTTGGATGTAAGTCATTAAGAGCCAAACCATTGTGCAAGTAGGTTGGTCAGTATTGACAGCCGGATCAGTATTTACAACTGGACCTTTCCAAGGTCCCAGCATAGGTTAACTTATTTGAGTGAATGTTCTACAGTCCTCTGTCCAACAATGACCCCACGAAACACAGGGCAGTAGTTATAAAACTAGTTAAAGGCTCCTGAGTAAATGGGTACTAACCTGGTGAATTAATATTCCCAATCACACATAGAAATCCAGTTCTGATTTGTATTTTTTGTTTTTCCAAAGTTTCTGACATGGGTGGTATTTACTGCAAAAGACTTTATTAAAATATATGACCACTCATGCATGTAAATGAAATCTGAATTACTATAAGCCATAGAGATGAGTCAGCAATGTAGATTTATGTCTGGTTTAATGTGGTAAGAAGGATCCTCTGAGAAGAAAAAAATTACTCATATTCCCATAATTTAAGAAGTGAAGCCCCTCTCAGCAGCACTTGAATACCTTGAAGGATATACACGAGGACTTTTCATAAATTACCTGGTACATGTAAAATAAAGGTTATTCAGAGTAATTATGTAGGACAGTCTAATATAGTAGGGCTGGAATTTACTTGAGTCCATTAATATCATTTGTGTCCTGTCAGAGAAAAATCAATTAGAGGTATACATCAGAGGATTGCACTTTGTTCTGAAAAGGTGGAGCATGTACTAAATCCCCTTGGATGTGTGGGTCAGTTCCCTCAGGTCACTGTTGTTTAGTGGATTCATATGAACTGAGCTAACTGTGGGTTGTAATTTTGGTGCTGAGTATCTAAATGTCAGCTACAAATCAGTTTATGTGTGTAGCACCTACTGTGGATTTCATCCTAAAAGGACTAACAGCAAAAATCACACCAGACGTCTGTGGAAAAACAGGGGTTACACTTACTAGGAGATAGACAATTTTTTTAGGGAGCACGAAAAATGTGTCCCTCCTTTCCTTTCCTTCCTTTCTTTCCTTTCCTTCCTCTCCTTCCTTTCCTTTCCTTCCTTCCATCTTGTTTATTTCTTACAGTGTATTTCATGTCTTCAAATAAGTTAATACAGACAAGCTAAGTAAAATAATGCTGTTCTCTGGTCTACCATTGCAAAATGTCATTAAGACTATAATTGATTTCATAATATATATTTGCTCATCTTAATTCCATTTCCGAAGAGTCTGTAATAGAAAAATAACTTTTCCAAATGAGGAAATAAGCTTAAGATAATGGTATGATAAGAAGAGCATCCTCATACCCCAGTGGAAAATTCCTTCTGTTCTATATCTGAAACTGCAGAGAGAAACTCTGTAAAAAATAATTGTCTTTCTCACTCTGAGAGTTATATCACCTGCAGAAATGAGTGTCTCTTTTTTCTCTAACCTATGAAGTACTTTTCACTTGTTTATCTCCAGAAATGTCCTACATTTTACATGTCCCACTAGAGAATCAAAATATTTCATACCACACGGAGAGATAGGGGTTTTTTGGGGAGGGGCAGCCTGCAGGAATCCTAAGCTCCTGGCAAACAGGAGCAGTTTATTCCAAATTCTTGGCAGATAATGAAGAAATGTGCTTCTTACCCTAGATCTTTATTCAAGAAATTTCTTAATGGAGTGTGGGCATGTGCTCAGCTCCTTAAGGGTTTAAAGAAAGGACCTGCACTTCCTGATAAGCCGATTAATGCCCGGTCTGGGTTGCTGTGTATTCTCCAGGTGATTTTCTGGAGCTGCTTAGGAGGTGTTTGCACTGCTGGTACAACAGAATACAGCTCCTTGATGGGAGTAATCCAGAGACAGAGCCATTGATAGAGCTGTTTAGCTCCATCCAGAGCAATGGGAATGGGACAAGCTTCTCCACTTGCCCACAGGCAAGAATGCACTGTTTGGCTAGCAAAACACACCTTCCCAAGAGCCAGATACTTTGTTCTGCAATCCTTTGCATGGTTAATTTTTTTGACTCGTTTATGATCTTGACTGGTTGCTGACTAAAATGGCCTTTCTCACCAAAACCTGGTTCAGCTGGGGGCAGAAGAGCAGCTGTTTCAGGTAAGTGTCTCTTGTTCACACTGTTTTAAAGTTTGGGGCTTTGCTGCTGTCCTGGGGGCATAACAGAAAACCACGGGGGTTTCAAGATGTTGTGGCAGGTCGTGTTTGAAATCCTCAAAGGCAAATAAGCAGTTGGCAGTTGTCACTTTATGGGTTTTGTCTCAGGGATTCTCTCAGTTACGACCTTTTTATAGTGTTGGAGAAAAAACCCAATTTTCACCATGACATCTGAGTGAATGTTTGAATTTACATCTGTCAGCTTAGCGTGTTCCAGTTCCTAATTTTACAAGGTAATAATTCTATTTATGTTTTTATACTGTCGTGGAAAAAATGTCCAGTTCTCCAGCCTCTTCTTGGGAAATAATGTGTTGTATTTGCAGTACACTACCTTGTATCTTGTTTAAGTTTAATGAAGCCCACAAAGCACTTCCACCAGTTTTCTAATCTAGTGTTATTCCCATAAACCTCTCTGTAAGTCTTGTTTTATAGGCAGAGTTACTGGACAGTGATTTAGCTGAGTTCTTATCAAAATATTAAATGAGTGATGAAATCAACAAATGTTTTTTATTCAGCTTTCTTCTTCTGTTTGTTTAGTGGCAGCTGCCATGCTAATTAATAGACGGTGACACAGCAGACAGCAAATACCACCACACCTTCCAGCTGCATTTTCATTTTCTTACAAGACTGTCTCCCATTTTAGCAGTGGAATTTTTATCTTCATTACAAAGAAAAAATTATTAAGTGTATTTTTAAAGTCTCATTTACATATTCTTGAGGAAAGCAGAATCAAAGAAAAAGTGTTTAAGGAATTACTGAAGCATCTGATTAATTGCAGGCCTTTTTCTCCCTTAGCTGCACATTAATCTTGAATTGCTGCTTCAGTCTTTCTGGTGACTGAAAGCTCCCCATTATTCAGGGGACTTTTCCAGCTGTCTGTGTTGGTAGCAGCAAATGACACTCATAGGTCTTTGCTAAGAAGCTGCCTAAATCTGAAAGCAAACAGCACAACAGCATCATGAGAGAGCCAGAACATCTTTTGGGGCTGTCTAATCCATCACGTGCCTGTGAGAGGAATGCAATATTTCCCCAAATTTGTCTCCAGCAAAAGGAATTTGTGTGTAAAATCCCAGTGGGAGAAATTTCCTTGTGATTCACAACACTGGTAGAACTGAACTGTGCAGTTAGTGCTGATTTGCCCTGTTAAAAACAGAAAGGGAATATGGCTTTGGGGTCTTGCTACCTTCCTCTCTAACATTATTGGTGTTATCTTCAGCCATCTGAAGATATTTCTGTCAATGGAAAAGGCTCAGCTGGTTCTTGGATGGGCACATTCTTGATGGCGTCTGTGCTGGCACACAGGGAACAAGAGCGCATTGCAGGGATGTGCAGGGAATAGGGCAGTTGTGTGAAGATGTGTAATTATAATGACCAGAGTTTACCAAGATGACTTTTTCCTGCTTTCATTATGGTGCCCAGCAGCAATACATATTTTTCTTGTGTCTGTGGACTCCTGCTTATAAATGCAGACAATATGCACTGAAATAAAGGGAAAGATCAAGTCTGCAAATGAAGAGATGTCTCTTTATACTAGTTAAGGCCTGACCTACGTTTGCCTAGTTAAATGAAATTAAAAGCAGTGTATTTGGGATGTTTTTGTTCCATACATAGTAAATTATTGAAAAACATAGTGTTAAATGTAATTCCTGATCCTTATTCCTAGCAGCATAAATTCATTATTCAGACCTGCTTCCAGTGAAATTTAGTTTCTGCTCTCACTGAGACCAGGATTGAAAGAATCCATATTGATGTGGGAAATGAAGGCAGCCACGTTTTTGAATGTGATTGAACATGTGTAATAAAGCATAGTACTCTCATTCATTCTAATAGGCATGATTAAAAAATAGTTTTCATGCAAGCCTACAAGTAATACAAATGAATTAAAGTAATTTAATTGCAAAATATTTTAGAAGTCACAATGATAACTTAAAAATAACTGCTATTCCAAATTTTAATAAGATAATGACAGCTTCATTAGCTTTAAAAATGTGCATAATTTACAGGAATGTTGTATTAGCATTGAGGTGACATTTTCTATTTTATTCAGATTAAAATTGTGTAAATAGGCCATTTGAAATGCTCCCATTGTATATTAAAATTAACTATCAGGGAATTAATTTTTCAGCTTCTCTGGAGAGTTATCCTTATTCACACAAGAAGTCTCATTGATTAATGACATTTTTCAAGCATAATCAGATGACATTGGGACAAGTCTAAGAATTACTCATGTGAAAAATACCAACTCCATCCTTCTTTGTTGAAGTATTTGCTGATAATGGTTCTTTTCATGCCATTTGCTATTGCAGTGTTCAGTGCTGTACAGGAGACAGTGGGAAATTCCAACCATCTACTGCCAGTTGCCTTGAAGAGTTCTGTGTAGCAAGTTTTAGTCTCTTGACAAAAAATGCTTGTTTTTATAAGCAAAGTCCTTCATGGACTCCCAGAGCAATCCATGGACATGAGAGAGTCTCTGGAACACGGTGGAGAGCTGTGGTTCAACTGCTGCATTGCAGCTAATGTCAGAACAACTTGTGTTCCTTTATCAGCATTGGATAGACTTAGTGATGACCTAAATATGGATGCAGAGCCCTAGCTTATATTGCTAATTTTATTCCATATTTCAAATGTTTTCTAGTTTTTCTAACCATGCTGTCATGCAGCTGTTGCTCTTTGAAATGCTCTTCCTCACACAGAGTATCCTGCTTGCATCGTTGTTTCTGTGACTCATTAAAACACACATATGTTTGAAATGAAAACTCTCCAGAGCATTTAAAAATCATCATCTGGTAGTATATTGAACAGGGTTCCTTGGCATTTACGAGAAGCACTCGATAAAATGTGTCAGCTACTCATCCTGTAATTTATAAACAGATAATCCTCATCAACAAGAGAGAGGGAAATGCTTCCTAAAGCAATTTTGCTGCTTTTGTAATAGATTAGATTTGTGCAATATGGTACATAATTCAAGAGAATATTCGAAGAGTAAAGCCATAGATCCTCTTAAATGACTCTTTCTTCTCCATAAGTCTAGGCTGAAGACTACTAACTGTCTCATATCCTACTCTACTGATACCTGGAATACATTAAAATACTTTTTAAAGTTTTTTTGCCAAAGAGAGGCTTGCTGCTCTGATCCTATTTGCTCAACCTTCGTAGTTGATCATGAGAGAAAAAAGGTTTTGTTTTTGTTATTACTTTTTGTCATAAAGACTTATTTCTTAAAATAAGGGAAGTATTAGTAGCTGCTACTACCTCTGACTGCTGGATCCAGCAGCTCAAATAAAGAGATTTAAAAAGTAGTAACCAGAAGGTAAAATGTTCTCACATAATTGTGTAGCCGTCATTGTCATTGTGTATTCAGCTGCTTAAATAGCACAATCTTTCATTCACCAGAAAAAAACACCCAACATTTGGGTTGAGTCATTCCACTGAAGGGCAATAACAGTGTTAATTCATTGGAACTTTATTGATATGCAGAGTCTTTGTGTGAAGTGTTCAAAAGGAGCCAGTACTTTTCCAGCAACCTCGGAAGACTTTCAGAGATTCTGAGGAGGTGATACATTCTTTCAAAGCACAGTTTTCAGAATTATCCCTTCAAGCCGAAGAGAGAAGTGGTTATAATAGAATGAAAATGGCACTGGGGCTCTGCGTGAAGAATTATCAAAGTCAAAACACAGAGCCTTGTAAGCAGGCCAAAACTTACCTTTAAAAGGTGAATGTTTTAAAAACAGGATGGAATATCTCTGAGGAGAGTTGAAATCACTTTTGTCACTTAAATTAATCTGTCCCTGTGTCCTCTAGATGATTTCATGCCACAAATAATTGATCAGCAAGAGAAATTTGGGCTGTGATTTAAAGGGAATTAATTCTTAATTAAGTTGGCTTAGTTTGGATTTTCATCTTTAGGGAGAATATGCTGCTAAGCATTCCTAATATCCACCACTTAGTTTAATATTAGGAAAACCCTTCATAAGAGATTAAGGAACTCTTTTCATGAAGGAGATGGGAATGAAGTACCTGAATTTAAGACTAAGAACCAGAACTCCTGGCACTGTATGGGGGTCTGGTGTCATCTACCAGGTTAGCTTCCAATTATCTTAAGAAGTGAGGCAGAACAGCAAGTTCAGAATCCCGTGTTTGCAAGGGAAGCAGGCAGTTAATCCAGAAATCTTTACATGATGGTCTTTCCTCTTCTGTTTCTCTGATACAGCTTCTATCAGCAATTTCCATTAAGAATAACACAGTCCCTTTTTTGGCACTAATTGTAGGAGCTTATGGGAACTTCTTCTGGAATATTTCCAGAACTGTGTATATTGTTTCAAAAGTGCTGCTTCCTTCTCTCCTATGGTAATTGTTATTTATTCTGTCCAGCTCCTGGGTTATTTGCTTGCAGATGGATGTATTCACAGCACTTTAATACGGTTTGGAACATTAGTTCTGAATGTCATTTACCATTTTATTTTTATGTTGCCTTAAGAGGTATTCTTAAATAACCTGAGTCTCTGTTTCTAGCACTGGAACACTGTACAATCAATTGCCTTTGTATGTGTGTGTTGATAAGATTAGTGGGATGCTGTTCCTTCCACAGTGTATTTCAAACCCTGTGTCTACCTGAGGACTTGATGTATTTGAGAATGTTACTTGATTAATTGCTTGGAGTGCCCACAGAAGTCAGGAAATGAAGCACTGTGGTCAGTGCCCATGATTTTATTGCAACGGTTCTGAAGTCATGTATTTAGATGAGTTTCTGCTGGTGTGTTTTTAGCCCTTGCAGCTATAGAAAAAATGTGATACAGAAGACTGACGGGAATAGCAAGCATCAGAGAGACTCAAAATACACACACCCCTCATGATTTTAAGACAGTCTTGCTGTTTCTTAGGGTCTAGCTTGCAATTTGTCAGTCTGAAGGCAGGCAGCCTTGCTGAAGATAGAAAAGGAGAAAATTAAGGGAAAAAAGAGGGAGAAAGTAGAGAAGAGCCAGCCCTTGAAAATAAGAGAGTGAGCTGTGTTATCTTTTTGTGCTACTCTTCTGGCAAGGTATTTGTCCTCTTGACTGACAAAGTTCTTGTGTTTCCCTTGGAGTGTGTCTGTTCATTAGTGTCTCCAGACAGAGGTAGTTTAGGTTTTAATTAAAATACAATTTGCAGGTTTTTTAGTGTGCTAATGAGACAGCAAAAATGAATTCATTGAAAGAGGAACAGATATCTAGGCCTTACAGCAGTGAAAGTTAGAGCCTCATTAGTAGCTAATTATGCAACACAGTATATAAATAGAGCTGTTATGGCATTAAAAACAGCCTCAGTGCATTGCCTAATGACATAAAATGTTTACAGTCTGTTCTGAGTATGGTATAATGTCTTCCTGAAGTAATTAATGGCATATTTAACAGTGACACAACTAGAATCACAATTGCTTTGCAGGTACAAGTCGAGGGCAAGGGAATGCATTAAAGTCTTTGTGGAACAGAGTATTTGTCTGCTCATAAACATGAGAGTTTCAGAAGATGCAGGAGGAACACATGATTTATGCAGGAGGTGGGATAATGTCTCCTTCTGACAAGGATAGAGTACACTGGCCTTTATTTCCAGGTTTTCCAAAAGTGAGCAGTGAGGTGCCAGAGGTCCAAACTGGCACTTCCAAAAGGGGAATAAGAAGAAAGTGAAAAGTATTTTGAAAATCCTTCCTTTTTTTATATAAAAATGGCAATCAAGACTGATAATACAGACAAGATGAAAAGAGATTTTTGTTTCTGTATGAGGGCCCACATAATCAGACACAGTCAAAATAGTACCTTAATAGCAAGTTAAGTTATACTTTTAATAAACTAAAGCATACATAGGATTTTTTGCTGTGCCTAATAAGAACTGCTTATGTAGCTTAATAACCAGTTCCCCCCAGAGTGAGGGAAACATCTTGGCCTAGCACACCAGAGGTGAGCTGTGGGGTTGTTCATGCAAATAAGAAAGGCCTGTAAAAGGATCTGTGCATTAGTCATGATGATTCCAATTACTGTTGTATTGACCAGCAGCCACAGAGCCACAGAATCAATTATTCCTTTAAAAATACAAAAAGCTATTTCCCGGTTCAATTTGTTCAGCAGTCAACAAGTTTATAGAGTTTTTTCTTGGGAAATTATTTTGATATGATGACCAAGTTAAGATACTGATGAATGTTTAGCTGGGGGTAGGAGAGTTGAAACGACTTTGCTGTCAATTCAGTGCTTTATCTTTTAGTTGAGATGCTCAGTGAAGTAACAGAGAGTAATAGAAAACATCATTATTGCATGTGTTAATGACATTATCTAGTGGGAGAGCAGTTAATGACCTGCAGGTTTGTATTACCTGCAGGTAGGAAAACAAGCTACTTATTAATTGTGGCGGTATTAGTTTAGTTCATTAATGCAAATAACTTTGTATTCGTAAAGAGGTCTGGGTAGGCCAGTGCTGAAGGCCTGAGAAATGTGTTCCACGTATAATGGGTGCAGTTAAAAAAGGTCAGTGCCACCATTGCTGAGAGCCACCAATTTGCCTGATTCGTAATTGACAAGGACAGCTCTGTGTGTGCATGAATTATTTTTGCTGATCACTGAGTCTGAATTTTTAATTACCGTGGTTAGTGTGAATTCATCAGATTTGCTGTGTTAAAAAATTTCTGTGTGGGCATGCTTCAACAGAAAACTGAAAACCTTGTCCACAGAGAGATCCGCCAGGAACATTTTTCTGGATTTTGAAATAGTTTATATTCTGTATTTATAATCAGGAGGGCAAGCAGGGCACTCAGAAACTTTCCAGATTACAAAATATTTCTTACAGTGCTGCAGATGGTTTCTTTATTGTTAGAACCCCGGGATCTTATTTGGGCCTGGATGGACATGATTTGAAAGATGCTATTAGACAACAAGCAATTAAATTAGGGGAATAGCAAATGTAGAGGAATTAAAGAAATGGGTTAGAGCTTTGTCTCTTTTTTAGGTAACTAGCTGGCTGTGTATCACAATATACAGGAAAGAAGAATTAAAATGTCCTGTTTTGTGGAGAAAGCAGATGAGGGATGGAACATTTCATGTTGTTAAAATAGAATATAAACTGTAAGTGTGCCCAGTGGAGAATTTTTCAGCAAGGAATAGAGAATGTTGTATGGATACAAGTCACGTGGAAATAAAGGAACTAAGAGTAGTTAGAAGGGGCCCAGGGGTCCCTCTGGTACTAAGATATCCATAATCCTTATCAAAATCTGTACGCAGAACCTCTTAGATAATAAAATACAGCTTCAAAGCCAGCCAAAACAAGCCCTCACGCTGGATCTCATCAGAGGGACACGTGAAAGCAGATGTTCTGTGGCTAAATTAATCTTTAGAATTTAAATCAGTTCATTCTCTTTTACTTTTTTTTTTCATCTTGTGCTTTAGTTGTTCCCTTTACCTTGCAAGTTTTCACTACTGGATCCCTGCTCTCCCAGTGTCCTTTTCCTTTGTTTACTTGCACACAGGAATTAGATTTCAGTAGAGCCCAGGATCATGGTCCATGAAGCTATACAGCTAGGACATAAAAACTAAGCAGAAGAAAGTGGTGGCTTATGTTCTTTTCTTTTTTCATTTTTTCCCTACCAGCTAAGAGAAGTATCCTCACAATTCCTAATCATGCGGGGGGGAAAGAATGTTTTATGATTAGATTTCCTAAATGCTGGCTTACCTTACACAATCTGAGAATTCCTCTGAAACCATTAGATTTGTATTACCAAGTATGTACGGTTTAAATTATTTTACAGCTATTTAAATGTGAGGCTTTAGAAACCCTTTAATATCAGTTTCTGGCAAGGTTTTGATATTTTTCTGCTTTCATTATAAAAGAAATAATCGGTGTAATATTGTGGTTATTAATGTAAATTGCCTCATGTATCAAATCAATGATGGAATCATCCAGTGGAAAAAAGGTCTGGTAGATGAATCTTGATTAAAACATTTATGGATCAGAATGGTTTGAGAGACGGTAATGCAGTGGGGCAAACCTTGACTTTGTTTTTATAGATATTTTTTAATTGAAAATCCTCCCTAAGTTGTAATTCAAAGACTTACTTTTTAAATTTCTTTATTAAATCATATTTATTAAGAAAAATATGCTTCTTTTACATGGCTGTGAAGAGTATTGAATTAATTCCAGATTAATCTTTAGTGAAGATGGAAAAAGCCGGGTTCTGGAGACCGGTATGCAGTTTAGCTTAGTGTGCTGCTCTGAAGTTCCTGATGAAGGAACCAAAGTGGATATTCTTGCTAGAACAGGTCCAGGAATGATCTTTCTTCAGCAGGGGAGGTGGGGGCAGAGCACTGGCCAAAGCCAGACCAGTGTCCATTCCCTCTGTCTAAGAAATACACCAGAAATGCAGTTAATCCAGTTGAGGACAATCATCCATGCCTGCCATTTCAGAAGAGGAAGAATAAAAATCTCTCTAGACCCTGGCCAGTTGGACTAAAATACAGAGAGTGCAGGGAAAAAAGGCTGGAATTTCCTTGCCAGCCCAGCAAATAATGAGTTAGTACCTTGTCACACAGAGATTGAGATTGCCTGCAACTGTCTGTAACCCATTGGAGCACTAGCTGGTATTTTCCTTCTTTAAATGTCTGCTTCTTTTGGAAGTGTTGCTGAGTGTTGCTAGTAATTGCCTGAAGACACAAAACACTGTGGAAAGTAAACATTCATTTAAATTTGCATTCTTCTGGGCAGTTCACCTCTTGAAATATCCCAGTCTTCTCCCAGTTGGTTCTTCCTGTGCCAATCTCTTGCAGGTCTGCCCTAATCAATTTATTCTCCATCTCTGTTATCTTTTCTGTTTTGACAACTGTGTGCCCACAGCCTGATGTAGGATAAGTGAAGTAGAAGAGGCTCAGGCAGACATGGAAAATCAAATTCTGTTCCCGACATATGGACAGAAGTGAACTCAGTTATCATCATGAGCAGCCACAATTAATAACTTCTGTTTTGTTACCAATACAAACAAACATGCTCTTGGCTCATGACCAGAGCTCTGAGCAAGTGTTCCTTACCTTCTGATGATTCAGTTGGTTTGAATGCCTTGTTGTACTTGTGGGAAGGGTTTATGCTGCTTTTCCCTTTGGTTATAAACTAATTTGCTGCAACTACCATTATGTGAAATCTATTGGTGTGTTTTCTAGGTGGGCTTTTAGATCTTCCATTTGTGTCTTCTCTCTGCCCCTTTTTTTGCCTTGTTCTGTTGTTTAAGCTGTGAAAATATTTCTCTCTCTGCGGTGACTCGGGGACACCAGCAGAGCTGTGACAGTTCCATATCTCACCTACTTTGGCAGTGGTTTCTGCAGAGATCCGAGTGATTCACTTGGGACAAATGAGCATTTTTTACACACTTTGACAGTAATGCAGAGCTGAATTGCTCCTCTGAGGTGAAGGTTATCACAGAGAAGTCAGACGTGTCACAGCTTCCTGCACTAAGTGGAAGGTGATCTGTAGCACCAGTGTGAATGCAGTCCATTTCCTGCACTTTCTGGCTAGAATTTAGTTAGGACTGTCAGCATCTTCTTCATCTCCACTGTCCCTGGGGAAATTGCACAAAACATAGTACAGTGGGAGATTAATACAAAAACAAGTGCCCACTCTGTCATCAAGTTAGATGTGAGTAGATCCTATTAACTCAGTGGAGCTACAGTGAGTTTTCCTTAATCTGTACGAAATGTGAAATGCCAGAAACTTGCTTTTCAATAGTAGCAAAATATTTTCAGAAGCTTTTTGGTTTTTTGAAAATGAAGAATGCTTAGTGGCATTAGTCAAACGTGATGCTAAAGGGGAGCTTGCAGTTACTTGAGAACTGCAGGGTGAGGTGATGAGATCTGCTGATGTGGCAGAAACACAGGTGGAACCATGTACAAATCTGGAGGATAATGCAGAATTTGAAGTGGAAGGGCAAGAAGAGAGAAGAGGTAATCTACTTTCAGTAAAAACATATCCAACTAGGAGCAAAGCTAACTGTAAAGAAAAGAAAATACATGTAAGCACATTTCTAAACTTCTCAGAGCTCCTTCATTTTGTAAATACCCATTGTGCTTTCCATGTTCAGCAGAAAAAGATCTGGCAAACAAAGTGCAAGGTCCCCCGAGTGACAGTGCTGCTAAACGCTAATGACAGCCAGGCTTGTGCAAGCGAGACAGGAAGGGTGCAGCACTGCAGCCATTCCCATTTTCTCTGAGGAGATTGATCATGCCACCTGAAATACCAAAGATTAAACCAATAACTCGTGCAAAGGGTTTATGCAGTGCAATAATGCAAACCAAGCGAGCTGACCACTTGCAGCACTGGGATCATTCCTGCTCGGGGCCCCGTAGGAGAGCAAGGTTTGCCACACGCCGCAGACTGAACCTTTTGGCCGCTCAGAAAATGCTTTCCCTCCACAACAGCACCTTCCATCTCCAGTAAAGGGAGCTGTGGTAACACAGGATTTTGTGACATACATAGAAGAGACTTCGTCTGCTTTATGAGCCATATAAAAATAAGATTAAATGTGCTGTCCACTAAATGGGAACAGCATCAGGATTCCAGCCAAAGAGTAATAGGATTAATCTCGGGAACATAAAATGTGGTATTTTAGTGTAATGTGAATCCTCCCTCTTAAACAATTGCAACAGGTGTGCAGCTTTTGCTTGTTTCCATCATATCTGCTTAGGCTACTCTGGCAAACATTTGATTTATTCCTATATATCTAAAATGAATCAGTATATTTATTTCTGCTGGTTGGGTCATCTACAAATCAGTTGGCATGGCATACTTTCCAGGGAACTGCTTTAGCAGCCGTATCACTGACTTCAACATTTTGTCAGGATTCTTCCATAAGTAAAAAGAGCAATGGGAAAATGTCCTACAAAAACTGCAGCAGCGAAGTAGAAAACTCTGAGATAAAATAGAAGTTAATTTCCTATTAAATGTGACTGGATGTTTCAATTATTAATTGCCATCTATTGTTATTTAAATCTTGGGAACATGATGAATGAGAGCATGAATGATGAAAGTGTTTGTGAGAGAAATTAGATGGAGGTGATTTCTTGCTTCATGTTCCACAACATATGTCGGAGTAAAGTCCACAAATTCAGAGGAGACTTTGACCCACTGAAGGAATGGGAATCAGCTTGGAGAATTTAGAAAAATCCAAAGACTTTGCATAAAAAGCTACTTTACAGTTGGTATGAAAAAGCTGGAAGACCAATGCCTTGCTTAATAAAAGGATCACATTTCATAGAATATAGATTCCAGTTTTAATAAATACATCTTTTTTTTAAAATATAAAGCAACAGTGCTACTAGTCTGGTCATTACTGGAATTAAATCCATTATGATACAGTTAATAGGGTATTTCCTGTAGTGATATGTTATCTGAAGTAGTGTGGTTTGTCTTTATTACAAATTCTGTCCCTTTTTAGGGAGAAATTGTTCTCCTTTTTGTTTGTCCTAAAATTGTGAGTTGATAATAGTATTGATAGTATTTAATGATACTGTCAACAGCTGCTTCTTCACTGAGAAAGAAGGCTTGAAGTAAATAATTTTTATGTGGCCTATGAACTTTCATTTGTGTTTAGCTGTATCCAGGTTGTTCCTAAATATGTCTTAAGTTTCATTTAAACAAGGAATTATAAATGAAGGGGTGTATTCACTTTTGCTATTCAGTAAATTTTTTGGGGAAAAAAAAAAAAGTGTATGACAAGTTGGGCAACAAAAGCCTGACCAAGGCAGTAGGCCTAGGCCAGCTTTTTCTTCTTCATTTAAAATCAGATTTATTTGGTCTGTCTTGCTGGAATCTCTTCCTCAAATATTGTGTGTGCTTGCACTTCTTATGCTTGGGACAGAAATTCTCTTGTTATATGTAGGATTTATTGAAATACTCTACATTAAAAATAGAATTTTCAGCCTAACTCAGGACAGCAAACTAGAGAAAACAAAGCTGATGGTTTGCATTCATAGGTAGCTTACTCTGAGTGTATATACACTCCTCTTATCCGTGTAAAGAGGGAAAAATAGATGTTCCTGCACAGTTCAGAACAAGGTGAAACTTTTTAAATCCTCCCCAGCCATAAAGCACATCTGTTGCAAAGCTGCAGAGAATGGACTGGAGAAACACTCTGTCAGTTCAACGTGGCTGTTGGAAGAGGTTGCTAAAGCAGACAACAATGTAGCCACTGGGATCAATTTTTACAATGATATTCAATAAGTCATTAACAAGATTAATGAACTCTAATAAAAAATGAAGGCTCCTATGCCACATTTTACTCGGCTCACTGTAGCTTAAAATTGCATTTCATGATTTTATTAGACATATTACTTATTTTTTCCCAAACTGGCCATTTTATTTAGGTTAAAACATATTAAACAGATTTTTTTTCCATAGAGAAATAGGATTTCTTTTGTAAAAAAATGACTTTGTACAGTAAAGTACCTTCATAACATAAATAGGTATGTAATCAATAGGCTCAAGTCTGCTTTGCTGCAGTAGCATGAGGCTTAGATGAGCTTTGAGAGTGGGACAGTGCATAACTGCACTGCTTTGCAAAAGTGCCTGGAGCATGAGGAGTGCTCTATCCAACCATACATCACCTCGGGAAGATTATTTCTTTTGGGGACTTACATGTAGGGGGAGCCCTGCTAAAGCTCTGTTCAATCCTCCTGCACTGTATGACTGTAACAGGGCACCCACGGAACCACAGCTCAGTGAGCTCCAGCACAGAGGGGCCCAGCTTCCAGGGAAGGCAAACTCACGTGATGAGACCCTCAGCACAGCTGGTCTGGGTGACAGGGTGTCTCTGTGTCACATGGAGAGGCACATGTGTTGCTCTTGGTGACACTTGTGAGAGGACTAAATTAATGAATGGGAAGAGAACTTACTCAAAGAGAAGTCCAAACCAGAACACCACAAACAAGTTATTCTTTGCCAGTGATTCAGAGTGAAAGAGGCTTGATAACCATGTTCTTGCATCTGTATTATCTCTGATCTGAGCACTTCTCATCTGATCCATTTTTGTGAGTGTTTTGTCTGGTCTAAAAAATTCCAGCTTTGTGCAGCATCTGAGAAACTGCCTGTCTTTCATGTCCTACTGCTTAGTGCTCTTCCACAGAAAATTTCTCCTCGGGATTTATTGTAGCCCTGCTCCTTTCACATACCTTTGTAGTCTGCTCTCTCTGAAGACTATTATTCTTCTAAAAAAAAAAAAAAGACCTCAGGAAATTAAAGAAGTCTGGGTAGGAGTAAGAAAAGTTTAGTGGATATAGTGGCCAGTCTTTCAGAATGTAGTTTCCAATCAGTCAATGTGCTGGGAGTTTGTGATGCATCCTTTTGTGCTCCGCTGTGATTCTTCTGAGCAAACCTGACGCAGAGAAAGTGGCTTGTGTCAAAACACGGTTGGTTACACATTTGTTTTTCCTTATGTGCAAGTTTGACTTAGAAATTACCTCGAGCGTTTCATACAGCTGTGCTCTGGAGACCAGATTCGAGATAGGGTACTTCTGTGATTTAGAAGTTAATTTAAAGGACATATAGGGTGTTGCAGCATGCAGAAGCAATGCTTATTTTTGATTCACAGAAGTCCTAGTTCCTGGATTGATTGGTTTAATAACCTTTCTTAATAAAGTAAACTGAATGCATCTTATTCCTTTGGGCTTGTGGTGTGGAGAATAGGAAATTTCAGTCTCTTTATAACTTGTTAGCTTTGACTTCACAAAGCATATTAGAGTGCCGTGCTCTGCAATTACTGCTTTATGCACACACCTCTTGTTTGAAAAGACACCTCTGTTATACCTGAAAATGCATCTATTTACAGGATATAAGTGAGCTTTCAGATTTAGCTCTCAAGCTGGATATTTATTTGAATGTTCCATTTGGAGCAGTTCTTTTGCATTTCCAGTGTTTTGTCTAAGGGGTTTGTGGTCCTGAGGTGGTACTTCAGGAAAGCAATCTTAGCAGGAGGAGATGATTAATAGCACACTTCAGCAAGTTCCCCAGTTATGAGTCAAGTTAAATGTTTGTTTCTTAGTAAAATCTCACTCAAAAAAATAATTTTCAACATATACTTAGATTCTTCATCCTATTCCATTCCACTGTTTTGCCTTCCGAGGGAAAAGAGAGGCTTGCTGCAATGATTTAAATATTATGATAAGCCATCTGGGAAGCTGCTGACTTGTACCAAGTTTTAATTTACTGTCTTCTTCTCAGAAAACATCTCGAAAAGCCTTTCTTTTATGGATTCTGGGAAGGCCTTTAAGAGGTGATAAATGTGGGCAGTGACCTTCAAACTAGAACTGGCTTGGGATCTTAAACCTCATTCATTTTCAGCAGAGCATATGCTTCCAAATGTGATGAGGGAAGTCCAAATGAGAAAATCTCCTGCCTGCTTGAAGTCTGGACATGACAGAGATGTGTTTTTCATCTTACTGAGAAACTCCAAAACAAGTTTCTCATTTAGGAACCTGAAAAGCATTAGATAGCATTTTTTAGGTGTAAAGGGACGGTTGTTTCTCAGTTTCAGGGGTTCATACTTGTATACTACTTGTGTATCAGAGGATCAACTGAGACAGAAGATTATATGAAACTCTTGAAGGAATGTACTCCTTTATAACTCTTCTATGCAGATGTATTAAATTCTCCAATTACAAGATTCAGAAAAAATTATGTTGTACTGAGAAGCAATGAAGGTAAAATGTAAACAAGGTAACATAGTTTTGGTTGATCCCATGTATTTAGGAAGAAAAGGTTCTGTTGTTTAGGAGCAAAATTGTTCTCCAGTGGTGCTAAGGATTGGGAACAGAAATCATCAAGAGCTTTTTGTCATTTAGAGGATTTAGGCTTGACTTTGTTGGTGTCTTATGGAAGGCCTTTGGAGAATTCAGATACAAGCTAAAATGTGAGAATTCCAAATGCAGAAACAAAGTAGTAAACAGAAAGGGGCAACGCAAATTGAAAACTCAGGTCGAAAAATATTTTTAAAATCTTACGTAATCTTGTTGTTCCTTCTCATTCCTACTGTGCAAAAAGCTGACAGGGGCATATGGAAGCAGCAGTGTAATGCCAGCACCGTTGGAAGGATGGTTGTTTCCTTCTAATTTATTTACCAAAAGGGTCCGCTCCAGACGCAATACCTGTTTTCACCCTGATCTCTATTTCACCACATAATTTTGTATGCTGCTGAAGCTTTCAGGGAAGAAGACATGAGAATAATTAGCTGTTTCAGTGGACTTTCAAAAATAGTCTGAAATACTGTTGCCATTATGGGCACATAGCATTGTTCTGGATGAGATTCAGCTCAGTGTCCTATAGGAAGAAGCTTGGGAAGAAATATCACGAGGTGAGAAAATAGCTGTCTGAAAGGAGAACCATTATGGGATAGGATGCATAGAGTCATTAAGCTGGAGAATAAATCCTTCAGGAAGAGAGGGATACAAAGTGAGTTTATAGCCTAAAAATGTGTTAGCTAATATTTATAATGTGCATCCATCTTTCTCTGTTTCTTGGCTGTGCGCTGGGTCTTGGCTGGTCTTGTATCAAGTACAAATAATATTAAACAAGTGATTAATGTCTGTTTGAGACAATTGGAAGGTTATTTCCAGCTTTTACAGTGCTGCTTTTTGTGCAGCACACAAGCACAGTATGTGAGGTACTCTGCTAACAACACAGAGAGGTGTTTTATTGATCTCCTTCCATTCCACTTCACTAAATATGCCTATTTTCAGTGAGGCACAGCACCAGGATAATCAAGTCAGCATCTACGGTAGCTGTCTGGACAAGCTGGGTCTGGTAAAATCAAAGAAATTCTAAAACTTAGAGTGAAGAGAGGAAGAACAAGGGAAAAAAACCCACTTGTGAGGTAGTGGGGTTAAAGTGATTTAAAGCAAACTGGAGGCCTAAAAATAGAGGCTGTCATTTAAAATGGCAAATGTGAATTGTCCTCTGAAATTAAAACAGAGATTTTGAGGATGAAAGTTGTATGTTCTAAGCCATATATATATATTCTTGAAAATGCTCATCCAAACCAACAGATTTTATGCGATGCAAAAATAAAGGAAGAAGAGAGAATTACTGAGTAGATTGGTGTGAAATAAAGGCCTTGTGTCTGTATACATTTTCAACACTTTTTTCTACTGGGAAAAAAAATAATTTCTGCATAAAAATGTAACTTCTTGGTAAATACTGAAAAAACATTAATGCCTGAGCTGGCTGGAAACACAAAAAACTGTGATTAATATCTGATTAATTATTAAATAACAACTTTAGTAATATATTTTCCCTGTAGACACAGTCATAGTTGGTATAACACATATTAAGATAATTGAGAAAAGCGTGTCTATGTACAAGAATATACATATTATCCAAATGGATTCAATTAAACCCATATCAGCAGTCAGTGCCTCAAAAATTAGGAAACAGCTGATATTAGCAGTTCGAGGGCATACTTAATTTATCCCCACTTGGATTTTGGCAATATTAATTTATTCTGGAGAAAATATCATAAGTGTACAGTAATTTTACAGTAGGTTGAAATGCACAAAAGGGAATGAAACTAATTAAATGTGCAAAAGAATAAAACAAAAGGCAGTGAGGAATGCTTTACTCAGGAAATGGCCTCGTTCAACTCCTAGATCTTGTATTTATATTTTTCTTAACAATCCTGTGAAAAGGCAAAGGGAATATTAATTAAATTATTAATTAAATCCAGAGTTCACACTGTATTGTGAAGTGCTAAGATAACAGTGTGAAGAGAAATCCATTAAATGGGACGCAATAAAATGAACAATAGTGAAATGAAATGCATTATAATCCATGATTTCCCTTATTATTATCACATTATGGAAACCACTTATGTGAATGTGCCTCATGTATCTGATTAGCTGACAAAAGAACAGTCCCTGGGAAGCATTCTTACCCCTTTTTACACAAGGTGTGCCAAAGACATGGAGATACAAAGTTAGCAGCCTTTTTTGGATTACTGGAGGAGGAATTTCTTCAATAGTGTGCATGTTTTGATAAGAATAAGCCAAATTTACTCTAAAACTTATGTTCTGATAAAGCCTCTCTTAGAATAATGTATGATATTCAACATCCAGCTCAATACTTCCAAGATTAAAATATTCCACTCCTGTAAATTAGATAAAAATATAGATTAGAAATTTAAGATCTTATTCATGTTAATCGGGAGTAGAGTTTTGACACAGATGGTCTATTCAGACCACAGATTTTCTTTTCTGACTGTCAGAACATTTACATTTAAGGAAAACCAGGACAAACTTGTTGTCCTTGTTTGTTGAGGCTAACTTGTTTTGCCTTTTTCTTTTGTTTTCAAAAGGGGCCGCTGCTCTGTGGTTGTTCCTAGCGACCCATCCTTCATGGTTGGTAATATCCATGGATACAAGATGCTTGTGGCCATGTGTTTATCTACTTGTCCCCACCTTTTGTATTTTTGGGTTTGAGGATTACAAGTTGATAGCAGCCTCTGTCAGAAACACTGCAAATTCCTTTGCTTTCATGTAACTTGCCCATTTTGGAAAAAGTGCTTGAGAGAGAATATTTATCAGGCACTTACACCATCAGGCTACCTTAACTGCATTTTTTTATCAGCTACACAGTTCATAGGTTGTAATGGTTTCCAGACAGGTGCAGATTTTTTTTGAGATATGTGTAATCTGCATTTTTTCATATGTTGTGTAAATACTCAATTTGCTATTTACCTAATAATGATAAAAAGGTGCTGATTAAATAAATGATTAAATAAAGGCGCTGGTTTAGTATAATTGGCACAGCTGTTCGTGGCTCCATTTCAGATACCAATAGTGTTTATTTCATGGCAAACATAAGACAAAATGGAGCTGGGATTAGCTTGAGAATTCCAATCAAAGGAACTGCCTCAACAGCAGTTTCTTGTCAGAAGTCAAGCAGCAAGGAGGAATTCTTAAGTAAACCACTGCAGCATCCAAAGATGTTTCTTACTCCTTAGGAACAACAGGCCTTCATGTACCTATATTTCTTTTCCCCCTCCTTTTTTGGTCTGGGAAGAGCAGACTTAGTTTGTGATTGGAACCCCTAGCTTGAATTTTGAAGCTTCACAGATTGGACTTGTCTTTTTGCACTACCCTGCAGATAAAAGGCGTCTTTCAGCCAGCCCAGTCTCCAATAATTAGCACCTGAGCTTCATAAATATCTCATTTTATCCCTGCTTTTGTCACTATCCATATGTGAAGTCATAAGCTGCTCTGGGTGTAGGCCGTAAATGAACTGATATTATTAACTGAATGTGTTGTAAATCAGGGCCTGATAAAGCTCATCAGTGAGCAGGAATCAATATGAAGGAAATAGTAAAATTTCAGGTATTTTTTGCTCTGATAAATAAATTGATTACTTTGGGCTCTTCTGGGAGGAAGCATAGCACTGGAGTGGAAACTTGGATATTTGCTTTTTACCTTATTCTGCTATAAAATAGTCACAACGCCAGTAACTTATATTTGACTGAAGCTTTGTCTATAAACACAGCCTTGGTGGTTTTATATCCTTACATCTAATTTTAGTTATGTTCATCATTTACAGGCATATAAATATATCCTGGAGATACATCCTACATATAATAAATAAAATATTTATAGTTAATCGTTTGGGGATTAGAATAGATCTACTTTTTAAACCATATTTCTCTTTCACACTTGTCCAGGTACCTGGAATTTTTTGCCATTCCAGTTGATGCAACAAGGCATTTCATCTTAGAGAAAAGAGCCAATTATTTCTGCTCTGGGAAAGCTCCCAAATGAGCACATTCTCTTCCCTCAAGGCCAAGGTGATCACCATTCTCAGTGATCCATGGGCTCAGACACACTCCTGCTACCGGGTATAATGATGTGACCTTTTGTTGCTCCCATTCCTTGTGGTTTTCCCCCTCTGTTAAGCTATCAGAAGAGTGCAGTATGCTCCTTGCTGCATCTGGGACAGGCACGTTTGTTGAACACATTTAGCATGGTTTTGGTACTGCTACGACCCTCCAACACTGCACTAGGATTTAAAAACAATTCTCCAGCAGCACCAGGGTGTGCTTGAGGATCCAGCAGTCCTGAAACATTCCTTTGGGCACTGGGAACAGTAAAACCTTGTTTGCCTTGTTAAAGTAACGGCTGAAGGAACTTGCATTTTGTCGGGGCTTATTTTCTTCCCCCATCTGTTCTACCCTCTTCTACATACCTTTTTTTTTGCTTCATTTTGAATTCAAGTTCTGATTGTTAGGGAGTTTTCTGAAAGGCTTTGGAGAAAAGATATATGTTGGTTAAATGGGGAGATTTTGGAAAATAAGAGTTTTGAAAGCAGAGGTGAGTTTTCAGTCAGTGTTTAAAGATATGCAGAAAAAAAAAAAAAGACAATAAAATAATCCCCAAATACAAAGACATTGTTTTTAAGGGCAGTTTTGATTTCTTTAAGCAAATTTTTCAGACTTAGTGATTTTTCTTGAAAACAAAGAAAAACAGATTTTCTGTTTAAAATAATACTATAAAAAGGTGGTTGAATATACATTTAAATCACTGTTATATATTACTTTTTAGACATGAAGACTTTTAAAATCCATTTATTGAAATAGCCTGTCCTTTTTTTTCAGGACCTGATCCAAAACCAATTGCAGTCAAAGGTGAAGCTCCAGTAGTTGATAAAATATACTAATCTACTAACTTCAGTTAAAATGAGTATTGGAAAGAAGATTTCAGACAAAAAGACATGAGCAAATTTCAGCTAGGAAAAAATTCTGGATATTTGTGGGTCAGAAATTCTTGCATACCAGCCCTTTATTATTGCTGGCAACACTGCGACAGCTTAGGGGTGCGAACCCCTTTTAAAATGCATATTCCCTGAACAGTGGATTTTGAAAGCCTGTCAGAAAAATCAACCCTTTTAGCAGCATTTAAATGTGCTCAGCCTTCAATATTGCTGAAATCTCTGTGGGACTTCAACTTATCCTTAAATGCTGCCCTTGAGGAGAAATTCTCATAACGAACTAATTTTCTGAAACATGGCCTATACATGCATGGAAAACCAGCAAAGCGTCTTTGTCTTCCAATTTCCTGAACCTCAGCTCAATTATAAAAACACTGATTTTTAAAAGTTCTTCCGAAGGAGCTCTTTTCCTGTCAGCGTGTGTCAGTCTGTCAGTCACACTTGAAGCCATGGATTTGGAAACGGACCTGCAGAAGCAGCTACCTTTGTCATAAATTTAACTTGACAGCTTCTCTGTGGGGCTTTCAATTAGGATTTTTTTTTTTTTAAGAAAAAAAAAAGAAGAAAAGGAACACTGCAAGTGTCAGTCCAAACACAGTGAGCAAATGCTGGTATATGGGAGGCCTACACATACTGCATTCTTCAGACTCCAGGACGATCAGGAACATAAAATGCCAAAAAAGAGGACATCATAAAACTTGTTTCAGGGACATAAGAAGGTCTGATTCTGCTGTTTGAGGGCCTGGGTGGCTCTGGGGCCTGATGTGCGTCACTGAACGCTGAGGGCAGTTAGGCAGAGGTGGATCTGTGACAGTGCTCATAATCCCGTGTTTTCCACTAAAAATTTGGTAGTCACGACGGAGGAAGTTTCAAAAACTCCAACATACTTCAGTGCTGGTTGCTGAAAGCTTGTGTTCAGCAAGAGGGTGGGAGTTGGTGTGGCTGGAAAGAACTGAAACCCTCAGGCCGGGTCGGAGCCGCCTCAGGCCGGGAAGGGCCGGACCCTCAGGCCGGGTCGGAGCCGCCTCAGCCTCGCGGGCANCCTCAGCCTCGAGGGCAGAAGCGCCTCCTGGTGTCCGTATGAAAATGGGATCGACTTGTGGGATCTGCGGTCGCTGGCAGCTCTGCTCCCAGGAAAACCTAATTCCTATGGATCTGGGGAATCCCAAGATTCCGTGAAAACCCTGGCTGCTGTTTAAGCTGCAGGTGAGCCCGTCTGGCCCTGCTTCAGGATTGCCGCCATTACCACAGCCTCTTCAGTTGTGCTAAATGTTACAATCCCGGCTCTAGAGTGGAAGTTTCCTCGTGAAATGTGGAGAAAAAGAATTTATAATTGAGTTTATAGTTCGAAAAGTGGTGAAACTGCCCTTGAAGAAGTTGTTAAATGTGAATTGATTTCTGCCTGAATCGCCAGCAAGCATTAAACACACACAATGTGTGTGTGAGGGGGAAGGCAGGAGCCCGGCTGGGGACTGTTCCTGAAATCACACAGACTTTGTAGTTTTTGTTATTTTGTATTGTCTGTATTTGCCCCTGAAACATGACTGGAAAATGGATAAAAATGCTTTGGATAGACACAAGGGGCGAAGGTGCAAAGGACCAATAATATCCCACACAGACTCTTTGGATGTGTCCCACACCAGCATTCCTCATCCACCGCCTCTGTCTCTTCCACTGAAGCTGTGACTGAGACAGCATGACCAGGTATGTGCTACATTTTAAAAGATACTTTATTTTTATAGCTGTTAATTATAGATGGGCAACAGCTGAGAAAAGATGCAATTGTAAAAAATGCACAAACTTCGAAAGTTTGTTGTAATTTCTCTGACCTGTAATAATTCTGATGTTTTTGTGTGATTTATATGATGACTATTTTGTAGGAGGAAAAAAAGTTTATATGAAAGTGTTCCATTATTATAATTTTTTCCTATTTGATATGGGAGGGTTTGAGGGGGGGCTGGAGCCGATGGTAACTTGCAACCATCAGATTCTCTCAGCAACCATTCCTCTAAGTGCAAGTTTTTTTCTAATTCATGAAATGTGAACTTCATGTCCTGGGTAGCTAGAAAATGTCTCAGGCTTTAATTGCCAAATTGTCTCCCAGCCCTAAATCTCCAACAAACAGACAGTGTGAACTACATTTAAAAGAGACTAAGAAATAACATTCTCCTTTTGAAAATATCAAGAGATCTTTTCAGTTTCCCAGAATTGATGTTAATCTTTAAACCAATTGTTTCCAGATAACATTTGTATTTGAAGAAAGGAAGATTTTAAATGAAGCTTTATTGTGTAAATTCTTGCTCAGCCCTTAGTATGTCACTATTTTGCAAACAATGGTCCCTGCTGACAGCCAGTGGTTATGAGCCACCATCTCTCATGGCAAGGCTGAGAATCACAGGATGGAAAAATATGTAATTCACTTATGAAAATGATTGGTATTTAGGTATAGTTCTGAGAACATGATAAGAAGGTAGAAGAAAGGAGAGGTCATTTTCTTGCAAAGAAATCAGATTCACAGAGTGAAATCTTAGCCTTTGGGAATTAATGTTATATACAGTGGGACCAGCTGATTGTTGGCAGAAAGAGGTGAACACAGGTAAGTAGTTTTATTTAAAATTAACTGGAAACCTGTCAAAGAATCCAAGTATCAAGGAGGACTTCGAAAAGGAGAAAGGCACCTAATTTGTGACTCTGCACGTCTGTCAGGTAAGAAATCCAGTGTTTTCATGTCCTCAGGAACACCTTTGTGGGCTTTTCAATACAGTTGAAAGGAAAATAACAAAAATATTAATTTTTATTTTCTTTTGCTGCTGCATTTCTTGGCTTTGTGTTACATATCTTTATAAAACAGATATTTAGAGGTATTCAGCTAAGTGATGCTTTTGTTTGTCTGTAAAACTCTAAAAACTGAAGTAGCAGAGCTGAGATTTCTGAGTTACAGAATTCCAGTTTCACTTGTTGCTACAGAGAACTTTGTGGCATTTTCTTAAAATGAAAGGAAAGGAAAAATTAGGGACGTGGTTGTGGATCTTGTTAAGGGAGCCATCGGATACAGGCAGGTTTAGAACTGTCTGTGGGTACAGGAGCCAGGAGCTCCCAGTGTCCTGAGCTCTGGCATTCCTCAGAACCTGGGCTGGCACTGATGGAGAAGAGAGAGAACAAGATGAGGGGAGGGAGGAGTTCCTCAGTGGCTTTGTAAGGTGGTTCTCGGGCCCCTGGAGGAGGTGGGAAGGTGTTCCTAGAACTGGGAGAGGACGGAGAGCCCTGGGCGGACGCACTGAGCTGGCACAGCAGAGGAAGGGAAGAACGTTCCTGGTTATTATGGAAACGCATTTATAAGCTCTGCCCTGTTACACACGTGTAAGGGCTGCTTCTTCAGCCATCCCAGCCCTGCTTTTCCACTCTGAGTAACTCCAGGCCTTAAGCCAGGTGAGGCTGCCTTGGAAAGCTCCCTGGAGTTGCTCTGGAGCAAAGCAGATTCCGAACTGTTCCTCCCGCTGAGGCCGGTGTGTCTGAGGGCAGCAGGAGGGAGCTCCGTGAGCCTCTCCCACTGTCACTCGAGCGAGTTTGTCACCTGCCACTGGCAGTGCTGTCCCTGTGTCCTGCGGTTCTGTGCGTGCTCGTGTTCTCAGGCCTAGAGGGGAAAGGGAGGCGCAGGGAGAACCAGCTGCCGAGGGCTGGTGTTCACCGGGCAGTGCTGTGTAACCAGACACCGGTGCTCATTGTGCCTCTCTGCAGTGTAAAGCTGGGACAGCGCAGTCCCGCTGCTGTCAAGTTGCCGCTTCGGATTCTGCATCCTGTGTTAAAGGTTTCCTGCTGCTCCACACCTCATCTTCTGTTCCCCACCCTTCCCTGGGATCGGCCTCTCACATCTGTCAGTGTAGCTGCGTTTGGAGTCTCTCCACAGGCCAGTTGTGCTGAACTGAGCTGTGTTAGATAACCCCCGTTACTAGAAGTGTTTTAGCTGTTGGAATGATTTGGCCGGAACTGGGTTGGAAGCAGTTACACAGCCATTATTTGACAGTTTGGAGAAGTCTGTAACCTCCAGTAGTGATGAAATGTATGATGGGATCAGATAATTTCTTAATCTGGCACCATTGCTGCCTCACCAGCCTTCCTTAGCATCAAGGCCCCTACATCGCTAAGCTGCATTCATTGATACTGAGGAAGAAGAGCAGTTACTATACCTGAAAGACTGACAGTGTTGCTGCTCTACCTGCTGCTTCCTAGAAGCGGCAGCCTCAGACTTTTTCCCTTTTCTTGGTAACCTGTTAGTGTGGGAAGTGAAGAGTGTCCATGTCTCGTTTTTGTCTATGACACTGTTTTCAAATTGGACCCTGAGAAGGGGTTTTGGTATCCTCTGATGGAAGTGCACAGAAGAGTGTGAAGACCAAAAATATGTGTCGAGGAAACTGGAAGTAACCTTTAAAAACCACAGCAGTTCTACACTTTGGATGCTGTGATTCTCTTAAGGGCACTGCAGTGTTAATGAACCCAGGGAATAGAATATTATAAATGCAGATGCTATCTAGTATAATATATAGTAAAGTCTAGAAAAAGTCTAAATTCATGTGAAAAATCAACCAGATCTCCAGTGCAGAACTGTATTTGCACTTTTAACTTGATAAAGTCTTTAGGAACAGTTACACGAGGGTGAATATTTTTCCTAAGTACGATATTATATGTCTTAAATTTTCTTGGTGCAGATCCTTTTTGTCTTTGTTTGTTATGACTGGGGCAACCTCTCCCCTCCTAACTGAGACAGGAGCTGCGGAAGGTGAGGTGGCATTGAACATGGAAAGGAAATGAAGTGCTCCTGTCACATGGGAGACTTTCATACAGGCTGAAAGATAAATATAAAACAAAACCTAATTAAGTAGGTGCAGGCACTTGGAAGCATATTAGCATTTTCATGTTTACTTAGACTCATGCCTAATTAGTTCAGTTGCTGTAAACTTCTCTCGAGGGAATAAATTACTGAAAAAATCCCTTCCCAAATACTGTATTTAGTGAGGTAAAGCAGCAGATCTTAAAGAGCTGCAGTAATCCAGAAAAAAAATGGCACGTTCTCATGTAAAGGATCATACCAATTTTTTTTTTCCAACGAGAAAGTGGTTTCATAATGGGAGAAAGGGAGCACAACTCACATGAGAGTTTCTGTGCTTTGGTGGGTACAAGAGCTGTTCCTTGGGCTGACAGCAATGGCAGAAGCAAGGAAAAGGAAACTGTTTGTGGGAGAGCTGAGCTTCTTTGTGCTACTGTATATTGCATTTTGTGGCTGTGTCCGAGCTGCATGAACAGATGTTTTTTAGAAAGCTAAACAAACAACCCTGAGAGTACCTAACACCTGGGATGGGGAGCAGACGGGTGGTCATCTGTTGGAGCCTTCAGTTGCATTTTTCCTATAATTAGCTGTCTAATTGCTTGTCCAGAGCTGTTGCTGTTGCTAATCTATTTACACATGTAATTAATTATGCTTTAGAAATAATCAAACTACCTTTTTCGGTTGTTTGTCCTTTTTTCTTCATTTGTGGAATGTCAAACTGTCTCGCTGGTGAACTATTGCTACTTTTATTTGTGAGCTACATTATGACTCCATTCTGGATGTGTCCATGGAAGGACACATGGTAGCTAATTATTTCTCAGGTTAAGTAAGGAAGTAACGAATATGAATTGCAGCTACGTTCAGCATGGTAGGCAGGGCAGGAAAACCTCTGGCTCATGCTGGCTGCCCGTAATTTTTATTCTGGTTTTTAAATTAAAAAATGGGACCCCACTGGTGCGTCACATTATGTTCACTTTGTGTGTCACATTATGTTCAACTTTCTGAAAGCTGAATTTGGAGAGGGAAATAGGGCTTACTAGTTTTGTGAGACATTTGGCAAACTTCTGGGAGTGGGTAAAATTTTCGTATTTGCTGTGGAAGAACTTTACTGTGCTGAGGGCCCCAAAGAAGAGCTTTGCAAACATGCCTTTGTGTGGTGCCCTGGTGGTGTTCACAGCCTCAGTAACCCTGAGACCGTGGGACAGGGCAGTTGCATGTTGCCTGATCCCCAGGAGCACACCGTTGTGTTCCTGGAGCCAGGGTTGCTCGGGGCTGTGTCTGAGCTGTTGTTTTTTCTCTTCTCAAGTTGTCTTCTCTCATCCATGTTTAAAGCTGTTTGTGCTTTCATTTTTGCTCAGCTCCAGGATCCCTGTGGACATGGCCTTTACTCCTTCCTAGCCATGCCAGAACGAGGATATCACTCACTGCTCATTCCTCCCACATTTCCTATTTCCTCTTTTGTCAGGGATCTGTGGAGCTGCTGCAAATCCTACCTTTCCTTCCCTTTGTCTGGGATGTATCGTCCTGTAGCTAGCACTTTTAACTGCAGTGTGACAGAAAAGAGAGGCAGGGCAAGCTGCTGCTCTGTTATTCAAGCTGCACAGTAAAATCACAGGCACATAAAAGACAAGAGCATCACTAACCATTTTTGCAAGTCTGTCCAATATTAATGTATCTCAAAAAGAGCCACAATTTTGTTTTGAAGACCACTTCAAATGTTGATCAGGTTTTTCTGGAGTTTACTGAACTTTGGGGGAGAACTCACAGGGTTTACAGATTCTGGTTTTGTCTTTAAAATGCTGAGTCACATTCAGTCCGTGCTATAGTCACAGGTAAGAAAGTGAAAAGCAAAGACTGAGGAGGGAACATCATCATAATTAAGAAATATTTATAGCTCCTAAAAATTGGGATTAAGGAAAAAATGAAGTCAGAAGTAAAATCACAAGACTAACACTTTAAAATACAGTATCGATATAAAAATATTCTGACCCATTAGTTAATTACTACAGCCCCACTTTGAGAAGGACATGAGTAAATTACAAGGGAAATGACTCCTTTAATTTGTGTTGCTCCAGACTAAATCTTGTATTTGTATCTAATATTAACAATAATGAAATAAGGAAGTCTGCTCCTCAGAAAACTTTCAAAATTTGAAAAGTGGACCTGCACATCAGCAGACAAAAAAAAAAAAAAAAAGAAGAAGAGCAGGCTGTGAATACAACAAAACAAAATATGTGAGCAGGAAGATGGGTCCAGGCTACAAGATCACTGGTGATGACCAGAATTTGATTGTTTGGGAAGAGCTACAGAAATCCTGCAGTAGGCAATTACAGATTCACCTTTCAAGAGGATGAATTTCTTTCAAACCCTTATTACCTAGAAACTCCAGTTCTGTAGTATGAGATTTTATATTCTTTCTAAAGCTGTTTAATGATAGTTAAGAGTTAACACTGGAGGCTTTTATTATCTATAGATAGATCCCATTCATCCTTGCAGCCTGCTAAACCATTAGTTTCAGTAATACACTGCAGTAGTTAGATGAAAACTGCCTTAAGAATAGAAGCAAAAAGGAGAACCTTTAGGAAGTTAAAGAACTTGGGATTGATTTTGGTATGTACTTAACTTACAATGACACCGGCAAATAACATTTCATTAGAGAAAATATAACTGGGTCTGAGCACACCAAAAAAGCTCACCACCCTTGCAGTGATTTCTATGGACTTTAGATCAGGAATTAAAAGAGGAAACAAAGAATAAGATGGCTAAAAAAAGATACTGGCTTTCCAAACTCTGAAATAGATTCCAGATAACTGGTGAGATGATAAGAAAGGTGCTAGACGGTTGCTTCAGTGGTGTGGAAAAGGTGGAGGACTGGATTATGTGCTCAAATCCAGGTGCCAGGGAAAATGCTCTGCAGTCGATCAGTGGGCTGCTGCCAGGAGATGATGGACCATGGATACCCTCAGGGGCTGTGCCTACTCTGAGCTGGTGGCCGCCTCCTGACCCTGGTGGAGCCAGAAGAAATGAACCCAGTTAGTCTCCTCCAAGTATCAGGTTAATGGCCAGTATTAGGTGATACTAAGAAGCATTTTCACTGCCGTAAGTGCCTGGGATTCCCATAGGAATCACACAGTCAATGAATACTCTGCAGAAATTTCCGCACTTGATTCTTTCAGGATGTTTACACAGTCAGATGAAAAATCAAAATACAGAAGGTTGATTCTGTGCTGAACTGTTTACATGGAGCCTTTTGGTGATGATAGCTAATACTCATTCTCAAGGTAAATCTCAGTGCATTGCTTCATTTCTGCAATTTTAAGCACTGCTTTGCTTCCAATCTGAAGTGTGGCATGAGCTTATCTTCTTTCCATCAAATTTTCTTCTGGACGCAGCTGCTTCCTTATGCCATTCACCGCTGAGCTAGACATACTAGTTTTTCTCTCTCTCTTCTTTTTTTTTTCTAGATTAATTAATATGATCCAGCTGGTGTACCAGAAATGACCTGTGCAATATACATAAATCACCTTTTAAGGTTATTTTATGTGGCAGCTTAAGGCATAGTACAATAGCACCGTGTGTTAAAATAGGGCTGGCACTCTTAGTGTAATAATCTGCTGGCATAATAGAATAAATCAGAAGAGATTTGATAAGATAAAACCTTCTTCTTTCATCCTGTTTCCAGCTGTAGGATTTCAAAATGCTTTTGGCTATAGCTGCTTTCATACCGGCTCTCCAGGCCCCCTTATTCCAGGCTCTTAGGTGGGGAAGCCAAATAAGTGGAGAGGGGAATTGACTGAAGCCATTGAAAAATGTCTGTCAAAAACTTAGGGCAGATTTTTGCGATTTTACCAGCGAAAAGTTTCGTCTCACTTAAAGGCAACGGTGTGAGGACTGGCAAGGAGGGGGCAGAGAGACAAGACAGGTGTGTAGAGGTGATTTGTAGGTATATGGGTCTTTGATTGCTGAAAAGCCTCAATTCTGGAACCTGAGACTTGTGAAGACACATTTTGTGTACCTAAAGCTAATAATACTTCCAAAAGTCTTTCAGCTAATTAAAAAAGCAGCTACAGTTTGAGGAAACAGGGGGAGTTTATAGAGTTGCAGCTTCCAGAGGTTTAAGTGGAGAATATGGGGAGGATTTGGAGAACTAGGGCAGTCAGCCCTGATCTTAAGCACCTATTCCTTTGAAGATGTAGTCCCTGCTTTGTGTCTGCTTAACACAATTCACACTGGGAAGATGGACATTTTTCCTGCGCCATAACAGCTTTTCCAAAGGCAAATACCTTGGGCTGTCTTTCATTATTTTTATTTTATAATTAATCACTAACTGATGCCCTTTATGAAATAAAAATCAGGCCCAGCAGCTGCGTTATTTGCCTTTGAAAAGCTGTTACTATGCACACAGCACACCTTTCTTCTTGTCATTGATAACATCACAAGGACATCAAGAGGGAAGATGCTACACTGACATCATGTCATGTTCAGTACACATGAAAGTGCCATAAACATTGGAAAAACGTATGAATAGGAAGAGTTTCATTGACAAATGCTTCCTCTGAGCCTTCAGGAAGGATGATATTTGATACATGGTTAGTATGCATGGAGAGATGTTCAGGAAATCTTTCTTTAGAACTGTCCAGCTATTTTAAAAATTTCTTTTTGCAAGTCACCCATTTGCTTCAACATTTCCTATTTTTCTTCCTCAAAGAGCAGTGGAAAGAGAGGTAGAATGGATTGGTGGATATAGTTCTGCACCAGGATCTGAGCCTCCAACAGCAGCAGTCCCAGTGGTGTCAGTGCCCACTTTGGCACAGTGAACGTGTGTGAGACCATACAGCACGAGAGTAATTGTAAATTCTGCCTCGGTAAACTGTGTGTTTGCAGGATTCCTGTGTCCTCCTTGCTTGCCTGATCTTTGGTGCATTAAAACTTGCTCTTCTCAGCTGTTTCCTCTGAATGTGTGTGACACACAGTTGAGTGTTTGTCATGGACAGAGGGGCAGAGAAATCTCAGTATATTAGTAACAGTCCATCTGCATACACACAAAGTCCTGGAAGTGTGTAATCTATTTTTAAAATGGCCTAGTCTATCTCTCTGAATATTTCTTATATTGTTAAATAAGTTTAAAGTGTGATTGATGATCTCCAGATCCAAATCTGGGTTTCTAAACCATCCAGCTGCATCTACAACCCTGTGGTGAGAGCACCCTGTCATCAAATGCCACATCTTTTCAAGGCAGCTCATATATTTCCAGTGCTCTCTTCAGTAATTAAATGACTTTATCACTGTTGTAACAAATGTCACTTGTATTGTTACTGACAGCATTTCAGCTACCAGCTTAGCAGGCAGTGCTAGTGTATTTTGGATTCTCAGTTTATAGTTTTTTTTATCTTTCTTTTTAATTGGAAGCCTAAGTTGAACATAGAATATTCAGGTTTTACATAGTTGCTTAGCATTTGAATATTTCTTTGTCTTCCCTGCAGTGGCCTTTTCACATCTGTGCTTAACACATTCAGTACAAACATCAGTAACACATTAAAATGATGGATGAGGAGATGTAGAACATTAATATGTGGTGGTGGTGGAAGCTTGACAACTGTCAACTTTGCCTGTGTGCATTACCTCGTACTCTCTATTATTTATTCATCTGAAACACTTTGGCAAATGAAGCAGATGAAAGGGAACGTAAGGTAAACCAAGCGTGTTTAGGGCAGCTGCAGATCAGAATGAGATGAAACACCAGTGGGAGCACAGCACCTGCTGGTATTGGTGGCTGCTGCCATACCTGAAGTGTCCCCCTTAAAAACATGACTCGAATTATTCAGGAGTTACCAGCATCTCCAGCCCCAAAGCATCTTTATTCTTCTGAATGTGCACATACTAAATATTTTATAGTTTAAACTCTGAGTCTTCAAATGATTAAAGGAGGCAAAAGGAGGAAAAAAAGTTAAGAAAGTAAGCAAAGAAGCATCCATCTAAAGAGAAGGAAAGGTGCATCCAATCCATACATTTATTGCACCAACCCCACATTAAGAGAACAGAAAAATGCAGTCCAGTTGAGGATGCTTGTGCTGTGTCCTGGTACTAGCATAACTGGAGACAGATGGTGGCAAGGCATTCTTGCATATCTTTTCAGGCTGAGTTAAACCCCAAAATAAAACTGTTAGAGTTTCAAATTTTCTCATGTCCTTGGTGTTTGAATTGTATTGGATTTCACGTAGCTTAGCTAAAGGCAGTGGAATTGTTTGGGGTATCATTGGGGTATCACATTTTTCAGCTGCTGCTGGGAGTTGAGCCAATGTACTGCCATGGCTGTTAGATGTTGCATGAAGGGTGGGGAGTTGACCTCTATCTGCAAAGCTTTATGCTTTAGGGGGTTCTTACCACTATAATTTGTGTTCTCCTTGCTCAGTTTTATCCCTGCTACATAGTAGTAAATGGCCTGGGAAACCTGGGTAGAATTGTATTAATCGTAACAATCAAGGGTTCTGGCTTGAAAAATCAACATTAAGTCCATCAAGCTGGATTTCTTTTTAAATGGCTGGTTAACTAAGCCAATTAAGGGCTCCTCTACTTATTATTTTGCTGGTTCATTTATTTGGGCAGCAGGATTTCAGGCACTCTGTATCATACAAGCGATGCGAGTTTGATTTGGTCTCATCTTTTCTGTCCCCTCCTATCCCATTAGGAGCCAGTTGCTCTTCACAGCTCAGTGTTGTCTTAGGAATTGATTTGCAAGCTGGGAGATAATCAGTAACTACTGACTTTCTAAGGCTGGTTTGATTATTGATTGGTTAAATCAACGTGAATATTGCACAGTCACAAAACCCAGAGCATAAATCGGCTTATTTTAGTGCTTGGGGGTTTTCTTACATAAAATCAAGCAAGCCTTTGCTGAAACATTGCTGACTGCAGGTAATAATGACATTTTTTGAAGTCAAAAATTTACAGTTAGATCTCTCTGTTGGGATGTGGGTGCACAGTTGTCTCTTTTGTCCTTAACACATGTCAGAAATAGGTAGGTAGGTTTTCAGAGGGTTGTTGGGCTGTTTTCAGTGAGTCCATCCCAGGTTATGTCAAATATGTGAATATTTATTAGGACAGTGGGAATGAATGGCTTCAGTTAAAGAGATCTACTAAGACAAGGGAAAGATCTGGATTCCAGTTGCCACTTCAGTTGATACTTACCTGTATTGTAAAGTAGAAAATACTGATGCATTTCTTTCAGCTGAGTTATTAGGGACGGTGTTACTGCTATGCTGTGCCTCCCTCTCATCACTGAGTATGTTAAGGGAAGTGTTTATTTGCAGTGGTTGCTCACCAGGAGCAGCCTTGGCTGTCTGTGTACTTGATTTACACATCAGTAGCTATGTCTGGCTGGCAGAGGTTGTTTCTGGAAACCGGGGACTCGTGGGACAAGGCAGTTTTTAAAAGTCTGATCAAGTGAATTATGTGCTGACATTCACTGTGTCCTCCTTGGAGGCCAGCAACTCACTGGACTTGATAAATTTTGAGTAAGTATATATTTTTCAACTCTTCAGAATGGAATTGTTTCTGCATTTCAGTTCTAGAGATGCCAGAATTCCTCAGGCGGTTCTATAAAGGAAAAATATATTTTGTCATAAGCTTAATTTGTTTTGCTGTGTCGCCAACTCACATCTCCTTAACTGCTTTTTGAAGTATGGACAGAAATTCAGATATTCAAAGCATGCATCACGATTGCTGCTGTCTTGGGATGCATGAAGACTGCTTGTGTAATTTTGCCACATTTCTATAACTCACATGTTTTTATGAAATTTCAGATGAGACATTAAAAAAACCCCCCGTATCTCTGTAGCCTTTTTAAAAAATGTAATAAATATATCTGGAGAGCTGTGCTTTTTGTTCGGTTGAAGAGTTACATTACTTCAGTGGCCATAATTTAGTTTCTAAATGGCCTGAAGATTTTCCAGCGTGGCCCTGAAGTAGCCATTTCATAGTGCAAAAAGGCTTTTCCTGTCCTTTTATGTTATGATGAGACTGATGTGGTTTTAGCTTGTGTTTGGCATTAGTCGTGTGATTCTGTTTCTGGTTGAGATTGCCACAAAAGGCTTGAGACTTTCAGAATACCTAAATTATTGGTTAATAATTGCAGAGTCTTAGTTTTGTGGGCTTTTTGCTTTCAACACTATATGTCAAGTTTGTTTCTTCTTTTAAAACTGATTCTATTTTGGTTAGATACAAACCTAAAATGATGGTGGTTTAGAGATTTATTTGTCAGTATGTAAAGGAAATGGGTTAAGTGATTCTAAGGGTGTGGCTCATAGCAGCAGAACTGGAAATGACACCAGTACAAACTGAACAGCCATGATGCAGTGACACGAGTATATATTTTTCATGCCTCTTAATCAACTTCAAGCTAATGTAAATGTCCCCCAGAATTGTTTGCTTTGTGGTTTCAGGAGTTATTTAAGTTTGAGATAAGAACAATGCTAATCTGTGTAATGTCATCTTGAAGAGTAGATCGGTGCATGCTGGGAAATTAGCGGAGTCCCCTAGTGCTCCAGAACAAATTAAGGCAACACTGTTAATATTCTTACCTTTCAAAGAGTGTCACTCATCCTTCATCAGCAATTCTAGGATGCAAGGTAGATGCTTTTTTAGTAATTATATTAGCTTTGTTATTTGTCTGTACATTAACCAAATTCATTAATTAGTTTGCTCACAGGAATAGGTTAGGGACTACCCTTTGCGAGGTGCACTCATAATGAAACATGAGATGCTGTGTTTTCTTTTGTTTATTAACTCCTTACTGTGCACTTCTAGAGGCAATTTTTATTCCCTCCCAAGCCCTCCAATGCACAGAGGTAAATAGTTAAGGACATTACATATTTTTAAACTGCCCATGCAACGTTCACTAATCTTAGCTGAAGCTAGACCCAGTTCTGAACCTTTTTTAACATGAGCTTAAAAATTCATAATTGCTTGCCTCACTTTTGAGTTTCTCCACCTTTGAAGGTGAGGGGTAATAAAATGCCCTCACCTACCCATCTCTCAAAGGCTTGGGAGGATGTGTTAGGAGCTATGCATAGGGCAATTTGAAGATGAAATGCAGTAAAGACATGCTAATTGCTATTGATTCAAGTCAATACAGGGATGAAACTGTAGTAAATAAAGGAGAGATGTCCCAGATATTTGATATATACGTTCTGTGTAAAGTTTAATAATCTTTGAATGCTCCAGAAATCAGATATCAGTAGTTCGAAAAGTTCCAGCTCTTTGTTTCGTTTTTATCCCCACTCACTAGAAAATGACAACAAACTGAAGTATTATTCCAATAATCTTCTTGTTTATTGTTGTTTAGAAAAGGGCTTCGGGCTAAATGTTCATTACCATTTTTTCACGTCCAAACCAATATAGATCATGACTTTATGGATGTACTAAATAAAATGACCCATTTAAAACTTTTCAAGGCTATTCAAAAAGCCCTCACATATGTTGGATAATTGTATAAACCCTTCTCTTTTTATGTATGCAACAAAAGCAAATCTCTTTTTTTTTCATTTGAAGGAGAGTGGCAAAATAATAAGTTGTGACTAGTGGCATTTCCCTATGCTGCCATCTATTTGTAATGCACTGAAAAGCTGCATTGGCCATATCCATTCCTCTTTTCTCCTGGGTCAGTTATGCTGTTTGCATTCAAATCAGTCCCTTAATCAAGCCCGTTGATAATTGCAGCAGTGCAAGGGAGATATTTATCATAGAAGTGTAATGAAGGCACTTTGTTCCAGTGCAGCCAAGTCTAATATTGCCCTGCCCCAGCGGACCGTTTATGCACATGTGTGGAGTTTGTTTCCCTCATCAGCACTTCCAGGCACAGGCATGCTTGGGTCTCAGGGGTGGGGCTAGATGAGCAGCATTACAGCCTTAAGTATGGTGTGTTTATTTTTGTTTGTGAGCTATCTCTTGTTTAAAATGCTGTGAAATTCTAACCAAAAGATGCTTATAACTGTCCTTGACCAAAAAAAAAAGTGTGGGCCTGGCCAAGTCTGTGATCTACACCTGTAATTTGGATTCTGTGAGCTGAGGCAGGTGGAGCTATAAAGCCAACACAACTTTGCCATTTCTGCCTCACGGTTTTCTTTGCAAGGTGTGTTATGTGGGGCCAGGGTTAGGGTTATGGATAGGGAGGGAGGAGGAAGGTGCCTTCCTCTCAGTCCCATCTAACTAGAGCACTAACTCAACTCCAGGTTGCACATACTGATGATGCTGAAGTATCTTCACATTTGTGATGTTCACCCTTTCTCCTCTCTTCTGCTGTAGGAGGGCTACTTAAACAGGACTTTGGCTTAGTTGGATCCTCTACCAGTTACTAAAGTGCAAGTACCGTTAGCCAGTAAATTTTGATTCCTTGTAAAGGAATTCATCGATGTCCTTCAGTATTTCAGCTAATGGCATTATGTGCCTGGATTCCTCAGTGTCCTCTCAGAATTCTTCCCCTGCAGCTTAAACACTGAGCACTGTACGCAAAGTTGTCCCTAATTAAAAACCATCATTGTGGATAACAACTGTTCTGGGAGAGAAAAGCTTTCCCTGTGGAAAACCAGGTAGCCCAATTCTACAACAGTTCCTCAAAACCTGTTGTCCTGTGCAACATCAGAACCCAAGCTTAAATGAATGTGATGCAACCATGGTTACAGGTATCAATTCTAAATAAATGAACATGGAAATGACTTATTTTTGATGATTCAGTTTATTAGCACACACTTCTCTGTGCAGCCAAGCCTAAAATAAAGCTGTTTTGGAGCTTTTATCCTTCACTTAGTGAGGGTTCTTTGAACGGCCATTCAGCTCAGCAATGTTCCCAAAATGCCTCAATTCCAATTTCGCTTTGTATTTCCATTCACGAGGCTTCACCCTCCCTCCCCCTGCCGTGTATTCTCTGGAGATCCTGAACAATCTACAAAAATTCCATTTTATTGCCCAGGTAATGGTGTTATTTGAGGCTTCAGATTGTTTGGGTGCATCCCAAGTAAAATACTTAGCAAGCACTGGAACTCTGAAATTGTAGTGAGATGAAAGGCAGGGCCCTTGCTGCTGCTGTTCCAGACTAAAGCTGGAATTCCGATGGATTTTGACTTTCCTGACACTTCTCTGGGTTTAGATTGGTACGAGCAGCCCAAATTGGAACACAATTCCAGGTTAGAGAGACCTGCAGGATCTCTGCTCAGATAAAGGCTGTAGTTAAACACCCGTTCACACCTCTATGGCAAATGCAATGAGAAGACTTCCCCTTGACAGCCTTTTATGACAATTATGGCATCAAGTAGGAAACCTGGATGTTGATGTGACAGCTGGGCTGGGCTGCTTTAATCAGCTGGGAAAACTCAGAACTGTCTTATTGACAGGGGTTTTTTTTCTATTTTTGTGTGTGTGTTTTAAACCAAGTCATGAGCAATGCCAGGTACACTTCAGTACGCTTAACTCCCACTTGTGTGGTTTTAGGAATGTGGTTTTTGGATTTCTGGGCAGAGAAAGTCACTGGGAATCATTAGCTCCTGCTGCTGGTCAGGATTTTGTAATGCCAGTTTGTAATGTGTTTGTGGATACCACATGTAAGGGACTGGGAATGGGAATGTTGTTTTAATTGATTATCAAGCTCCTTTGCAGTGACACTCCTACAGTTATTTGTGAATAATTTGAGATACTTCATTTCTGAACTGTGTTTGCCCACTGTTTAAGCAAAATGAATGCCACCAAAAGCTGCTTGGGTCCAGAAAGCAAATCCAGACAGATGATTTGATTCCTGGGAAAGCACAGAACAACTCGGGCTGCCTTTACTGCACTCAGTAACAGACCCCTGCTGCCTGAAGGGAATGACGGGAAAATTCCATATGAAATGATACCAGTGTTAGAGTATTTCAGAAAATATATTTATTGTGAAGGGAAATAAGTATGTGAGTAGGTTGAAGTTATTTAAGCTTAGGTAACTTATTTTTCAGGTACTGAAATACTGGGAAGCACTGGCAGGATGACAAGGAAGTGTGTTTCTCAATTCAGAAAAGTGCAGTAAACCAAATCCAAAGAGTATTATGTCTTTAAAAATGGCAGTGAACTGTTCTCAGGTAGTTCATGGTGATTAATCCAGGATAAATTGTGGTTTTATACCCCTAGAACTTACTTGCTTATCAGTTATAATTTCATATGTGTGGTTAAACTCTGCTTGCACTATGAATAACCAGTGCTCTCACATAAAGACACTGTGGGTCACTAGTAAGAACTTATAAATCAAGGTGAAATAAACTTTTTTAAAACTGGTATCAGCAAACGTGGCTCAGCTGAAGGGATTGATTATAAACAGCTGTCCATTACTCTTTTTAAGCTGTACCACTGGAGTGATTAACTTTGGTTCATTCTGTCTACCACCAATAGAATAAAAAAAGTGACAAACGAGATGATGGCTTGGAGCTGACACCCATTTCCTCCATCCCTGACTCCTGCACGTGCTCCTGTCCCCACACAGTGCCTGGGCCCAGGAAGCTGCACTGCCAGAGCTCTGACTCTTCCCTCCTGCTGAAGTGGGAACTCCATGTCCAGTTTGTTTCCCTCTGTGGTTTCATAAGGGTGACAAAGACATCACACAAATACCTGAAGGGAATATCCTGGCTATTACCTGCAGAGACAGTGTCCTGGGCAGATTTCTGCTGTGATTTAGGATAGCCATTCCTAAACTCAGAGGAGCAAGAGCTGTGCTTCTTTCATGTCCAAGCCCCTCTCAGCAGTGATCCCAACAGAAACACAAGGAATGTGAGGGGCTTGAAAAAGCTTTAATGAAAAATGAGTAAATGTGAGGGGTTCTGAGAAAATAGAGCCTGCTGTTTCGTGAGTTTTGTTTATTTGTGATCACTGCTGTCAGGGAAGGCCTGACTCAAGAGGTGTGTTTACGTTACATTGCTACGAGTTGGACATAATAAAAATATTTAGGATTTGAGAAGATTTGTGACCTCTTTGACACCTGGAGGGTCATAGAAGTGTGACTGCTTGCTTTGTGCTGGCTCCTTGTGTGAGATCTCAGCCCAACCTGAGGGAGGTGATGGCTTGTGTTCCTTTCAGAACCCCACAGGCAGCCCTGCCTGGGTCAGTGCTGGTGTGGAGCAGCCAGGCCTTGCTGAATTCAGTGATCCACACGTTGCACAGCTGGTTTTCCATAGGGAAAACCTCTTTGTGTTTACCTGACGTATTGACTCCCTTTCCCCATGGCTGGGAGGGATATTATAGCACTGTACAGTAAATGTTAACTATCACAAATAATTACTATCAGGCAGGGTGGAGAGCACCTGGGGGAAAATGAACTCATCATAGTATGGAATGATTCTGTAATGTGACAGGTAAAGACCTACCCTGGATAACAAACAGGAGAAGAGCAATTCCTGCTGCACTATCCACGGGTCATTCTTCCCTTTAGAAAAGGGAAGGTTCCCATGTCTTTGAGGTAGCTTGAGTGGCATTTGTGTTTTTTAATACAGCAGGTCAATCTTCCAGGAAAACTCACTATTTAGTGGGTCTTTTGCCTACAGAAAAGATAACCTAAAATATTCAAGTGGAGCAACCCAAGTTTTACACATTTTCTCTACTAATCTAGTATTAGGAATATTTATAGGAAGTGCTGAGAAATGTAGAGCAATAATTGGGTATTCTGTAAAGTAAAATTAATTAGTATTAGGTATGCTACTATTCAGTTCAGAGGCCAGATGTGTGTTCCAAAACTGTATTTACTGTGTTCAGACAGCTCTGAGACAATCAGGCAGGAGAAGGGTATTCCCAGTCTAAAGGGGCTGTTTTTCCCAGCTCAGCGAAGGACATGGCCCCTTTTTCTGAGCAGTATTTCTGTGACTAACACTGGGAGAGGCTGAGGCTATTACAGCTCAGGGAACTGGAGCCAGATATTGGACAAGCACTAATCCATCTGTCCAGGCAAGCTCCAAACATAACTCCTGCACTGGCTCCTTTCCTCCTCCTTTCCTTGTCTGTCCGTAGTGGCAGAGATGCTCAAGGCCTTGGCTGAGGACAGCACCTGCAGCCTCAGGCCAGCTCTGTAGGCACAGGGGACAGTGGATAGAAGCTGTAACTGCTGTAGGGAGACACAATTCCCAACATGGGATGTGACTGGGGTGCTTGGCAGGCATCAGTGGGCAGCTTTATCTCCATGTCCACACTCAGTAAATGAGGTCCTGACAGTCTGTGCTCCAGCTCCCTGCTTGATGGAGCCATGATCCATTGGCACTGTGGGAATGAGCTGCAGGGACTCCTGAGCCCAGAAGACATCCCAGAATTTATTTACTGGAAGTCTCGTGTGCCCCATAAATGCAGAAATATCTGGGCACAGACACTGACTTGGTTCTGGAGAGCTTTTAATGCATTCAGATTAAAACAGTGAGAGTTCAGGGCACACTGAAACTGCCCTACCTTACACAGCATTGTCCATTTATTCTGCAGTTTTGGTGTGATTTGGGGGCTTACAGCAAACCCAGGGGTGCCTTTGCAGCACATGGCCTAATCCCCGATGCTTCTGCAGGCTGTGGTTCTCTGGATTAGCTCTGTGAAGGTCTTACTCAAAGAAATACCAGCTAGCAGAACTTTGGGTTAGAAATTGGGGTTCCTTCTGGGGGTACCAAACCTGGCTCTGATTCTTTCAGCCACACAGCAGCGCCCCCCCTTTATATGCAAACTCTCTAACACAGAGGTACTTAGGCCGTCCTCTCCATTCCAAAACAGCAGAGATACAGCCAATGTCACAAAGGGCCTCATGAGAGAGAACAGGTTTCTGCTCACTGTATTTCCAGTTCTTCAAAATCCTTGGTCACTTCCTTAGCAAAAGAGTGTGACTAGTCTTTGGGGGTGTTGGAAATCACAAAGCCTTGGCATTTCTATTTCCAACAAGACCGTTATCCTTAGGGGTCCTGAAGAGTGAAAGGTGGAAAATGGTGCAGATGGGGTTTCTTTTGAGATTGGCTTAACAAGAAAATTAAGAACTTTTCCTTTCAAGAATGCCAGTGTCTTCATCCGAAAGCAAACTCAGTGTTCCTGAGGAACAATTACTTCTCTTTTCATGCCACACATGCAGCACTGATGGACATAGCTGGACATCCACCTGCAGCAGCAATGCTGAGCAGTTCCAGTAGAATCATCAAACACACAGAGGAACCACTGACCTTGCTTCTCTTAGAGCTTGGGAAAAACAAACTGGCACAGTTAATCCATAGACAACTATGTAGGGAAGCCTGACACTGATACTGTGAGGATGTGCTTTTGCTTAGTCTGACTCTCTGCTCCTACAAATGTTGGAATATTTGCAGTAGGTGTGTTTCCATACAGGGTAAATGCTATGAATCCTTTTTGTTGTTGTTGTCATTAAAATTGGGAATATGTAGTCTTGAATACAGCCAATCATGCTCTGAAATTACATGTTCTGGAAGGTTTTACTGAAGTATTTATTTTTTCTGTAAATATTTCATTGGAATCAAGCAGCCTGGCCCAAGGAAGCCCATGGTCATTGTTGTGTGCTGTGATCAGCAGTGGATTTGTTTCCTGTTAGCTTTGCTCTCTGGTTCCCCAAGGCAGCTGAAAGTGGGGTCTAAAAGCTCCTGGGACCAGCTGCCTTCATTTTGCCTGCTCCACCAGCTGGAGCAATGGCAGAGGCTGATTCCATCCAACATGGTGATTTGTCAGGAGGCAGCAGGACAGCAAGCAGGGAGCAACTGGCCGAAGAAAGGAGCAACTGGTGGCATTTGGGTAGGTGGTGCTGTTGGATTTCTCTTTGAAGGTGTGGGCATGGGTAGAGTTTGGGAAAGGGAGGAACAGTAACCAGAGCTCCTGCTGGTGCATCCCCACTGGAGTCAGTCCCCCACTTCCAGTCTCAGGTTATGCCCAGAAAAATCCCCCCACTGCCGGATTTCTCTGGAGCAACAGTGACACCTTGTGGGTTAATTTTAATTGTGCTCCACATGGAAATGTTTGTTCCCACCCCCTCCACCTCTGCCTGTGTGGAAACCAGCAGTCGGAATTCAGGCAGCATCCTTGGCCATCTGCTCAGCACATCCCTAGACCTGACAGCACAAGAACTGATGGATGGCAGAACTGCTCATAAAGCAGGGTGCCAAGGGCTGCATGGAAATTCAGTTAGCAGGATCATATTATTTGGAAATAGTGTTTTAATTGGCAACTGATTGGTAATTGGATATTACACATATTTCATTAGGAAGACACAGAGAAAGCTTGGTTGTACATGGACAACAGAAGGTTGAGGCACTTGCTTCCATTCAGAAGTTTAGGGATGGCAGTGTCCTTGTTTTAATTTGGGAGAATGCAATTAATTAATGTGTTTCAAGTCTCCATTCCCATCATGGTAACCCCCCTTTTTATTTTGGTTTCCGTCTCTGAGCATAACTTTTGCTGCTGTGTTTGCCAGTCTGCTTGCAAGACTTTATTCAATTCAGATCTAATTTTTTTTTTCCTGGCATGTTGAATTTGTTGCTCCAGAGGATTTTTCATTCCAGCTGGGCTTCAGTTATTGTCGGATTCCCCCAGGCTCCATTCTGAGTCCTACTGTGATTTGCATTTGTAGCCTTTCGATGAGTAAACATTAGAGCTCCTCCAACTCTGTACTGGCACGTCCTTTCCTATGGCACTCAGCTCCTGCAGATCTTGGAGAAAAGCTGGATGCTTTGCATAATATTTTGCATGACATTCAATTATGGAGATCTTCACATTAAAAAAAACCCATGGAATTGGGAGAAGAGTGATCTGCTATTAATTAGCTGTCTGATGCCCTGGACTCATGTTGATAATAATGGTTCCCCTTGGTTATGGTTTTAGTAATCCATAGGAAAACATGCCATTAGAGATATTAAAAATTCATTTTTGAAGACTACTTGCAGCTTGGAAAATGGCTTTCAGTCTTTTAATTTACTACTCTTTTAACAGAGCAGTTTTAAGTAACACATTCCAGATTTGAAGTATTTATTTTCAGCAAACAAAGATAACGTCTTTGTGTCACACAACCACTGTAATGTCTACTTAAAAAACTTTGAAATGTGTTATTGAACATAGTGACACAAACTGTGGGAAAGGATGAGGTTTCTGAAGGTGAACCACCCAGGCTGTTGGTTAAGGTCCTTTTTTATATCTATTTCTTCCCAATACACAAAGCCATTTGCACACATTTCTGCACATACAGGCAAACTTCTTCAGTGGGTTTTTGAAAATGAATGTCAGTGCCACACATCTCCTCATCCCCTCTCCTTCCTTGATTCCCTGCACTCTTCTGATGTTAAAATCCAACCCCTGCCTTGCCATAAATACAATGTATTGGTCTGCATCTTGTACCTGGCATTGCTTCTCCCAAGGTTTCCATGCAGGCTGCCAAAATACTCCTATTTTGCCCATGCCTAGAAAGAGAGAACCATGATTTTCAGTATCCCCACACATCACTTTTCTTGTGAAATGGGCAACATCCACAGGGATTTTCTTCTGGGATCATAGCTTTAAAAGTGAAGAAGTAGAAAATAGAGCCCACAACCTAATAATCTCCTAATCTTGTGAAGTGGTGATTCATCACAGTGCCATCTATTTAGAGACATTATAAATCAAATGCCTTCCTGGTACCTATAAGGGTGTCTATAGCAGACTGGTGGGGTTTAATTTATTGAAAAGAAATTAAGGGAGATAACAATCCAACAATCTGTCAGTTCCAAAACTACATTCTGTTGGACATTAAACATTAATTAATAAAATAATGCAGGTGCAGTTTGTCATTAATACATTTTTTTGTGCAATCAATGTTTCCATTTTATAAATTTCTAAGGACTGTGAATTCTGTTCTTTTAGCCACATGTGCACATTATCAGGGCAAGGGGATGCCTGTCAGAGCAAAATGTATTGCTGCATTATCCCGTAAGATTTATTCTGCTGTCTTTGAAGGAACATTATTTTTACCCACAATGCAACTATTGGGTTTTTCACTCGGTTCTTCTGGCCTTACTAGTTTGGATTCACCAGTTTTCCTTCCTGCACTTTTGCATGTTTAATAAATCATGAGTGTTCCTTAGGTATAGGAGTACCCTTAATCTGTGTGACATTGTCCCTGGGAAGGGAGTTATTTCCATGGGTTATACCCAGGAGTTACTGATTTGCAGCAAAGAATACTTTAATACATTTATGCTCATTAATACTCATATTGTGTGAGCTGCAAAGGCAGAAGCAGGTTTTAAAGGTTATTCTCTAAGTGTGTTTAGGTCTTGTACTTTCTTTCCTTAAATAGTTTAAGTATGTAATTTAGGATAACTTTGTTCCAGAGGAGACCAAAGGCAGTTCCTTCAGGAACACTGTTGGCACAGCAGCTGCCTTGTCCACAGCTCTGTCCACAGAGCAGGGCTCAAACCAGGCCTTTCTCTGGCATGAAGGATCCGGCTTCTTGATGGTTCCTTCCTTTAAGCTGTGCTCCAAGAAATGTCTTTAATTAAAATCCATTAAAATTATGAGGAGAGATATTGCCCAAGTGCTTGCAGTTAATCTGGAAGGTCCGTCCAGCTGGCAAACTCTCCCTATGTTTGGAATTATTAGAGCATCAAACTGCAATTTTCATTTTTTTTTTTATTTTTAATGACTTGAAAGCTAACTGGAAAATTCAAGTATAAGTTTTCTTAAATATGAGAGGTTTCCAGTTACACTGCAGTGATTCAAGAAAATCTCAGTATCTGTATTTTTTTCAATAAGCCTTACATGCTCACCTTCCCATATCCTAAACTTTGAAATATGTGGTGCTGAGGCACTTTTAACACAGTTTACTCTGCAATTCAGGGAAGTTTGGGATTTTGCCTGGTGTAGCTGAGAAGAAAACTGCCACCTACATGGAAAATGCAGTGAATTAAAACAGCTCTTGATATTTAAAAGAAAAAGAGACTGACAGGTACGTCCTGAAGACCTTGTTAAAGCTCCTTAATAATTTGCCTGGTTTTCAAAAGATGCCAAGTGCTTGACAGGTAGTGAGGAATGGAATTTACCAAAATGATGGAAACTGGTGGAGAACCTGAGAGTTCTGAAACACAAACGGTGATTGCTTCTGACTGCACTCTCTTCTCATGTCATCTTTTTAAATATGTCCTCAATTGAAAATTTTAGATACAAAAATGAGGGCAGAATCTTCTTATTGCGAACTTTGAGACACTTTATTGCATTTTGATTAAAGGCAATCCTGAACTGGTTGTGTTGCCAAATAGCAGCTCTGCCAAGGGGGCAGCAGCAGGGACATTTCCAGGGTCAGCAAGGTGGCTGAGAGGGTGAGAAGGCCTCGTGCACAGTGCACAGAAATGGGCTAAAACAGGGAGAGTAGCTCCTCCTTCCCCAGGAAATTCTTGTGGACATAAAAGCTGGAAAATTAGAAAGTATTTTTTCAACAGCAATAGCCATGAACCTCTCAGAGGAAGGTGCACGTGGTTTTGCTGTGTTTGAACGATGCCTGGAGGTAACGTTCTGGGGGATGAGGTGGGTGGGTTTTTCCTCTTTAAATAAGGATGTGGCATTTAAGCAGTGGCAAGTAGGAGGCATTGCCGTGTGCTGTGCATGGCTGCCAGCTGGTGTCTGTTCCAGGAGGAGAGTGGGAAAGGCGTTTCCTCAGTCTGGCGTTGCAGGCAGTGCTACAAACTGGGAGCGATCCGGGCTGGCTCTGGCAGGGAATGGAAGCAGACAGGGACTGTACCTGTGAAGGGTGGGCGGCCCCTCACCAGCAGAAACGGGGGAGATGTTTCTCAGTCGCCTCATCTTCTTTGCAAGCGCTTCCCTGGGAAATGCAAAGTGAAAAGCAGCCCAGACTGGTGCATCCCTGGCATTTACAATAGAGAATATTTTCATCCTTGTGAATTATTCCTCTGCAGCTTGGCCATGCATGCAGAAAGGGCAAGATGTGTCTTGAGTGTCACCAGAGATGCTGTCACTCCCCTTTGGGTGGTGGGACCACAGCAGTTAAATGGGACACTGGTTGGAGGGAATAGATAAGGGTCAGAGCTTGGAAAGTCTGCAAGTATTGGTGGCATGGTACAGGATGGGGCAGAAATTCAGAGGCAGCTTTGAAAAGACGTGACAGTCAGTGTTTATTCTGAAATAGCTGTTATTTCTTTATTCATGTTTTCTGGAAGGGGGTTTGGATCCAGGCTACATAAGCTGGAAAATTAGGGGGAATATTGTGGATAAAAGTGAGAAATCAAGGGATTTGTGAGAAAGACAAAGACTGTGGAATGTTTCAATTTTTTGGTTTGTTTTGTTTATGAGGAAGGGCTGATTGGCTTCTCGAGAGAAACTGTGAAGCACAACCAGGGTGTGCTTTATGGCCTGCAAGCTGAATACACAGAAAAATTAACACCACCACATTATCCCCTGGATTTGTCAAATATGTGATGTTTCGGACACTGTGTTCCTGGTTTAAAGGCACAAAAGAAACTAGGAGAGGTAGAGTACTGAGACAGCTGGTCCTTGTTCACCTGCAGTCAATGACCCAGAGATGGAAAACCCTGCTGGGATGTGTGTACATCCTTCATAGGGAGATTATGAAAATCTAGCGGTATTTCTGATGCTTGCGGTAGCTTGTAGGAGTTGTCCACATTTTTTCCTGTTCTTTGTGTGTAATTACTCCAGTGTGTTTCATGTATCTGGCACTAAGTGTGGTATAGTAATTCATTTCTCCCCTACCCCTCCATGTGGACATTTTGGGGGCAGGAACACATGTTTCATCAGGCAATTTGACGTTTGACAAGAATTTGCAAAGCGTACAGATAATCCAAAAGTCACTCCTCATAGTAAACCTTGTGTTAAGAAGACTTCCCGTGTTTTAAAAATCTGTTGAAGCTGAATTATTATGCTAAAGTTAGCATTACAGCAAGAGCCGTAGTAGGAACTAAAATCTTAACAAGTAAAATATTTATAGCTAAATTCACATCTAATAGATTTCCCTTCATAGGGATGTGAGGGAAAGGATATTTGTGAAGCCAAAGATTTCTTGGGCCATTTATTTCTGTAAGTCAACATAAAATCAAAATACTTGGTCTGGACACACCAAATCTGCTATTCTGAGTGAAGATGCTTTTGATATGTGTGCTGGTTTTGGCTGGGAAAGAGTTCACTTTCTTCATAGTAGCTGGCACAGGGCTGTGGTTTGGACCTGTGCTGAAAACACAGTGTTGATAGAATCAGGGGTGATTTTGTTCTTGCTGAGCAGTGCACTCACTTTTACTTTCCTGATTCTTTCGCCCTTCCCACTGAGGGGGAATGAATGAGGAGCTGTGTGCGGCTTAGCTGCTGGCTGGGGTTAAACCATGCTGTGTTTAAGGTCTGTCTGTACTTCCAAGAGGTTTATTTATTTATTTGTTATGATGTTGTGATTTTTGAAGAACTCCCCGGCCTTTTCTTGCCTGACCCCAACTGCAGCAATACCTTAATGCCTTGTGCATCCTATACAGTGCTTCTAACAAAGTCCCTTTTCCCTCTTTATTCACCATTTCAAAGTCTCTCCTGAGCTTCCAGGCTCCTTAAGCAGAAGGAAGCTCCAGGGCCTCCTCCTTCCTTCCCAGCCTCTCAGTGGATCCAGCAGAGCCCTGAGCGTGGGATAGAGATCAAAGCTGCACCATGGAGATCCTAGTGGAAATTCCATGTGCAGTTTGGAGGCACTCATCAACATGACGGTAAATGAAAAATAATAATCTCTGTATCACAAAACCACAAGGAGCATAAGATGCCCAGTATTTTCCTCAGCCTCATTTCTGATTCCTTTTGGTAACTGTTGGTGCCACTCTCTGGCGTCTGGCCAGAGATCATCACTTAATCCAGCTTCATTTATTCATTTCACATAATTATGACTGTGGATTATGATGACTGCAGAGCTCAAAGCTGCTGGTATTTGCTGTGGCTCGTCTACAGCATTACTGAGGGATGTATTTTCAAGGACTGAGCTTGGCTAACAGGGTCACTGAGTGGTGTCAAGCTGCATTTAGCAACAGGGAAAAGGACTTTTTAAATTTTTTTATTGCAAATACTGAGTGATTGCTGGTCAGCACACAGGAGTGGCAAAAAGGGAGAACCAGGAAACCTGGAGTATGAGAGGCAGTGAAAATCCCAGGCAGGGATACCCTCCCAAGCCTGCTCTGGCAGTGGGATGGCAGTGGAGGGACATGGAGACATTACAGGGCTGGGAATTCCAGGAGCAAACCAGGACACGGCAGTGAGGACAGGCTGGAGCTGCAAAGCGTTCCAGAGTGCCTTGCACAGGGAGTGATCCACAGGGAGTTCTCATGGAGCTCTGGGAAAGGGATTATGTGTGTTCCAGGAAAAGCATTGGTTGGATTCACTCTTTAGAGAAAAGTACAGGAAACGGGGCCCTTTTCCCAATCCAGGGGCAAAATATTCATTGGCCTCATTGTGAGCAGCACCAAGGCCTTGGCTTCAACTACTGAATCAAGCCACGAGAACATGGAAGAATTCTGTGGTTGATGTGTTTTGTGGAGAAAGACATTCCAGTTTCTGGGGAAGCACCTAAGCCCTTCTGCAGGAAGCTGAGCAATGTTCCCTGTCAGGAGCACTCCCCAGCTGAGCTCTCCCAGTGCTGGGAAGAGCCCTGAGTGTCCCTGGGTGTCAGGAACTCATGGAATGCACGGCCTCATGCTGTGCTTTGGCTGAGCAATGCGTTGTGCACATCCCGAGGTGTGGGCAGTGCAATATTTCTGCACACAGGCATCTGTGAGAGTCACCTTGAGTGGGGCACAGCCTGCAGAGGGCAGATAAACACCTAAGTGCCTGCAGAGAGTGCAGCTCTCAGGGCTTTGCTGCAACCCAGCACCTGGGCTTTAGAGCAAAGTTATCCATCATGGAATTCACTCATCAGCTGGGTTTCTAATGATTCCTCTAGAAAGGAGAAAGAAGTGTTATGTGGGATCTCATCTAATATACATGGGTTTAGACTTCAGCAGCAAGAAGTATTTTGGAGACGTGTATGTGATCATTTAAACCACTTAAACTGTCCTCAGAAGGAAGCAGGAAGAGTGGGAAACCAGCAGATAAAACTGGTGCTGCTAAATGATATAATGAGCTCTGTGTTCAGTTCTGATCTTCCAGCTTTACCATTTTGAGGAAAGAAGGTGTAGAGAGGTGTGACAAGTGTACCCAAAAGTACACTTAACTTCTGTGTGAGCCAAGACTAAATACATTAGAACTTTTTACCCCTTCAAAAATGGATGAATGGGAGATGTGTAGGAGTGGTGGGGGCAGGAGGGCTGTAATGGATTTCTAGAGTTCTCCAAGTGCCATGGAAATGTAACCAGGCCTACTTTGTCTCTGCCTTTGTTACATGAACCTTGGAGGCATCAGACTAAAGCTATACCAGTAGCTGAGCAGCAGAGGGATACAGCCCAAAGCAGGGCTGCCACTGCTGCCATCCTTTGAGCAGTGACTGGTCCTGATGAGAGCCAGATCTGGGTGTGACACAGTGTGGGCAGGCACAGCCCTAGGCAGATTGGTCACTGTCCTCACCACACTGTTTAATTCCAGAATCTTCTCTAAAAAGCAGGGTGGGCATTTGTGTGATGCAGGGGTGCTCTTGCTGTGGGTTGGGAAGCAGCAGGAAGTGTTGGAGCCCTTCCCAAACTTCTCTCTGGCATCAGAGTGTTCCAGGCATGAACAGCCTGGCAGTGCACCCGCCTAGAGCTGAGGTACCTCCATGGCTCCTTCAGCTCTGGGGCTTTCTGTGAACTCTTCTGTCAGATAAGGGAGAGCTCCGAGCCTCTGAGCTCACAAACCCTGGTGATTCCATGGTAGGAATGGAACCTCGCTTAGGGCCCAGCTTTGCTGTTCCAGCTCCATTATTGCTCCTCGTTTTGGGGGGTGTGTCACCCACCTGATGTTCAGCTCTGTCATTCTCAGAGCAGACTTGATCCTGGCTGGATCCTGTTCAGCAGAGTCAGAGCCCCTTTCTTGAGGGGGGTGAAGCAAACCCAGACTTTCCCTTTTATTCTGAAGAGTGAAGACAAGTCAAGGTTGCCTTTGGAAGTGTGGCTTTCCTGGTGTTTCTGCAACTCCCTGTCCTTAGGTTGCTCCTTTTTGTCTTTTAATATAAAGCAGTGTTGCCTCATGCTCCACAGCACAGAAGATAGAGGAGGCTCCCTGGGTAAAAGCTGGGTGGTTCCCTGCTGCCTTCAGCCTTGTTCTGCAGTGGATTTTCTGTGCAGACACCTTACAAGGGCACTGAACAAGCAGCTGATGGGAGGGATCCTTTCTGTCCTGTCTGTGGTTTGCAAACCTCTCACTCCCACTCAGATCAGCAGCCTGACTCATGTAATTAATGGCCCCAGACAGAATTCAGTGTTGGCCCAAAACAGTTATTACCATCCAGCTAGTTGTTAAATATGTAACTTTTCAACTTCATTGAGTGCTTTCCTTCCTGCTGGTATTAGCCTGGCACACTGCAGCTATTTCCCGTTAGTTCGCTCCAGTCGTGGGAAGTCGGACAGGGCCACATCAGGTGCTGACATTTAGACCCCATAACTTTTCCTGAGAAGGACCAGAGGCAGTTCAGGAGCTGTGGGCACCACACTGGTGCAGCACCTTCCACCCTCTCCTCTGCTCCTTCCCGAGCCACAGCAGCGCCGTTGTCGGTGCTGACAGACAGAGGGGCGGGGCTGAGATGGTCGGTGATGGGCAAGGAAATGCTGCTCTTCCCCTTCCTGGAGAGAGCATCGCCCAGACAGAGATGGGAATTCTCACCTGCTCCCCGGGGGCTATTGAAGGCTGGAGATGCGATGGCCACGTGTTGTGGCTTGGGCCTGCAGGAATATTCACCACTCTGGGCAGGATTATTGTTTAGCAGGGCACTGCTGGACTCAGTGAGGTGGGGGTGTTTTAAAAGGGGCCCATTAAACACCACCACTAACTGGGGTCCCTCGGCCTGCACACATTCCACCTGCACACTATTCCGTGGCTTAATGGTGGGGAGACTCCAGGGAGTATCTGCAGCAGCACTGGCATCAAGTAGGGAACAGTGCTGAACTGGGCTACAGAGAGAAATCTTAATAGGATGGGGCATGGCTGGGTAGGTTTTGTTCCTCTTGGAACACCAGGCTTTGTTTTTCTTCCCTTCAGATTCTCTTTTCTTGGCCTCCCCATGTTCAGGTCTGTGTTGGACAGAGCCAGCCTGTTTGTGCAGCACCTGTACCTCATCCTCCTCTGGACTCCTGCTCTCTGTCACCCCAGCGTGTCCAGCGCTTCCCAGCCCTCTGCCATCCCAGCATCTCTGCTGCTTCCCAGCCCTCTGCCATCCCAGCATCTCTGCTGCTTCCCAGCCCTCTGCCATCCCAGCATCTCTGCTGCTTCCCAGCCCTCTGCCATCCCAGCATCTCTGCTGCTTCCCAGCCCTCTGCCATCCCAGCATCTCTGCTGCTTCCCAGCCCTCTGCCATCCCAGCATCTCTGCTGCTTCCCAGCTCTCTGCCATCCCCACATCTGCACTGTTTCCCAGCTTCCCAGCCTTGTCAGTGCACTGGGGCCAGGGAGGGCAGTGGGTTATGGGATCTGCAGGGATCCCAAAGGAGCCCCTGTGGAATGGCTGCTCCCGCCAGCACAGGGCCCGACATCCCAGCGTGCTCCCAGTGCCCCAGCAGGGCGGTTTGCCTGGAAAAGCTGTCAGGCAGAATTTGCTGGGTTTTTCACAGCTCTGATTTCTCCATCCCCCAGAGTGTCCTTGCTAAGAGGAAGCATTGATTGCTGCCAGGCAGCACACACACGTAGGAATGTGATTCATTCCAGCCCAGCCCTCAGAAGAACTCCTGTCAGCTGTTAGCCCTGCTAAAATGAGCCTTTTCACAGTTCTGTATTTCTGCCTAGCACACACACAATAAAATTACCAGAGGTGAAATAAACTTCCCTTGGCTTGGGAAGGAATTTTATGTTGTTGCAGGGGATTCTTTCTGAAGAAATAACAGTTATCTTTATACTACATTAATTTATATGTAAACCCAGCACCGTGTTTATTTGGTGTCAATATTGGGTCAACAGAAACCAGCACAGGCAGCTGGAAACAAAGGTCCTCTGGTCCCATTACACAATATTAGTGTTAAAAATATCTGTTAAAGGCCAGATTCCACACAGATACTTGCAAAATCTGGCTAAGAAAAGAAGGGCTTAATCAATAGTAAAATGCTAAAATCAGAATGTTTCTTTGCATTAGGATTTTCCCAAGTATCTCATTTAACATTTGTTAAGAGATTAAAGAAAGGGAAATGCTTTGGTAACCCTTCTTTAAGTGCACATATTTTCCATGTCATCCCCACATCTGCACTTGCAAACCCCTAATGGGGGTGCAAGCCCCTACGGACAAGGGCTGCTGGAGAAATCCTATAGAACTGATTGTGTGCTAGAGACCTGAGTCATCCTTTTGTGCTATTGCAATGCCTCTTATTGTGTCAGTTCAGTTAAACCTGCAAACAACTCAACCTTTAGAGCTTTAATATTTTTAAAGAGACATTCATGTCTAGGTGTCTCAAGGTGTTTGTTCCATCAGGCTGGGTTTGATATCCCTATTAAAAATATATATGGCTCACTTGATGAGAAAATCTTCTTCAGAGAGAAGATTTTTCTTCAGCTTAAAATCAGAAATATAAAATTGAGTATATAAAGTGAAGAGGCAAGTCATGAAGCAAGGGATAGGAAAGAAAAATGACTGTGAACATGTTCTACTGAAACTGTTTGGATTTATTAGGAAAAAGTCCTCTGTTAGTAAGGCAATTAGAATTATTTATTATATTGAGGGGGTCTGTGCCGAATCTGAAGAAATAACTTGAAGAAGGAAACTTACTTGAAAACTGCAATCATAAATGTTCTTTTTTTGATTGAGTGATGAAGAGGTGAGCAGAGGGGTGCGATGGCTTCAGGCCTCGTGTTGTTGCAAAGAGCAGAACGTGCTCTGGCACAGCGGGGAGGAATCGGAGCGCTCAGGTTTTAGTTGGTACCAGCCGTGGTCAGCCTGGGCCCTTGGGTTTGGGCAGGCCCCGGTAGCACCGAGCCAGGGAGCAGTGGGTGAGCTCAGCGTGGGGAAAGCCCCGGGCACGGGCAGGGAGGGCAGGGAGGGCAGGGAGCGCGCTCTGCACTGCCAAGGGAAGCACCACAACTCCCGGCACGCGCAGCAGCCGGGAGCACCAGCTGGGAGCCGGGGATTCGGCAGCGCTCCCGCTCATTCTCTCCGGTACCGCTGGGAGCAGGGATGTATTCAATAACGTGCCATAAACAAGGGTGGAAGTTTAAAGGATAAAACTTGGAGATGTTTGTCTTTAAAAAATCCTGATGCTCATTTTTCCTTCCTGTTGTCATAACTTCCCCCTTACCTCCAGTGTTTTTGTTTGGTGCCACTGCTCCCTACAGAAGAAATATTTTGTAGCTACAGATTTGGAAGGACAATAATGCTGTGTTCTAATTTATTTTTGAAAAAGCTGCAGTTGCCAAAGTTTCCAAAAGCAGGGCCTAGGACCCTGCTGTTGCAGCAGTTCGTGGGAGGAATCCAGGCAGACAGGGAATGGGCAGGTTGTTCTTCGGCTCTTGTGAGCTCTGGTGCCAGGTTTTGAGCACACAGGAGTGGCGCTGTGACCGAAGCAGTTTGACCGGGCAAAGGTGACGTGTCTCTAAATAAGTGCCACAATGCTGCAGTGGTGATCTCCGTCTGAGCACTCTGACACACTGAGGATGCAGGGACATCCTCTGGTTGATGGGCGTTTCCTGCTCAGAAAACTCCATCCTGCATCTTCTGTTCTCGGCCCAGTGTCAGAGCAGTGGCAGTAGGCAGAAAAACGGGAGTGGTTGTGCACTTTTGTGATACAGC
>VZRR01007201.1:0-24753 GCA_013398015.1 Oreocharis arfaki | reverse complement strand
CGGGGCCGCTGAGCCGGAGCGGATCGCAGCGGGACGGGACGGAGAGGCGGCCGGTGCCCGGCCGGCGCTGATTAGGAGCCTGGGGTGAGTCTGCGGGGTCGCGGGGAGGAGTTGGGGGACGGCGGTGAGCCGGTTTGGGGATCCCGCCGGTGGCGGGGTGGGGAAGGAGCGGTACAGGGGGAGCGGCGGCCCTTCAAGGGCGGGATCCCGGGGACCAACGCCGGCTCGCTCGGTGACCTTGTTCAAGTTGTGTCCCCGCTCCGGGCTCGCTTCGCAGCCTCCCCGGCGAGGTCGGGGGTAGGGGAAGGCAGCGCGTCCTTCTCGGGCGGGAGCCACCCGGGCACGGGGCCCGAGAGCTGCGGGGCGGCTGCGACCGGCCCGCTGGGACCGGGTGCTGGCGGGCTACCGGGATGAGCGGGATGCCCGGGATGCTGGGACCTGCCGCTGCGTGCTGAGTGCGCTGCTCGGTGTGAAATGCGGTGAAATGCACCCCGCGCCCGCAGCGACCGGGGAAGATGCCCCCGCAAATGTTAAAACACCCGTTTCTCCGATGGACACCGATCAATCAATAGCCTATGGGGGAATCGCCCGTTCCCCGCACCGCGGGGCCCCGCTCCGCCACCCGGAGCATCGAGTCGAGCAGCGGGTGCGTGACCCGTCGGGAGATGTTTGCCCGGCACAGCACCAGCAGCTCCGGGAGCCGGGGGGCCCCGCTGCGAGGCTCCGTTCCTTTCCCTAAACACTCACCTTTTCACTAAGAAACAAAACTGTGTCTTTAAAGCGCTGGAGAGCATCAGCTCCGAGCGCAGCGATGCTCACGCTGCCCCGTCCCTGCCCAGGGGACCCGCGTGTGGCTGCCCTGGGGCGGCAGTGGCGGGTCCCGGGGTGTCCCCGCTGTGGTCCCGGGGCCGGGCACGGTGAGCCTGGGTGCTGCGGGGCCGGGCGGGACCTGCCGGCAGATGTCAGTGTCCCCTCTCTGTCAGCAGCCAGGAGGGTCCCCGCCAGCCCCGGAGATGTTGCAAGGAGGCCGCCACACTTTTCCCGAAGCGGAGCTGTCTTTGGTGGCCGTTCAGGGACAGTTTGGAGACCTGGGGAGCAGCAGGGTGCTAGAAAGGGGAGTGGCCCCACTCTGACACCTCAGAGGAGGGCTCTCTCTCTCTGCCCAACACCAGCCACCCACCGCCTTATTTATCCTGCGCCGCTAACGTCGAGCTACACTTGTGCATCGCTGCCCGTCCATGACACTTGTCACCCGTGTGAAGGCAAGGCAGGGAGGGCAAGCAGTGTTCCTCACCCTGCGCTGCCCCCAGCTCCTGAGTGAGGCTGGTACTCGGCACGCAGGGGCTGTTAGGGGGAAGGAGCCATCCTCCCTGGGGAGGAGGCTCCAGGGCTGCTCTCTTTCCCTGGCCCCTTGTGTGCAGGGTTGCTTTTTTCCCCCGTGTGCAGGGGGATGCACACGTGCCCTCGTGTACAGGGATGCTCTTCCCTGGTCCCAGAGATCCATCTGCAGGGATTCTTTAGTCTGAGAGCTCAGCGCAAGGTGGGGAAGCCGGAGCTGCCGTTGCCATCACTGTGCTGGGGGGGAATCGTATTTCGCACATTGCTTTATTTAAGAGGCTTTTTGCCCGTAGGTGTGAAAGTCTCGGGTGTGCAAAGCCAGAGGGCAGAACACATGGCAGTGGTGCGACTCGCTGCAGGCAGCTGCCATCTCCCCCGACAGCGGCCCAGGCTTCAACTCATTTGATGTCTTATGCAAATCCTCGGCTCCCTGAGTCCTGGGATTTTCTGCTATTTTCCTTTACTCTCATCTTCGAGTGTCTTGCTCTTGAGGATGTGAAGAAAAGCTAATAAGAGGAACCCAAGCCGTTGAGCCTTACAGGTTTTCCACCCGGTCTCAGGAGCCGAGAGGAGGGCAGTGACTTGGAGTCCCTCGGCTGTAGCGACTGCTCAGGCTGCCGAGGGGGGTTTGCGGGAGCCGGGCGAGAATCTGTTCGCAGCTNCTGCTCAGGCTGCCGAGGGGGGTTGGCGAGAATCTGTTCGCAGCCGCCGTGGTCATCTTCATCGCCGCGGCTCCGGCCGGCCGGCCGGCTCCGAGGTGGCTGTCCCCACGCTGGCTCCGGGGCCGGCTGCCAGGTGGCTGCCAGCACCCCGCCGTGCCCGCTTTGCCAGCGATTACCGCGCTGCTGTCGCTCCGGCGGTGCCTGCTTCGCTCTCTTAATTACCCCGGCAGATCAATGAGGCCCTGGCGCTTCCTCGGGAGCGTGCGGATGCGAGCCCGGCCGTGCAGCTCCTTGCAAACCGCAATCGAGCCGGGGCAGAGGAGACGGAGCAGGCAGGGAGAGGCAGGGCTGGCTGCAGGGGAGGAGAGTCCCACGAAGCCCCAGGCAAGATGGGTGGCTCCAGAGCAATGGGAGCAATTTCCTGCAGAAATGGAGCCCTTTGGGATCGTCTGTCCCGAGGTGTGCGAGCGGCAGAGCAAGAGGTGACCCGGGCGCCTCCGTGAATTCACAGGCATGGCTCGGCTGAGTCAATCCACTTCAGACGCTAAACTGCACTTAGCCTTTGCCCAGGCTCTTTTAAGTGGCCTTAATTTGATAAAGCTTTTCCATGTTTAATGAGAAGGTGACTCAGTCACCCGGTTTGATGTTCATTCCCACTAAAAGGCATCCCCAGGGAGCTCGAGACCCCTCCCCGTCGCTCCTGCAGGGATGCACCTTTGGTCCCACTGTGCCCCAGGGACCAGCCCCTGTGACTGGGCACATCCCACGGCTCTGCCACCAACTGGTGTCGTGTACCTGCTACAGACCGTGGGGCTTGCTTTGGCTCTGGGCTTCAGCTCAGCGTGTACGGAGGGAGTTCCAGAGGCCATCTGGAATCTTCCTATGCTTCCCAATGGCACCTGGCAAATACCACTGCCCCTCTCCCCAGAGCGTGCTTCCCAGTTCCTGTATCTCGAGATCTGCTCCTGCAGCATGAAAGGGCACAAATCAATGTTAATGTCCCTAACAATTAGCTAACATCTCAATTATCGAACTCAGCCTGATTAGTGGCGGAGCGCGTGGCTCTGGAGATGCCGTCGGCATGGAAGCAAGCGGGACCTCGGCAAAGCTCCGACGTTCTGCTGAGCATGTTGCTGCTGTCACTGTCAGCTCCAAGGGCAGTAGAGAGAGCCTTTTGCAGCTCACCTGAGCACCCCCATCTCCCTCTCGCGTCCCTCCTTCTGCCTCTCGAGCCATTTTGGATGAGGACACCACTGCAGGAGTGACCCCGCTGCCATCCCCGCGTGGGGGGTGCCTCTGGAAATTGCCACAAGCTCTTTTTAAGATGTAGCTCATGACAAGTGACTGTGTGGGCCACGCATCAGCCATCACTGGGGGAGCTCCGGGGTGTTCCGCTGCGGGCAGCGGGGACACAGTGGGCTGCAGGAAGCTCGGGAGGACTTGGCCATGAAGGAGGTTGTGGTCCTAGGAAAATTTGCCAAGAATATTTGCTTTGGAAGTCTTCTTCCATTGCTTCGGGGTTTTTATGGAAGGGGGAAGAGGAGGAAAAAGAAAATTAACAAGCTGGAAGTTTTCCAACTTTTGTGATGCAAAACCCTAAATCAAAAGGAAGAAGAAAAAAAAAAAGAGTTGTCAGATGCTTCTCATCAAATCTTCATTTTTTTGGATCAAGGAAAAGTGATTACAAAGTTATTTTCAGCTCTAGTAGTAAGGTCAAGGGGTTTACTTGTTTCTAAAGAGCTTTACTCTCCCCAGCATCCCAGGAGGATGCTGGTGTGAGCATGTGGAGGAGCACCCTGGAAAGCATTGCCCCAACCCCACGGAGCAGCAGTGGAGCCCCCCTTCCCCCCAAAACAGAGCCAGTTCCCCCCCCCAGCTGTAGGGACTGGGGCCTCTACGGAGCTATGGCAATATCTGCACGTATTTATTTTATGTATCTCCTGATCGATAGGAGGAAATAAATTATCCCAGCTGACAGTGGTGCAGGAAAGCTGCTCCGTGGGGATACGGTGCTGCATAGCTCAGCGCAGCCCCCACGCAGGCTCTCCTTGCCCGCTCCTGCCTGGCTTGGGACTTCCAGTTCCTGTTGGCAAGGATGCAGGCGTGCGTCAGCACCCGTCCCCAAGCAGGAGCCTCCCTCGGAGGTGTAAATAAGAGAGACGTGTGAATAAAAGCTCATTTAGCAAGGCTGGAAACTTTTGCTTCGTATCAGGAGGGAGTCTTCACCGGTTTTGCACCAGTTTGCCCCAGCCAAGTGCTGGAAATATCAAATCCTATTTTTATTGCTCTGTAGTAAAACATGAGGTAGCCACAGGGAAGCATCCCATGCTCAGCCTCGAATCTCAGAACAAGCTCCCCAGGGAAGGCATCAGAGCAGGCTGAAATGGTTTCTAGCTGGTCTGGGGACCACAGCCTGAGGGAAAAAGTGGCCCAAAGTGGGTTTATCCATAATATCCATCCCCATGATGCTGAGCCAGATGTTTGCTGCCTCAACTGTGGTGCTGTGGTGGGAGGGGGGGGTTGGAGGGGAAGGCCAGCATGGGAAGCCCCTCTTGGCGAAGGCACATAGAGGTGCCCCCCAGGGTGGTAATGGCAAGGGGCTGGTTAGTGCTGGTGGGAAGCAGTTAATGCTAGGATGGCTTGATGGAAAAGACAGTGCTCTGCTTGGTGGGTCCCACCCCAAAAAATCCCCTCTGTGCTTTGAATCAAAGGAAGGATACTCCTGTGCCCTTCTGATTTACACCAGGAAAGCCTCAGGGAGGGCGGTGAGGTGACTGGTGCTCTGAAGTGGTGATGGATGAGGCCCATGCCCCACGGCACTTGTGGAAAAGCATCCCCTTGAACCTCTTAAAATCCCCTTTAACACCCCCTGTAAGACCCAGGCTGTTACAGACCCGTGTGCAGGGAGGGGGAAAGAGGGACACAGCCAGGGAGCAGCCCCTCAGCTGGAGGTGGGTCAGGAGCCTCTTAGAAGCCATGGATGATGGCATGGAGGAGACAGGGTGCGCCAAGCCTGTTAGCGAGGCAACAGGCACAGTCCCACTGCACCAGATACTCAAACAAGGTGTTCTGCTGTCACAGCCATATTTAATGCTACCAGCAGGGTGTTTCCACGGGCAGGGTTTAGAAAGGTGCTGTTCAAGGATGCTTTACCCTCAGCTTCTCAGCTGAGACCCGGAGTGCTGCTTTCCTCCTTGCTGTGTGGGAAAGGGATCAAATCACAGAGGGTTTAGCCTCTGGTCAGTATCTAAACCATCCATGGGGTTTGCTGCCAGACCCTGGCTCCCACCATTCTCTCCTGGTCATGGCAGCTGGTCAGCACAGCAGCAGGACCCATGGCTGCGGGCAACATGGACCGGGGGGGGTTTAATCTTGAGCTTTGAGGGTCCCTTTGGTCCCGAGGCCTCATCAGTTTTTAATTGTACCAGCAGATATTGCTGGGGAGGGGAGCAAGGCCTGCTTCAGGCAGACTCTGCATCCCGTCTGCCTGCTTCCCCCCGGCCCAGCTCTGGCTGCAGGCAGGGAAGGTTATGGGGCAGCCTGAGTGCCTCAGCTGCTCAGCCACCGTCCTCACGTAGCAGAGCACCAGCAGCTCCCTGAGCCGCTGCCAGCAGGTCCTGCCATGCTTCGGGGGTCACAGGTGCCCCCTCCAACACTTGAGGCACAGAGTGAGGAAACCACCCTGGCACTGACTGTGCCCCACCCCAGCGTGGGGGCTGACGGTTTGGGCCAGGATTTGGTCACATCCATGGCTGTGGGGGACTCCACGTGCCAGGAGCAGGAGGCAGTGACTGGGCTGTTATGTGGCTGCCTGCCAGGCTGGGAGAAATCAGGGTGACACGTGAAGAAAGAGCGTGGGGGAACAGAAGAAGCCCTGCCTGCTGCTCCTGCCCACCCCACGGCCCTGGCACCCCAACCTGGTGATGCGAAAGTCTCAGCTTTTGTTTAAAATTCACAGGGCCCCAGCCCCGAGGGCTGAGTGAGAAGCTGAGAAAGCGTAATCAAAGGGCACCCTTAAGAGTTTAAAAATAGAAGAGAGGGAGAAAAAAAATTTTTTAAAACATATTATTACATGTTAAAGCATGATGATTCATCCAGCAAAGCCCTGCTGGGAGAACGCAGGGTGCGCTCAGCAGGGACGGGCATTTGGGCTCCAGGCCCCCACCAGCTGCCTTTCTGGAATAAAAACCATCTTCCCTGGCAGCCCTGCAGCCACGGGGTCCCTGTTTTGGGTAAACAGCTGTTGTTGCCTCGCAGCACACCTTGCTTTGGCCAGACCTTGCAGCTCCCCAGCTCCCACCTTCACTGGCAAAGGCTCTGGCCTCGTGCTCGCTGCTCCCAGAAAAGCTCCATCCTTACTTGGCACCCAAAATACCACTTCCATCAGCCCAGCCAGCCTTGGAGTGGACATCCATCCACCCATCCATCCATCCATCCATCCACCCATCCATCCATCCACCCACCCACCCATCCATCCATCCACCCATCCATCCACCCATCCATCCATCCATCCATCCATCCATCCATCCATCCATCCATCCATCCATCCATCCATCATCTCAGCCACTAGCAGGACACAAAGAAAAGTCTAACATCAACCACACACAGTCCGGTCCATGCCTGGAGAAGCTGGTTTTCCCAGCTCCCCACGATTATTACTTTTAGCCCCCCTGAAATGAGCTGCACGCGCTCATGACGCGCGTCCCCACCGTGCAGGGCGCAGAGGCAGCCCGCCATCCCCACAGCAGCAAGCTTGGCTTGACAGGCTGATGCACAGCAGAGGAAACCATGAAGAAAAAGCCAGAGATTCCTCAAACAGCCATCAGCCAGGATTTCATCTAACTTCAGCAGCACCCAGCACCCCCAACCCCATAAACTCCTATTTCCTGTGGCACGAGCAGTCCGTGCCTGATGCGTGGCTCTCCCTGGAGCGCAGCTTTCCCCCTGCCAGCATCCCAGCAGGCATCCCAAAGCTTGCGGCTGCTCCTGGTGTATATCCCTGCCGCTGTCCTCACGGCCTTCCCTGCCTGGCGTTGCAGGGCGGGGCTGTCCCGGAGGATCGCCGCGGGGTGAGAGAATGAAGAAGCCGGCCGGGCAGCAGCAGGATGGGGCGGCAGGACCTCCCGCGTGCTGACGGGCCCCCGCCGATGCTCCCGTGGCCGCTGGCCCTGCTGGCCCTGAGCGCCTGCTGCCGCTGGGGAGAGGCCGGCGGGGCGGGCGGCACCGCGCCCCAGGGCCATGCAGCCCCCGCGACCCCCTCCTCTTCCTCCTCATCCTCCTCTCCACCCGTCCGGGCACCCCTCGACTGGCTCCTCACCGACCGGGGACCCTTCTACCGAGCTCAGGAGTACGTGGACTTCATGGAGCGCTACCGGCAGGGTTTCACCACCAGGTACAGGATCTACAGGTGAGAGGCTGCGGGCAGCCCGGGAGGGGGCTGTGGGGGCATGGCACAGTGGAGGCAGGCTCTAATCCACACAAGCAGACCCCCACGTGCAGGAGGAGGCTGTCCATCGGGTGGGTGGATGTGAGACGCTGCTTTTCCAGGGAATACAATAGCAGCCCCACCAGGATGCTCATGGTGTGGCAAGGCTGGGCTCCAGGCAGGATTTGCCCTAAGCTGGGAGGGGTTTGGGGCACAGGTTGGGATGGAATCGGCCCTTATGGCAGGAGGCACACTGGGCTGGGTGGATCTCGTGTACTCCAGTCTCTCTGGACATCCTCCACCTACTGATCTCCTGCCCCGAGGTGGAAACTGGGGACAGCAGGAGGGGCCGTGTGCATGTGGTGTCTACCTTCCAGGCCCTTTGGACAAAGATGCTCTTTTGTCCTTTTTCCGTGCACAAAGACGTCTCTGTGCCAAATTACTGAACCTGCCTAGGCTGGCAGTCCTCTGGGGCTGGGATGCTGCTGGGGCTCGAGGAAAGCCACCCTGACTGACCCCCCCAGCACATCCCCAGGGCCATCAGCCCACAGACTGCTGCAGTGGGATGCTGTGTGCACGGGGGCCGAGGCTGGGGGGGTTTCTTGCCAGCAAAGAACCAGGTTTGGCAGCAGTGGGGTCCACTCACCACAGCAAAGGGCCGCCCCATGACAGCCTCTGTGGGAAACCCACTCCATTCCACAGCCTCCTGGGCCTAATTGGGACTGTCACCTCTGGCTAATGAGGCCTTTTCCCTTCCACTCCCCACCGGTGCTGCGCCCTGGGGGCTTCCAGCAGCGGAGCAAAGCCTGACCACTGCCTCCCGGGAACGCCGACGTGGGTGCCGGGATTGCAGCCTTGTTACGCAGCCCGGCACCCCCAGGGAGCTTCTCTCCTCTTCCCTGTGTGCTGACGCTGCCATGCCGAGGGCCCGGCGTCCTCCAGGGATGCTGCTGGTGACGGTGGTGGGACGGGAAGCAGCAGCCAGAGGGACAGCAGCTGGCTCACACCTCCCCGGAGGCAGAGAACTCGCCCTCAGCCTTCGGGGCTTGCTTTGCCTGTGGGATGGAAGGGGGGAAATGGGCACCCCCGCCCCGAGGGAGTGTGTGTGCACGGGGAGAGGCAGCATCCCCCCTGCCTCATCCCCAGCTCTGCCACTGGCCCCAGCATCTCGTCTTCTGGGCCCAAAAATCATGATGGGAGGCAACCTGTCATCTGCCAAGCCCAGCAGCTGCTGCTTTGCACCCATCCGCCCCTCCCTCCTCCTCCCTCTCTCCCTCTCTTCCCACCCAGCCCTAGTAAAACAGTCTGAAACCGCCTGGTTTTAATTAGAGCAAAATGCCAAAGATTAGGCTGAAATTTGCTGCCGGTTGTTTATGAGGCCGTGGGGTTTTGGAGGCAGCGACAGGCTGGGCGTCTGCTCCCTGGGGCTGGGCAAGGCTGGGGGCACATTCACAGCATCTGGGGCTCTGAGGGGCCCCCCCACCAGCGCCACCACATCCCAACACCTCCAGCTTCCCACAAAACGCTGCTGATGTTTAAAACCGTGATACCCCCACATCCTGGATTTTCACCTGGATCCACAGGCATAGGGCTGGAGGAGGGATGAGATCCAACCAGCCCAGTGGGCTGGAAAAGGGTCTAGCCCTGCCCTGGGCTGTGATTAATGCCTGCTGGAGGTGCTGGATTAATCAATATCAGGCATCTCCGCTGCTTGTAGCTCTTTATCACCATCAATGGCTTAGGGAGGGACGGCGCTTTTGTCCTGGCTGGATCCATAGCTGGCAAGGGTGTGCAGCAGGTCCTTCGCTCCCTGGGAGGTGATGGGGAGGTTAGGATGATTCTAACTGGAGATTCCCACCTGTCCTGAGCTGGAAATCGGGGGCAGAAGGAAGGAGAGCATGCATGTGCCATGGCCAGACCCACCTCACGCCCTCTCCCCACTGCTGCTCCCCTCCCACAGAGAGTTTGCTCGTTGGAAGGTGAACAATTTGGCCTTGGAGAGGAAAGATTTCTTCAGCCTACCACTTCCCCTGGCCCCCGAATTCATCCGCAACATCCGGCTGCTGGGGCGTCGGCCCAGCCCCCAGCAGATCACCGACAGCCTCATCAAGAAGTATGGGACACACTTCCTGCTGGCCGCCACGCTGGGAGGTGAGTGCTGCGGGTGCTCCTCCTGCTCGCCCCCCTTGCACAACGGGGGAGAGTGGGGAGAGAGGCTCTGCAGGAGAAACACGGCCAAGAACGGGAACGGGGGGAGCCCAGCAGCCTCCCAAAAGTCTTGCGTGTCCCCCTCCCCAGGAGAGGAGTCCCTGACCATTTTTGTGGACAAGCGCAAGCTGAGCCGGAGGGCAGAGCCTGCGGGGGGCGCTGGGAACAGCTCGGGGGTCTCGCTGGAGACCCTGCACCAGCTGGCAGCCTCCTACTTCATCGACAGGGACAGCACCCTGCGCCGGCTGCACCACATCCAGATCGCCACGGCCGCCATCAAGGTAGGCCAGGGGGCAGGGAGGGGGCAGCGCCGGGACGCTGCAGCCCCGGGCCTCACCAGGGGCCCCTCGCAGCTGGCCAGACCTAAATCAGCATCACCCAGACAGGAGGGAGCAGGGAAAGTTAACACATTCCCATTATTTATGGGAAATTGGGCACGCTAATAAAGGCACATTTTTCAGCGGGCTGCAGGCAGGGCTGCTGCCTGTCAACAAGCTAATTAGCAGATAATTAGTTCTCCTCTCCGCCCATCGTCCTGCAGTGAGGAGTGGGGCACGGGCAGCGTGGTCAGGGATTTTCTGCAGCACTCTCAGTGCCCTGTGTCCCCTCCTGTATCCCTGAGCACCTGCGTGTCCCCGCCTCAGGTGACAGAAACACGGACAGGGCCACTCGGCTGCAGCAACTATGACAACCTGGACTCGGTGAGCTCCGTCCTGGTGCAGAGCCCTGAGAACAAAGTGCAGCTCCAAGGTAGGGCTGGGCTGGTGGGGATGCGGGGGCGGACAAATGCTGCCATGGGATGCTCGTGGGCGCACAGCGGGTTGCAGCGGAGGATGCTGGCACGAGATGCTGCTTCTAATTTCAGGGCTGGGGAGGAGAGGGGATGAAAATAATGAAAGCTGGGCAGGATGAGGTTGTTGCTTGTCTGCCAGGAGGAGCCAAGATCGATGCAGAGCCCAGACAAGCGGCTCCACAGCAAATTGATATGATAATCGTGCGAGGGTGGGAGCCTGGCGAGGGGGGAGGCTCGTGCCCTCCTCGCCCGGGTGATGTTTGAGGGGCTCTGGCGTGCCCTGATGCTCTCGGGGCCGCTCCTGCCCGCAGGGCTGCAGACGGTGCTCCCCTCCTACCTGCGGGAGAGGTTCGTGGCAGCCGCCCTCAGCTACATCGCCTGCGGCTCTGCCGGGGAGCTGGTGTGCCGCCGCAGCGACTGCCGCTGCCAGTGCCAGCCCGCCTTCCCCCGCTGCAACTGCCCCGAGGCCGACATCCAGGCGCTGGAGAGCAGCCTGGCCCAGCTCGGGCGGGCCTGGGAGAGCCACCACAGCCAGTTCGAGGAGTCAGGTGAGGCTGGGGAGATCCCAGCAAGCATCTCCTTCCCCTTGTGAGCAGCCTGGGCTGGGTGGTGGGTGTCCGGGGTGGTCTTCTCACTGTGAAGACCTCGGAGCTGAGGTGGAGGGAGGGAGGTTGCTCTCAGCTCCACCTTCACCGCTTGCTCTCCGGGGTCCGCTGATGCCATCCCCTTCTCCCCACAGAGGAGTTCCAGGCCCTGGTGAAGAGACTCCCCACGGACCGTTTCCTGAACAGGACGGCCATCTCCCACTTCTGGGCCATGGATCTGGATGTCCAGCACCGCTACCAACAGCTGGGCACCAGCCTGAAGCTGCTCTCCAGGAAAACCTACCGACTCATCCGGCGGCTCTTCAACCTCAGCAAACGCTGCCACCGCCAACCTCGCTTCAAGCTGCCGAAGGAGAGGTAGGGTGCCATGGCTGGGGACACTGCCCCGTGCCCCAAGGGTGGCTCAGTGCCAGGGCCTGCCTCCCTGTGGCTGGGACTGGAGAAGCTCCCACCTAGGAGGGATGCCTGGGGGTGAGCAGGCAGCAGGAGCAGCTGTACCAGCTTGGAATCTCCCCTCCCTGAGAGATCAGGTCCAAACCTGAAGGTGAAAAATGGGGCTTGGTTCATGGCGGGGGGGGGCACCAGCAGAGCAGAAAACGAACCCAAGGTGGGCAGCTCTTCTGTCCCTAGGGAAAGTCAGCCGTGTCCCAAAAGGTGCCATCTCCATCTAAGCCTCTGCTCTGCCGTGTCTCTCTGCGCCAGGTCCCTCCCTTACTGGTGGAGCCGCGCGCAGTCGCTCCTGTACTGCAGCGAGACCGCCGTGCCTGGGACCTTCCTGGAAGAAAGCCACAGCTGTACCTGTCCCTCCGAGCAGCCCTCCTGCCAGGGCTCCGTACCGTGTGCCTTGGGCGAGGGCCCGGCCTGCGCCAGCTGTGCCGAGGACAACAGCACCCGCTGCGGCACCTGCAACCACGGCTACGTGCTCACCCAGGGCTTCTGCCGCCCCGAGGTGGCCGACTCGCTGGAGCACTACCTGGGGCTGGAGACGGACCTGCAGGACCTGGAGCTCAAGTACCTCCTGCAGAAGCGGGACAGCCGCATCGAGGTGCACTCCATCTTCATCAGCAACGACATGCGCCTGGGCAGCTGGTTCGACCCCTCCTGGAGGAAGCGCATGCTCTTGACCCTGAAGAGCAACAAGTACAAGCCCGGGCTGGTTCACGTCATGCTGGCCCTCTCCCTGCAGATCTGCCTCACCAAGAACAGCACCCTGGAGCCCGTCATGGCCATCTATGTCAACCCCTTCGGGGGAAGCCACTCAGAGAGCTGGTTCATGCCCGTCAACGAGGGCAGCTTCCCAGACTGGGAAAGGACTACCGTAGATGCCTCTGCCCAGTGCCAAAACTGGACGATCACCTTGGGCAACAAGTGGAAGACCTTCTTTGAAACGGTCCACGTCTACTTGCGGAGCCGCATCAAGTCTCTGGACGACAGCTCCAATGAGACAATCTACTATGAACCCTTGGAGATGTCAGATCCCTCCAAGAACCTGGGGTACATGAAAATCAACAGCTTGCAAGTCTTTGGCTACAGCCTGCCCTTTGAGCCCGACGCTATCCGTGACCTGATCCTCCAGCTGGACTACCCCTACACCCAGGGCTCCCAGGACTCAGCCATGCTCCAGCTGCTGGAGATCAGGGACCGGGTGAACAGGCTCTCACCCCCTGGCAAAATCCGCCTCGACCTCTTCACTTGCTTGCTCCGGCACCGGCTCAAGCTGGCCAACAACGAGGTGGCGAGGATCCAGTCCTCCCTGAGAGCCTTCAACGCCAAGCTGCCCAACGCGCTGGAGCCGGAGACGGGCAAGCTGTGCAGCTAGCGGCCGGGAGCGCTCAGGCCTCGGCGCCGGGGGGCTGCGAGGAAACACTTCCTGGGGAGGAGAGAGAAATAACCACCCTAAAAATCAAAATCAAGGCCTTACCTTAGTGCCAACTGCGTGCTTCCATGGTACACCCAGCAACCGGCCAAAGAGACACGGGGCTCCAGCGGATGGAGGATGCCAGTGGGACTAAGGAGGAGGGATGGCTCGTGCCGTGCAGACTGGCTCCGAGGGCGGGGATGGTGCCACTGTGGCCACCACGGCGGTGGCTGGGGAGGTGTGCCGATGGCCCAGGGGGGTGTGGCTTGGCCAGAGGCAGCTGCTGGTCCCGCCAGAGCAGGTGCCCAGCCCACCGTCAGGATCCCCCAGTGGCGGCCTCCTCGCCAGCCCAACTTTTGTAGTCTTTTTAAGAGGTTTCTACTGGCACCTTTGCCTTTGCATCCCCCGTGATCCATCCTCGCACACAGTGCTGGTGGGGGCCCCCGAGACCTGGCAGGTCTCCCCTGGGGCCTCTCCACAAGCACCTCGTGTCTGCTGCGGTGCCGAGGCGCCGTCTCACCCCTTGCCTGGGAAGGACCTGGCACCTGCTCCGGGCACGCTGCCATCACAGACGCCGGCGGAGGCCTCTGGGCCACAATTCCCTTCGAAAGAAAAAAAACCCAACAGCAGAAAAACCTAATGCAAAAGAAAGAAAAAAGAAAAGAAATGTTTTATTTATGTATTTATTTATTTGGTTTGTTTGGGACAGGTTTTTTTAAGCCTATTTATTTGGGGAGTGTCATTTCTTGTCAGTGGCTCCAGCCAAGAGACATCTTAGTAAAATGTATCTGTTTAATATATTTTTTAAAAAATGCCTTTTTTGAGCAAAAGAGCAACCAAAACCAACTGAGATTAAAAAAAAAAAAAAAAGAAAGAAAGAAAGAAAAGAGCAGAACAGTTACTGTCATCCCTAGCCCTGGCTTTTCCCGTGCTCTGTGGCTCCCCTCCCTCCCTCCTCCCCGGTGCTGCTGCCGCTGCTGTACTCGGTGCCTGACCGGAATATCAAGCAGTGGAGCTGCCCGGCTGTCAGATGGGAACGCCGGGTGCCCAGACAAGCAGAGCTCACCGCTCCGGTGGCTGCCCTCGTTCCTCGGCCAAGGATGAGCCAGGGGGAGGAAGGAGCCGACCCTCCTGACCGCAGCACCCCCAAGGCAGGGCGTGCGGACGGAGGGGTTGGTGCAGGGGAAAGGAGAGGGGTGGGGAAAGTGTATCAGTGTGCAGATCTGAGCCCGCTTTGTAATCCTCCACAGCTGGCAAAACTTGTCTGCTTGGATGCTGCAAAGGCGGTGGAAACGCAAACTCATCCATCCTGCTTCTGTCACCCGCCTCTCCTCCATCCTCGGGCTGGGCAGATGAAGAGATAAGCGGGAGGAAAATAACACCGGGAGAGATAAAGAGACAGACAAGAGGAAAATAAAACTGGGATAGATAAACCGTACTTGCTATTTATATTCCCTGTCTAATCTATCAATCCATCAGGCTGGCTATTGTGGTTATAGCAGCCCTCAATCTGTCACCTAGACTTCTGTTTTCCACACATCTGTCTTCCTTTGCCCACCTCTCCTCTCTTTCTCCCACTCCTAAAGGGGAAAAAAAATCAGGCAATTAAACACACCAGGAGGAAATGAGAAGTCAGAGGCATCCTCTGGGCTCCCCAGGGGAAGCTGGCACACACCAGCCTGGAGATGGGGAGGCTGCAGGCTGGAAGGCCAGCAGTGCTCCGGAGCAGGCAGGGCTGCCGGCAGGATTCCCAGCTAGTGAAATTGTTTTGGCTTCTGCTGTACACCTTCCACCCCATCTCTTCTTGGTTGTCCAAAGAAGCTGTGGCTGCCCCATCCCTGGAAGTGCCCAAGGCCAGGCTGGATGAGGCTTGGAGTAACCTGGTCTAGTGGAAAGTGTCCCTGCCCGTGAAGGAGGAGCTTTAAGGTGTCTTCTAACCCAAACCATTCTGGGGTTCTCCCCATCATCATGGGGGCCACGTGTTGACTCCATCCCATCTCCTCCAGACAGAGCATTTCCTACCCTGTTTTTCGGTGTCCTGAACCAGTCCCCCATCCTAAACCCACCTGAACACAAATGCAAGAGCTGTTGGGATGAGGGGCAGCACCTCAAGGAGCCTCTGTCCAAGGGAGGGACCCCGGACTTCTCTGGCTTCACGTAGGCTCCAGGTGGAGGCAGGCGATGCCCTAACAGTCTCATGTGTGAGGACAGAGGGGGATGAAGGCCATCCACTTTTAATTTGATGCAAAAAATAAAAAGGGTGGAGTAGGGGGAGGCAGGCAGCCGGAAGGATGAGCCATCAGCTCTTTGCATCCTCAGCAGTTGCCCCTGGGGCTGCAGTCTCCTCTCTCCACAGCCCCCAGCAAGAGCCATAATCTATGGCCCAAAAGCACCAAGTTCGGCCCAAATTGCCAGTTCCCATTAGGAGTGAGGCTGTGCGTGGCATTCCAAGGCTGGCAGCTGGCACAGCCCTGTCTCAGAAAAAATCACCCCATTGGGGAGCACAGGGGCAGGCACACAAGGCCTTGGTCATCCTCCCCCACCACCATGGGGCTGCACCCCCTCTTCAACCCAGTGGAGAAAAAGACAGAGTTGGTTCCTGGAATTTGGCTGCTGAATTGCTGTATTTTGGGAGAGAACTGCTTCTGCCTTTTTGGGGGGCTGTGTATGGGTTAAAGGAAGAGCAGGAGCAGCAGCGTGCGTGCCCTGGGAGGGAACTGCCAGGCTGCGTGGGAATCTCAGGTGGAAGCAGCCAGGTCCTCCCGTCCCTGTTCAGCAATTAAGGCGCTCAGTGGAGGTGATTAAAAGGACGAGGTTAATAACTGGAGGTCAGAGCTTGATGATTGCCTGGGAGTGCTTTCCCCTGCACAGAACGGCGCCGATGGCAGCGGGGCTGGCTGAAGCACCAGTAGGATCTGGCCTTGGGATGGAAACAGCCAGTGTGCCACCCTGCACCAGGAATTCAGCATCAAACCCATTAGGTTTTAAAAATTGGTGTGTTTGGGGTTGTCCTTTGCTAGGCTCTGTGTTTACACGAGATTCTCTGCAGTGTGAAAGCGAGAAAATGGCCTTTAAATAATGAGCTGAGCTCCTCGTCACTTACTGACTGCAGACACTCTGGTTCCCTCCCAACACGTTTGTTCAGCAGCTCTGCCAGGGAGGAGGAGGCCGGGGAAAGGCCAGGATGTTTCACCCCCAGCCCAGGCAGCAGGATGGGGTTATCTGCACAGCTCTCCCAGGGCAGAGAGAGCTCACAGCCCCCCAGTTGGGGTTGCTCCTACCTCAATCTCCCACCCTGAGACAGCCAGTGGTGGGCTGTGGTGGGCTACACGGAGCAAACAGCTCACAGCCCCACCCGTGTGACCCACACCCTTTTACCCCTCTTGTGTGCCACGAGGTGCTGCCTTCGGCCTCCTGGTCAAGGGCACCTCTGCACCAGGCTGGGCCCAAACAGCAAGAACAGCTCTTCCCTGAAGAGCCAGGATGGAGAGAGGCGGTGAGGCTAAATCTGCATTCCTGCTCCAGCCTGCCTCAGTTTACCCCACGTGGCTCCCAGCTAATGCTGTGTCAGCCTGCGAGAAGAACATGAATGCATAGGAATTAAAACATCCCCGGGGAGGAGGGAGGGCTGGGAGGGTTCCAGGTGACACGCTGCCCTGGCAGAATCTCTTTTGCTTTGCATGCAAACAGCACGCCAGTGCAGATGTTGCTTCTAATCCATCCCCGTGGTCTCCGAGTTCGGGCTGCAGGATGGGCAAGAAGTGGGAATCAGACTTGGCTTGGCAGGAAGCTTCACGCTGAGCATTTTGCCCAGGGCTTCTCCGGTTCCATTAGCCACACGGAACCACCAGGCAGCTGCCAGCAGATGTGCTCTGGGTCTGACAGCGTTTCTGGGGCAGGCAGGAGATGCCAAGCTGCCCGTGGCCCTCTGTGCCCCAGCATGGGGCCGCTCTGGCTCCTTCCTGGTGACTCAGTTTCCCTGCAGGCGCCAGAGATGCTCCTGGGCACGTGTGGGATCACCTCTCACTGTCCCAGCTGACCCAGCAGATGGTGGGATGTGATCCCCGGGAAATGGGCATCCCTAAGTCGGGCAGTGCCACGGCCTCGAGCTGCTCTGCCAGCACAAAGCCCCTGGAAACTCATCACCGTTCTCTCCACACGCCAGGCCTGTGACGTGGTGGGGTTTGCCCCAGCCCCCCTTGCTTCCCCTGCCTCTCCAAAGCCCAGCAACATCTGCATAGCCAAGAGGCGACCCAAAACCTCGCTGGCTCTTTTTTAGCCTCATCTCTTTGTTTTTCCTCCCCCTTCTCCTGACAAGCTCGGAAGTGCAGTCAAGGTGGCAAATTAGCACCAGAACCTCGTTAATTGGCAGGCAGGAGCCTTCTCCTGCTGTTTGGGCTGTCATCAGCTGCTTCAGCACATTTTGAGCCTCTCTCTCCTTCAGTCTATTTTCTCCCTTCGCCGATGGTGGGCTGTTTTTCCTCTCTGCCATCTCTTTCAAAGCCATCGAGGGCTCTCATCCCCCCGTGCTGTGCTCCCTGGTGTTTTCTCTCAGGAGAGGATTTACAGGGCCTGTGGCAAATGGCCACTTCTTGAGGAGCATGAGGGGAAAATTAACAACCTCTTGAAATGGTGGCGACCTCAGCTTCTCCCTCCTTCTTCCTCCTCCTCAGCCTCCTGCCACAGTCTCTGAGGGAGGCAGGAGAATCAGCATAGAGCAGGCAAAGAGGGAGGCTTCTGCAAGCCCAGGTGTGCAGGAGATGTCCCAGCCACCCTCCTGTGCCCCAGCTGGGAGCTCAGTGAGGACCTGGGATGACTCAAGCTGGTGGGGACCTCAGGAATCCCCAGTGCCAGCTGCTCAGCTCCCTTCTTCCCTCCCCACCAACTCCTCCTGAAGCAAAGCTGGAAAAGCATAACCTCACCCACCCAACCCCACTGCCTGCACCAGCCCTTGGCCTCCTTGAGCGCCCTCAGCTGCTCCCAGCTCTTCAGGAGAACCTGGAGACCTCTTTAGACACCATCAAATGAAGTCCCTTCACAGCACCCCATTCTGCAAGTGGAAAAATTTGCAGAGGACCAGGGGATGACGATGGCAAATTGCTTTCTCCTCCCTGAGCTCACGGCTGGGAGCTGCTGCTGCCAGCAGCAATATCCCCATCCATTAAATACGGGTGCCCTGCCCTGTGGTGCCACCACAGGCGGTGTAAATCAGCCGTGCTGGAGCCAGGGACACAGCAATCCACAGCCAGGAGCCTGGCTGGAGGACTTACCTCATCCACTGCACCCTGACCCCTGCCCGGGATAGAGCTCCCCTGGGACCCTGAGGCCTCAGAGCTGTCCCCAGGACGGTGCTTCCACAGGACCTCTGGGCTGTGCTCCTGCCCCAAGGGCTGAGGTGGCCAAATTTTGGTGGGGTGACGGGCTGAAGTTTGGAGGGATTTTCCTGCAGGGTGGAATAAAATCCCAAACAAACCTGCAAGACAGACCTTTTGTTCCTGCTGCGCGTGCCAGGAGCGGAGACTGACTGGATGGAAAGAAAGAAGGAGAAAAATCAGTCAAATCATTTTTGAAAGTGCTCTCCCAGCCTACGGGCATCCTCTTCTCCGTACACAATCCCTCCTGGGATACGCAAAACCCTCCCAGCCCATCTGCCTCAAAACCAGCACTGGTTGCTACATCAGTTGCCACCTTCCAGCTTTTCCCTGGAAGCGATTCCTTGCGATGGTTCCTCACCCTTCCCTCGCCCCTGCTGGTATCGATCCACTCAGGAAGATGGGAATTGAAGGAAATAAAGGGTCTCAGGGGCCTGTTTCCCCACCTGTAGCCCATTTTATTGCTGGGAAAGCCCATGCCACTGAGGATTTATCTCCCACCTTGTTTTCCCAAACTAGTTTCTGTGGTTGTTTCACCAACATAACAGTAAAAAAGTGTGGCACATAAACCGCCCCGAATAGTGTCCAGGGATGTGAAATCCCATAAATCCCAGGAGGCTGCTGGGAGAAGAGTGTTGTCCAGATTGGGCCTGCTCCATTGAAGTCGTCTCCTCATTGGCCATAAATCAGGGGGCTCCTCCAAAGGCCACGAAACTCTGTTAAAAAGAGATTCCTTCTCTCCTGAGCCTTGGCAGTGGCGTTGGGAGCAACGCTCTCAGAAAGGCTCCTGGGGGAACAGAATCAGTGATTACCCAAATTAGTTTCTAATAGCTTTTATCTCCTAATTTCTACTTTGTCAAGTGCTAAAATCCATTAATAATCAAGAGACCATGTGGAAAAACATTTAACATCCCAGCTGCCAAGAGCTCCCACCCTGTCACACTCCAACACAGTTACAGAGGAGGAGGAAAAAAATAAAGTATTTTCTTTTATTCTTAGATCCAACTCTCCAGTTAAACTCTCTCCAGTTAAACTGTCTCCTGCTTTTGCTGATCAGCAGGATAATGGGACAAATCCATTTATGGAGCAGTAGATCCTGCACCTCCCACATGCCCCTTGCTGGCCAAAGATTCCTGGCATGCCTCGTCCCTGTGTTGGTTCCTTCCTAGAGGGACCCAAAGGTCGGTGGCCAAGGATTGTAACACCCTTGATCCAGCCTGTACCTGGTGCTTCCCATCCCATCAGTGCAGGCAGGATGCTGCTCCCCATGGGATAGGCACGTCCACAGGGTCCTTCATGGGTTGAGGTTGGGGTGGACCACTTCCATCCCAGGGCTGGTCCTTTCCACTCTCCAACAGCTCTGCCAAAACACTGCAGCCCTTTATCCCACCCCCTTCAAGTCTCTCAGCTTTATTCATTCCTTATCTGGGCCTTGCAGAGCTGTCCTCAGCCCTCCAGCCACTGCTCTCCCTGCTCAGGTGGAAATCCACCCCACAGCTCTCCCTGCTCAGGGGGAAATCCACCCCACGGCTCTCCCTGCTCAGGGGGAAATCCACACCCCCCCTTGCTTCAGTTTGCATCATCACCCCTCTCCTAATCACCTGTTTGAACAGTTTAATGGGATTCTAATGCAATATTGCGTTTCCGAAGCCCCCTGTGATGGAATGATTCCCTGGAGGGATGCACACAGCTGCTGCACGGCATCGCCCGTGGCTTTCCCTCCGCGTCTGGGCTGCTCCCCCAGCAGCAGCATCCTGGGAAGAGGAGGGAAATACAACCCTGCATCCAACCCCGAGGTTGTTGCCTGAGCAACGGCAGAGGTGGGCGCAGGGATCCGCCCTGAGAGGCACGGCCAGAGGTGAGCTTTGGACACAATTGCCAGAGGGTTCCAGGCACACGGTGGGGAAAAAATTGGGAGCAAGGAAGGGATTGGGGTGTTGCTGCTTGAATAGGTGGCTGTGGGAGCTGCTGGGAGCAGGGGGACATGGGAAGGATGAGCAGGGTCAGTGCTTGCAGCACCCCACATCCCAGCTGTGTGGCTGTGGGGTGGTGTTGGGGGGCACAATCCCAGTGCCAGGGTGGATGTGGGACAACCTGGTTTAAAGAACATTGCTGTCCCACATCCCCTGGCCTTACCACATTTCTCCTTCCTCTCTTGCCAAGAGGATGGTGACCTGAAGAAGGAGATGGAGATGCTTTTCTTTGCAGCTTAACCATTGCTCAGAGGCAGGATCAAGAGTGATTGACCCAGTACAGCAAACCCAGTATCCCCACAGAACCAGTAAGTTCTCATTTCCACCTGACTGGGCATCCCTCAGCCTGCCCAAGGCCTGATGGGCACATGCAGACCCTGTCCTGAGCCCCTGTGCCTCAAACAGCCTGGGTTCAGGTGCTGGCCTCACAGAGGTGAGCACATTGCAGTGGCACCATGCCCACTCTGGGGCTGGACGCCTGCCAGCCAGGATCTGGCCTTTGTTAGGACATCAGTCCCTTAGTGACCCTCCTGGTAAAGGCTGGGACATCACCACCACCGTGCACATTCATCCCCCTGCTTCCTTCCCCCGCCCTCAGCAAGGCTGGGCTCTGGTTATGGATTTATTTGTGTTCTGCTGTTGGCTCACACATCATTAAAGAGCCGCTGCGACGCTGGCTCGGGGGCCGCGGGCTCCGCGCTCTCCTGAGCCACCCACCGACAGCTGCTCTGTGGTCACACCCATACGTGGCCTTAACGGATTTTCCACCAGGGAAATCCCCCTGGGGCATCCCTAGGGATGTGCAACAGCACCCAGGAGCAGCCCCCTGCGCAGGCTTCCTTACAGCGTGGTGGAATCCAGGTCGTCAGATCGTGAGGTGAAGGGGTGCTGGGATGGGATCCGAACTCTTTCCAGGGTTTTGCCCCCGACCAAGAGAGATTTAGCTGCTCGGGGTGGGGTGTAGTGAGGTCACAAGCTGAAATACATCCAGACACATACAGTACATAAAACTACAGTCTGTTTCCCCTCTAATTGGTAATAAATGTAAATGTTTAGTTATGCCTGGCTTGGGAGCTATGAAAAACACATCTGGCTGGCTGGTTTTCCTGCCTGCCATCTGTAGCCGAAAGGAAAAGCCAGAGGTGCGTGTGTGAGCACCTGAGGAAGGTGGCAGTGGCAGAGAGGGAGTAGGAGCAGGAGGGAGCAGGAGGGAGGAGGAGGATTGCTGGAGCGGGTTGGTGCCAGAGGGTGGTTTCTGGCCAGAGCTTTCCCCTGCTCATGGGGACCTCCAGGTTTTGCATCTGTGCTTGGTTCTTGCTCCTCTCCCAAGTAATGCAACCCACAAAGGAAAGGCCCGTGCCTTCCAGAGCTGCTGACACAGAATTCCCTGGCACTGATGGGGAAAACAAAGCGAGAAAGCCCCAGGAAGTCTCCTCCTGGCCATTAATTACCATTAAGCAGAAGCTCTGATCAGATCGAACCTTGAGCAGTGCCTTATGCATCCCTCCATGCAACACAAAGACCTTACAGCTGAAACAGGCAGACCACGCTGGCGAGGAAGGGGTGCTCTGAGCCCCCTGCTCCTGTCCCAGAGCCGTCTTTAGGATGCACCACGATCCCCACCCGTTAAAGACTGGGAGGAAACCACTGACCCAGAGAAGAAAATACAGCCCCTTTTCAGCTCTAGAAACTTTCTCGATGCCAGGTCCCCCAGGGCTGGGGAAGTTTGGAGAGCTGCAAAAGCTAATGAGTGCAGAAAAACAGGTTCGGTACAGAATTAAGCACAGGGGGAGGCACAGATCCGCCCTCTCCACTGCACCTGGTTTCCTGCCCTCTCCCAGAATCTGCTCCAGCCTCACAGCAATGCCCTCATCACCATTCCTTGCTGGACTCACACCTGCCCCATCCCAGCTGGAGTTCTGGGCACCCAGCAGCCTTCCTCCTCCTCCTCCTCTGCCCGCCTGGTTCACTCTTATTCTGGCAGCGCCGCCTCTTACTTTGAAGCAGGCTTTTCTTGGAGAAGCAGCTCCGCTTCCCAGGCCGTCCCCAAAGAGCCTGCGAGTCCTCGCTCTCTGCCGTCCCTCCTCCTGCCTTGATCAAGGCTGAAGGCTGAAATCCAAGTGCATTGATCAAAGCGGCTTCTTCGGGCGAGATTCGCTGGCGAGGAAAAGCAACAGTTGTTGCGGAGCTGCTCCAAGGGGCCAGCGGTGCCTTGCCAGGAGGAAGATGGTAGCGGCGGGGAGGAGGTGAGGAGGACTCCCCGGCGCCCAGGGCAGCGAAGCAAAGGGGTTTTCACAGAGGTTGTGGGCTGTCCCAGGAGAGAGGGATGCTCCCGAGGCGTTTGGGACTGAGCAGCAGGCAGGTGTGCTGCTTCTGAGCTCCCCTAGGGGAAGATGCAGCTTTACGTAGGTGTGGGGCAGAGATGAACAGCGCCTGGGCACGGTGTGCCGCGTCCAAGGTGTTTTGCCTTGAGACAAAAGCCCCCCCTTCCCAGGGGGCGGCCTCAAAGCAGCTCAGACTCCACAAAGCCCCTTGAAGAGCCGTGGGCTGGCAGGCCCGGCCAGCAGCCCCTGGTTCGGTGCCGAGCCGTGGGGCTGGGTGCCAGGTGCTGCTGCCAAGGTGAAAGCGGAGAGATCAGGCGGCCAGATGGCATCCTCCCACAAAAACAACCACCGGCACACAAAGCAGCTCATCTGCCACCGAGGGCTGGAGCCAGCCCGATGAGTGGCTGCCCTGAGGGGGGTGTCCCAGGAGGGCAGGGGGCAGCAGGAGCAGGGGTAAAGCCCGGTGTAACTCAACCAAACCCATCTACAGCCCCCCAGCAAAACACACAGCCTTCAAAACACCGGGGCAGGCCCTCCTGAGAGGTCACACCAGCCCCCAGTTCCTGGGGACACCCCCCTGGTCACTGCTGCCAAGCTGGCGGACAGGCGGGGCCACACCACCTTATTCCCTGATGGAGCCAATCCCCACTGGCTCCAGCTCTCAGCGCTGGTGAATCCAGGTCTCCACGGCCAGGCCATCAGCAGGTGCCACTCCAGGAGATTTACACCAGCCGTGAGGTCTGTCCATCTGTGGGACAGGGTCAGGAGTGGCTGGTGCGGGAGGAAGGGCCAGCAGCGACATTGGCACGCTGCTGCTGGCAGCCTCCAAGCCGCTGCAGCAGCTGCCTTTGAGCACTTTTCATCTAATTCAATGAAAATGAGATGTTCGAGTGAATGAAGATAATTTAATAATGAATAGCTCCAACTTATCGGAGAAGCTCTCCATCCCTGCCTGACAGTCGCTGCCTCTAAGTGCAGTTTAATAAGGGAATCACCATCACTCAGCCCTGTGGTAGCAAATCAACATTTTGCTACTCAGGGAAAAGACTCTGCACTTTCCTGAAGGGTGAAGCTGTTTCTCAGGGAGCCTGAACTCTGCTGGGCTTTAAAAGAAAAAAGGGGAAAAAATAGAAAAAAAAAAGAGTCAGAGGAAAATAATGAAGCAGCAAAGCAGCCCATCTTCAGAGGCAAAATGTAATTAAAAATAAAAGCCAGCTTGAAGAAGTCTGTAAGTCATCACAAGCAGCAGCCAAGGCTGCGAGCGACAGCGATGCTGGCAGAGCCTGTGAGCACACAGGGGGTCCTGAGGCTGCACTGAGCCAGGGCAGCATCTCAGCAAGACATTTCAATCCATCAGGGTGCTGCTCTTTCCAGCCAGGACTAAGATGTCTCTGCTGCTCGCCATCCTCCCTGGCTGCCTCCGTGGCTGGGACAGGGCAGCATCATCCACCTGTGCCAGCTCTGGGGATATGCTCCCAGCCTCCAACACTGTGGAGAAGTGCTGCTGGTCATCTCCCTCCACCCAAAATCACTCTGTCTGTACAGCAAAACCAGGAAATACCCACAGAACATCCTCAGTGATGATGGATTGAGCTGGGAAGCATCCCTGCAAAGATAACAGGACTACACACAGGTCTCACCAGCTGGGCAGGCAGCCCCGTGTCCCCATCCTGCTGCCCGCCGGCAGGCAGCCCTCATCCATGCTGGGGAAATTCCACCAGCGAGTCGTTTCCTCAAGGCATGGATCTGCCTCCTATCTGCTATCGATCCAGGCAGCGGAGGGCTGCGTCCCGCGCGGGCAGAGGGAGGCGTTGAGGCGCGGGATGCCAGGCCCCGCGGATTCCTGCTGACACCTGCCAGCACTGAGTGCTTAATTATTAATTGCATTTCCAGTAGCAATTGCTGCCCGTGCCGATGGAGTTGGACTAGACATCACAAGCAATTAGCAGCCCCTCGGCCGGCGTGCGGCCCGTGCCTGCTTAGCGCTCCGCTCACGTCCTGCGCGGGCTGCGGCGCCGGCGAGGAGGAACCGTTCCCACCTCTGCTCGGAGCCCGGGCTGCGCACGGCGGGCACGGGCGGCAGCGCTGCCACCCGCCAGGGGCTGGCCCTGCTGGTGCTGGCCCCTCCTGCAGCCGCCTGGGCGAGGATACATGGGACGTTGGCTGCTGTGTGCCCGTGTGCCACCGATGGGCAT
>VZRR01007199.1:32829-49473 GCA_013398015.1 Oreocharis arfaki | reverse complement strand
GCGGGCCGGGATTAGCGGGGTTTAGAACCTGTAAGGCCGCGGCCCATGGGAGGGCGAGGCTCCCAGTTGGGCGGAGCCAGGGGCGCCTGAAGGGTCCGCGGTCGCCCTGGGTCCCGCTCCCGACACCCCCGTCCCCTTCCTCGACCCTCTCTCGTTCCCGGGTTCCGGCCTAAAGGTCCCCGCAGAGCCCCTACCAGAGCGCCCCATCGGCCCTGGGGCAGGGNACATGGTGGGGAGGGGGGGGTCAGCGACGGGGAGCAGGGAGGGCGTGCAGAGCCCGCGGCAGGCTCTGACCCCCTCTTCTCCCGCAGCGGTTCCGCTTCTGCGGGGACTTGGACTGCCCTGACTGGGTGCTGGCCGAGATCAGCACCCTGGCCAAAATAGTTAAGTGCCCGGGTCCCCCGCGACCCCCTGCCCGCCCCCCGCCTGCTCCGGGCCCGCTGCTCACGCTCCTTCTCCCTCGCAGTCCTCGGTGAAGCTGCAGCTGATCTGCGCCCAGGTGCTGCGGGACCTGCTGGGGGAGGCCATCGAGGTAAGCGTGAGGCTACCACAGTGGAGGCCAACTGTTTCAACACTACAGTAGCATAATCAGCAACCTTAATTCATCTCATGTTCTTCATGGAAGCGTCAGCGTTAAGAACGCTACCGGCTTCTACTACTAATAATAATATGCATAAAAAGTGTTATTAGTGTTAATATTTAGGTAAGAATTGTTAGCATTAACACTGGTAGTGAGTGTGTTATCTGGTGTTTACTGTGACACTCTGCTCTCCCACAGTATGACAAGATCCTGAAACTGACCTCAGATGCAAAGTTAGGTGAGCACTGCTGTCCTTACCAGGATCCCCCGATGGAGTCATGCTCCAAGGATGGGCACCGATCCGCCTGGGAGTGCTTTCCCAAAGTGACAGAGCTCACCCTCCCGCCCATCTGCAGAGTCGGGGGACGTGAAGGCGACCATCGCTGTCCTTGGCTTCATCCTCTCCAGTGCAGCCAAGCACAACGTAGATAGTGAGTCTCTGTCAAGTGAGCTGCAGCAGCTGGGGCTTCCCAAAGGTAGGGGAAACCCTCGGGGTGGCACCACGAGCCAGACCTGGTGGGATGTTCATGACAGTTCCCAGTCCTGCCTTCACACCCAAATGGAGGGCAGGCTGGCTGCTGTGCTGTCCTCCATCACCTCCCTTCTGTGCCATCAATCCCTGGGGGCTCCTCAGGTGCTTTGGTGGGGTTTGGCAGCAGAGGGGTTCTTCTCTTGTCTCCCCTCACGAGCAGAGCATGCCAGCGGGTTGTGCCGTTCCTATGAGGAGAAGCAGAGCTCCCTCCAGGACAGGCTCAGGGCGTGCAGCCTGCGATGTGAGTGGGGTGCTGTGTCTTCATAGGGGTGTAGGGGTCAGTGTCAGTCACCCTGCTGGAGTGAGCGGGGATGCTGACACCATCCCACTACCCACCCTAGTGAGCCAGCTGGGCTCCGTGCGCTGGCGGGTGGATTACACCCTCAGCTCCAGTGAGCTGCAGGAGGTCAATGAGCCCGTGGTGCACCTGACCTTCAATGTGCGGGACAGAGAGTGTGAGAAGATGACAGCTGTCCCTGTGACGCTCTCGGCCAACAAGTTCAGGGTGCTGCTGGCAGGTGAGGCAGCAGGAGGAGTGGGAGCAGGAACCTCCGTGGGGGATTCTGCAGGAGGAGATGCTGTGGGAGGCATGCTCGGAAGGGGATGCTGGAAGGGATGCTGCAGTATCAGCAGCTCCCCCACGCCTCCGTCCTCTCTCTGCAGAGCTGAAGCAGGCCCAGAGCCTGATGAACACCCTTCTCTGAGGAGCCAGGAAAGGGCCATGGCGGGAGGCTGCAGCACTGAGTTGGGGGCCCACACTGGTGCTCCTGGCTGGGGAGGAGGACGTTTCCCCGGGTTTCCAGGGGTTCTTGGGGCAGCTCCAATAAAGTGCCGGTGACAAAGATGAGCCGTGTCCCGCTGTATCCCCCTGCTGTGCGACGTCTCCCCGTGGCGGGCCCGCCTCGGCGGAACAACAACCTCCGGTATCACCGCGCAGCCAATGGGAGCGCTCGCTGCCCGCCGTGCAGCCAATGGGAGCGCTCGCCGCCCGCCGTGCAGCCGATGGGGGCGGGCCGTGCCTACAGGCGGCGGCGGGTTCGGGTCGCGCTGTGCAGTCGCGACCATGCCCGAGTGCCCGGAGCTGCACCTGGCCGGGCGCTTCATCAACGGGGCGTGCGGAGGGCTGGTGTTCGCGGGCGGCGTGGAACGCTCCGCGGTGGGCCGCGGCCCGGAGGGGCCCTTCCGCAGCGAGGCCTACCGCGTCTCGGCCATTGCCCGGGGCAAGGAGCTGCGGCTGACGCTGAGTGTGCTGGACCCCGCCGCCGCCACCCCCCCGCAGGACCTCGTGTTCCGCTTCGGCATGTCGGGGTCGTTCCGGCTGTGCCCCGCCGCTGAGCTGCCCCGCCATGCCCACCTCCGCTTCCTCACCCGCGAGAGCCCCCCGCGCGCCCTCTGCTTCGTCGACCCCCGGCGCTTCGGGTCCTGGCGCCTGGGGGACGCCTGGCAGCCGGAACGCGGGCCCTGCGTCGTCTCCGAGTACCACGCTTTCAGGTGAGCGTCCTGAGGAATGCCCCCTGCTTGGTTTTGGCTGCTTTTCCTGCACAGACATGTCCAGGTGACTCTTGATGCCCCGTGCTCTCTTGCAGGGGGAATGTGCTGGAGAACCTGGACGACAGGGCTTTTGACAAGCCCATCTGTGAGGTTCTCTTAAACCAGAAGTATTTCAATGGAATTGGGAATTACCTGCGTGCTGAGATCCTGTACAGGTAAGGTGCGTTGAGCACCCCCTGACCTGCTATGGAGGTTTAGTCTCTACGAGTTTGCTGGAGCTTGACAGCTCCTTGGCTAAGCCAGCTGTGCCTCCTCACCTGGTCGACAGTGGAAGTGCCAGAACCGAGGCTTCAGGCTTGTGCGTAACTCTCTCAGGTTGAAGATCCCTCCCTTTGAAAAAGCTCGGACCGTGCTGGAGGCCCTGAAGGATCAGGAGCAGGAGAGGAGGAAGAAGGTGGGGAATACCAGCTGCTTTCCCAGGCTCAGAAAGCATCAGGTTTCCAGATAGATGCCATGAACAGAGGTTTGGTTGCCCATGGCCCTTCATAATGAGCTCTGCCAGCCTTCTGCCCTAAGGAAGTCTACAAGTGTTTTTGGGGTGGGTGAAGAGGAAGAGATGAGGGAAACAAACACCTTGCAAGCTTAAAATCTCCAAGGGGAAAACTGCAGTAAAGCCCAAGGCTGCTCTTGTGGCCTTGGGGGAGAGGAAGCAGCTATTTTAAAGAAGCCTGAAAACAAACTACATGACCTGTTGCTGATGTTTGTGTGTGTTAGCCCTCTTTCACGTCTTTGTAGCTAAGTTGGAAGCCTACTGTGTGGTGAACTCAGGGCTGTTGTGTGGAGAGTGTGGCAGCTCATCATCTGGGAGGCAAGAGATGGGGAAGAAGACAGGAGAGAACCCGAGGATGCAGAGGTAGCTGGCAGGTGACATCTCTGCCCTTCTCCATCCCTGCAGGATCCTTCCCTGACGCTGAGCAAGAAGCTGAAGCTGAGGCAAGAGAACCCAGATCTCCTGGAGCTGTGCCACACCGTGCCCATGGAGGTCATCATGGCAGGTGAGGGGACAGGACAGGCAATTGCAGAATGGGGCTGGCAGGGAGGCCCGGGCTTTGCATTCTCAGCATCAGAAGGTTTGGGGGGGAACCCTGACATGGTGATTATGGCTTCTGCTCTGATTCTGTCCCTTCCCTGTCTCCCCTCCCAGAGAAGCAGCTCTTTGACCCTGAGCACTCAGATAACTATGCTGCCTTCAAGAACTGGCTGCAGTGTTACTTGGTGCCTGGCATGAGCTCCCTGCGTGACCGCAGTGGCAGGACCATATGGTTCCAGGTAGGAGCCTGGGGCTGCTGTCTGGAGCTGGGGGTCCCCAAACCACTCCTCCAAGCGGACACTGGCCTGTTTTCTGCTTGCTGAGACTCCCATTACACTGTGTGTCTGGGGGTCTCCCTCTCCATCAAGCTGCTGGGCATGGAGGTGACAAGGGCCTCCTGTGTAGTGGGCAGCCAGCTGACAAATGGTGAGCAGTCTGAAGCAGATGGAGGGAATGGGGGGGTTGGGTGGTCTGGCAGCCCTGTTCTTCCCTCCTGTGCCCTGTGGCCTTGAAGGTACAGGGATTGATGGCAGAGTCCCCAAGGCACAGGGCAGGCAGAGCAAGCCCGACTCCCCTGCCTTCCCAGGGAAACGTGGTTGTTTCCCCAACGCTGCAATGGCTGCAGGATAGAGAAGGGGCAGGGATTCTGCTGCTGCTGCCTGCAGAATGACTGCACCCCAGTCAATGCCCTGTCCCTTCCTTACAGGGAGAGCCTGGCCCGATGGCTCCCAAAGGTGAGTCTCCTCTCCCCTTCCTGTGGAACCCACTCTTGCTCCAGGAGGGCTGGAGACGGGGAAACCCTCTTCTTGCTGTGCAGCACAAGGGCACAGACAGGAACAAAGCCATTCTCTCTGGGGTGCTGACAGGCCTGTGACAGTCGCTGGCACCAAGGGACAGAACCCATTTGTCCCAAGGCTTCCTACCAGCATCCCAACCTGGTTGGGTGCAGCTGTTGGATGGTTTTTCATCCTGCAGTTCCTCACATCACCCAGGACAGCATCCCTGCAAGGTCCCTGTGCCATGGCTTGTCCCTTGGGGTGCAGGCTCTGCCTCATCCCCTCCTCACCCCACCTAACCTGGGCACATCCTCTCATGCAGGACAGAGACCCCGCAAGATGCCCCGCAAGAAGAGCCCTCAGCTGAAGGCAGATCCTGAGGCACCGACCCCCAAGGTGAGCAGCTTTGTGGCTGTGTTTGGCTGTCCTGTTCCCTGTGCCTTGCTCAAGCTGCTCAAGAATTCATGGTGATGACCCTCCATGGAGTTTCTCATCTTGGTGCTCCAAGGACACTTCTGCTGCTAAGCTCCTGCTCTGATGCCCACGCAGGTAACCCCACGTGCCTTGAAACAGCGCCGCAGGGCTGCAGTGAACCCCCCAAAGTCAGAGGAGAAGGAGGAAGAGAAGGAAGAGGAGGCTGACAGGCCAAGGAAGGGACGTGCTCGTGGGAGGAAGAAAGCGACTGCTGCTCCAGCCTTGCCTGAGCCTGAGGTGCCTCTAAGTGTCAGAAGAAGCTGCCGGATATCTGCCCGTAGGGGCAAAGGTGAGACTGGCAGTTGCTGTGGCTTTGGTGCACAGGTAGGGCCTGTGGGAGAGCTCCCTTGTGGCAAGGGGACTGAGGGATGCCAAAAGGCAGGAGAGGAACCCATGGGGCAGAGCCAGATATCCCCTTGCCCTCTGACTCTTCATTTCCCTCTCCCTTCTCCAGGTGCAGCCCCTGCCATGTGAGTGTCACCCGCTGCCACCTCCTGAGGGGCATTTAAGGGGCCAAGAGGAGCTCAGGGAGGGCCCGGCCACAGACCCGGGTTAGTGCTAGGGAAAATGGAGCTGGTCTGCTGTACCTGTGCTCACACTTGCTGCTGTTGCATCCTGCCAGTGTAGGAGGGAGAAGCTGAGCTTGGTGATGGGGCTATTTCCTGCTGTCCACAGGCATTTGAGGGGAAAAAGGGCCAGGACCACATGTTGTGCTGGATTCTGACTCCTCTCTCACCCTCTTTATGTCTGCTGATCCCATCACTGTTTTTAGCTGACTAATAAAGTATTTTGTGTAGAAATCACGGTGCATGCCTTTTCATGCTAAGGATAAATCCCTCTGTGCCCAGCGTCTTCCCCATGGGGGCTGGAGCAGGCTTCCCCTCTACCTCATCCCCCCCAAAATAAAGGTAAGCTCTGCTTCCCGAGTCTCAGGAGTGAGATCCTGCTTAGGCGGACACTAGAAGAGCAACTAGAGCAAAGCCCCTGGGAGGAGGCAGGTCAGTGCAGTTACCTGGAAACAAGTTAAGAAAACAGGCTGGAGCTTGTTTTTATGTAATTCTCTTGATTTTTTGTATTTCCTCTTCTACAAGGGCAGTGCAAGGGGCAGGGAGAGGGAGAAGGGAAGGAGTGGAGTGTGTTTTTACACTCACTGCTAGACAAGATGAAAGCTGAGACATAGGTGTCACTGTGGAAGCTGCTGCCCCCCAAACCCTTAGGGCTGGAGCAGAGCCTGTGCAGGGCCACCAGCCTGTCTGCACCTTTGTCCACACTTTAGTGAGCTCAGAACTCACTCACGACCACCTACCCTGGCTGGGCAGTGGGCAGCTGTCCTTCTTCCCTGAGGAGTGGGGTGGTTCAAGCGCTGCTCTCGGACAGTTGGGTGCAGGACACGGGGACACTGCCCTTTCCTGGAACTGCTGCCTTGCACAACTCTTGGGATTGGGGACAGCTCAGTCTATGATTTGAGCTCACAGTGTTGGTCCAGGTAGCTGCAGCAGCAGCAAGGGCGATGTTTGGTTTCAGCGGCTCAGGACCAGGAGGACAGAGAGCACGTGGAAGGGTGTGAAGGAAAGCCTCAGGCCCCGTTGCTCCAGTGGCAGGCGGCCCTGCGCAGCCGGACGCTCCAGGAGGTCACAGCTGGGGAGCAAAGCACAAGGCTGAAGGGACTGATCTCCATCCCCATGCACCCCCAGCCCTCTGGCATGGACTTACAGCATCGCCTCCTTAACGGGGAGGGAGGTCTGGAGCCAGGCTGTGACCGTGCTGCCATGGGCCTCGTAGAGCCGAACCACCACAGCCTCAGGTCTGTCCTCAGCCTTTGGGGTGTTCAGACAAATGAGACAGGCACAGCCTCTTCAACAGGAGCTGCTGCACTCAGCTGAGCCTGAGCACCACTCGGTGTGGGTGAAAGAGCAAGCCTTGCTCAACAACAGCACCTTAACCCCTCTGCCCTCCCCTCCTGCCTACCCCAGCACCTGCCTGCTTGACGGTCTCCAGCACGATGGCAGGTGAGCTGACAGAAAAGGCACTCCAGGCTGGGCACTGGGCACAGCTGGCTGGGACCACATGGAGGGGGAAATTCAAGTTGTAGGCTTGCTGAATCACACCGGCCTCCTGGAAGGAACCTGCAGCACAAGAACCTCTAGCCAGCCTCTGTATGTGCACAGCCAGAGACATGTTCACCTCAAGGCTCACTGGAGCACCTCCCACCCGGCATGTCCCCATGGGACCCAGCTCTGCCTGTCACTCACCCCGGTGAGGCATCACAGCATAGGTGAACTGGTGGTGCCCAATGTCTGCTGTGGAATCAGGGGACTTGGGTGCTCTCAGCCTAAGGCAACATGAGGTTAGTGAGACCGGTGTCTTGGCAGCACCCACTGTCACACAGAGCAGAGCCAGAGCACTGTGACAAGACAACTGCTTCCCTTACTGTCTTGAGGCTGGGCCCTGAAGTGGAAGCAAACACACAACAGGAAACAGACTCTGGAAAGTTCCAGAAGCTAAAAAACTGGAGTGTCTTCCTGTGAAAATTGTGGCTGACAGAGTCAAACTGAAATACACAGTTTCTTTTAGCTTGGTATGTACCTGTAACATTAACACTCCTGTTTCTTTCCTCTCCTTAAGCCTCCCTTCCTGGGGTGTGTTTTGGTTAGCAACAGAAACACTACCTGCTACAAATCTAAATCTGATCTCTCCTGAATTATCTTTGAGCACAGGTCACAGGAATTAGTTCTAATTGACTAAGATAATGTACATCAGCCAAATTCTCAGACAAGAGCCACCCACCAGACTACTTCCTTGTTAAATAAGGTCATTGAGGACCAGGTGTTGCCTTGACTTCCAAGAGAAACCTCAGAAGGCAGAGTACCCACAGCAGCTTCCCCCTCACCCATCCCTAACTCACAGGGAGAGGCTGAGGATGTTCCTGTGGGCTGATGCCCCGTACTTGCAGTCGTTCAGCAGAGCTACCCCAAAGCCATGCTCGGAGAGATCCAGCCACTTGTGAGCCCACACCTGCAGCAGGCACCAAGGGATGTGTTCACTACACGGAGCTCCTGTCCAGAGCAGGAGCAGCTCAGCCCTGGGTCCAGACCAGCTCCCTTCTCACCTCGAACCGAGCCCAGTCCCAGGATGTGTTCCAGTGCGTGGGCCGCTGCAGGTGTCCAAACTGGATCTCGTAGGTAGCATTTGTGCTCCGGACCTGCACAGGGAACTCCACCTTCAGGAACTTGTGAGCCTCCTTCCATTCAACCTAAATGTGGCAGCAGAAGGACGTCACGATGGGGGACTGACAGGCAGAGACTGCACTTCTCGTGTCCTGGTGTGCAGCAGCCAGTACACGTCAGCTACAACAGAAACACACCAGAGTCTCCACATGGATGAACTGGTGGGTCCCTCTTCCACCCTTGTCCCTCAGGACCCCCACCCTCGGGCTGCTTTCTGCTGAGGAGGACAGGCAGCAGGGGACTCCAGGGCAGAAAACAGGGAGGGGGGATATAATTCAGGCACAAGGTTCAGCTCCCCAGTTCCAGCTGCATAGAATGTTAGTATCACACGGCAGTCACGGGCCAAACCTGGGTCAGGAAGTGGAGGTACGGGCACATGGCATCCAGAATGATCTCCTGGGTTAAGGTGCTGCTTTTCCCAACCTGCAGGGAGAACCTCACGCTTCCCCGCAGGCCCCCAGCCAGGGTGATTTCCAGAGGCTTCAGCAGCGTTGTCACTGGCTTCCTAGAAAGGAATGAAGGCAGAGATAGTGTCAGCCTGGTAGATCCAGGTTCCCAGATCCCAATCCAGCCACCCATGCAGCAGGCACTCACTTCTCCAGAGTGAATGCTCTCTTACAGCCAGGACTGACAGGGAGGCAAGAATCTCAGGGCAAAGCAAAACTCCGAGTGCTGCAAGCACTGCTCCTCTACCTGGTTTCCAAGTGATAATCCATCACATCCCAGGCATCCCAGTAGAGGGGAACATCATCAAAGAGTGCAAACTGGTTGGCATAGCAGCCATCTGGGACTGACTCTCTGAAACAAAGTAGAACAGAGGAACAGCAGCATCAGAAGGACTGGCAGTGGAGAAAGGTATACAATGAGAAGTCCCGGGAGAAGTTTGAGGAGCTCAGGGCCAGGAACTGGGTGACACAGACCTCCCAGAGTCCAGCAGGCGAAGCGAGGTCAGGTGCCCCATCGTGTCCAGGCAGACAGCAATTACCCCATTCTCCATGGTAATAGAGCCATCCTCCTTGGGAAAAGGCCAGAAGCAGGTGTCACAGACCCTGTGGGAGCTGAGTGCTTCCATTGCCAACTTAGTATGTGGATTCCTTAGATTTCTCCTCAAACAACCTCTGACGGGGGGAACACAGATCTGAGGAAATATGCCTTGTGCTTACCTGTTTCCTCACTGCCACAGGCTGAGGAGGCACAAAGGGCTCCTGCACTAGAGCATAGCCCATGCTGGGGACTGTCACCAGAGCTGGAAAGCAAAGAGGTTCTGTTCCAACACTTGCCCCAGAGTGAACCCTAAGTCACATGACTGTGCTGCCCTGCTGCTCTTATGTCAGATCTACCATCTCCTCCCACACCCTCCTCTTCTTCATGCATACTTCAGGGGATTTTATCCCCTTTCAAGTTGTCCAAAGAACAAATTGAACAGTCAATAGAACCTTCCCCAGGGCAGGGAGAGGCAGAGGATCTCCCTGTTAGCTATCTCTGCCCCAGTAAGGAATTCTGATACAAGAGTTACTCCCACATCAGACATACCCAAAGTCTCTCTTCCGTCTGGCCCAGGCCTGGAGATCACCTCGGTGCGTTCCCAGGGCAATGTGTTCAACACGAGGGTGCTCTGGGTGCTCTGTGCCTTGGGCTGCAGCAGGTCCCTGCACAGGGATTGCACAGCTTCCTCCTGCAGCTGAGCACCAGCCCTGCGGATCTCTGGGCAATGAAAGGGCCTGAGTTGGATCTGAGAGAGATTCTGGCACTCTCTGTGCAATGTACACACACTTTATCTCCTTCCAAGCTACAACTGCTAATTATCATTAATTATTATTATCTATTAGTAAGTAATTCAAGTGTATAAGTATTCCGAATTTTGTTATTACAAGATTACAATGAGCTGTGCCAGCTCAGCTGGAAAATTCTGGTTAACGAAGCTCCTGCAAGCACCCCTGGGCAGGCAGAAACAAGCCTTGGTGGGAGTCTATTCTGGCATGCCAGCAGCAAGCAGAAAAGTCAATAAATTGGGATGGTTCTCAATCCCTTGGTTCCCCTGCTAATTTAACACTATTTCAGACATGCCTGCCGAGGCTGGCCCTGGCAGTCCAGGCTTGGAACCTCCACAGCCCCACCAGGCAGGACCTAGTGTGCTCCCACAGGTGAGTGTCCTCCTAGCCAAACTCCCTGCTCACCTGTGTAGTATTGCAGGGCATCCTCAACCACGAGCTGAATACAGCTGCCCGGCAGGACATCGTGGAATTGGTTGAGCAGCAATAACCTAAAACAGAGAGCAGAAACCAGGGGAGGAAGTGGCAGAGAGCACCGGATTTGTGCTGGCTTAGAACAAGCTCTTCTCTCAAACAAGAGCCCTGTTTGCAAGACAGACAAACTTAGTAACTGTTCCCTCTTCCCCCATTACCTAGCACTTGAGAGAAAAGGATCTTTTCCACAGCATCCTTTAAATCCCTCTATGTTAGGGCTTGTCAACTATCATCTTAGTAAACCACAACCATGGGCAGTAAGAGCTATTTGTTTTTATCCCTCAGGGCTACCAGATACCTTGTTGCACAAGCTCAAACAAGTCAAAACTGGGGAGGAATAAGCTTTGGTAGGAAATGAAGCTTCCAGACAGCAGAGTAGTGAGGGTTTGGAGTTATCTTTCAACAGGAGAATCAAACAAAGCAGCAAATTCTTTCCAGGTAGACTGCTGGCCAGTTTATGGCAGGGGTTGTGTACATACAGTGCTGCAGTACTGAGCTCTCCCCCAGTACCACCAGTGCTCCTACACTCCCTCACCTCCAGAGCCGCTGGAGCTGGCTGGCAGGGTACTGGAACACAGTGTCCTGAGCCACAGCCAGGGTGCTGAGCACTTCCACGTCATGGAGAATTCGTTCACATTCCCGATTCCCCTTCTTTATCTGGTGCCAATTAAGGACAGAAGGAAGATGCTCAGGAAATGGGTAGCTGGGCGTGGATGTCTCACACCAGCGGCAGAATCCCAGCTCCAGTGCAGGAAGGTTGGTTGCTGCCAAGTGTCATGAGTTTGCATGGCCCCCTTGCCTGGGAGTGGGACCCTCACCTGGGCCTGGGTGGTGTAGGTGCCATTGTGCAGCTCGAGGAAGAGCTCTCCCACCCAGGTGCACAGCTGGGATGACTCCTTCTCCAAGACAGAAAAGAGTTGGTCAGGAGTGGAGATCTGCACCCTGTGGGACAGACACACAGACAGTGATGAGCTGGGGAGAAGCCTGTGACATGGCTAATGGTGCATCCAGGCTGGAAAGCTGACAGGCCTCAGAAACTGCAACACAACCAGACAAAGTATTCCCCTCACCCTTCTCCTACCCCTCTCCGGCTCCCCTGTGACCCTGTCCCTCTCCTGTGGACACTCCCCAGGCAGGCACTGACTGCCAGGCACAACTGCTGTGCTGGCCACTCACCCCACAGCTCTGCTGAGGGGTCACAAGCAGTCCATGGCTGCCCTGTAGACCCGTTCTTACAGCTCTTTATGATGGAGAGACTCCATCCCCCTGAAAATCCTTCATAGCCCTCTGCCTGCCCATCTCCCTGCCTTTTCCCCTTTCTTTTGGCACTACAGAAGGCCAGGCCTCGCTCAAGGCAAATGCTGCGGCCAGGAGAGAGGATGGGAGCTCTCCTCTCACCTGGGCAGCCCATCTGTGTCACCCATTCTTCTCATCCTATCCAGCATCTTCTGCGTGGGTCCCCCTCCTCCATCTCCAAAGCCGAAGAGGAATGCGCTGTGGTTCACACGGCCTTTGTCCTTGTTGTTCTTCACTGTTTTCAGCATCTGGAGGGATTTTTGGGCAGCTGCAATCCCCTGGTGCCCAGCCCCAACCCCACAGCTCCACACAAGAAAGCCAGGTCAGCCTCTAGGGTGCAAAGCCCAGTCTTGCTCCTCTCCCCCAGCCCAAAGTGCCTTAAATCAGGCACAGGTACATCTTGGAGTCAGGCACCCCAACAGCCTTTGTCCAACAATGCTGCCAGATATCCCGCTCCCTTCCCAGGCAGTACCCTCTCCCAGGAGCCTCAGATCTGGTCTCGAGGGGCTGGCACTGCCCTTCATGCACAGGTCTGGCAACCTCACTCACCTCCTCCACGCGCCCATGCATCCCATAGGAATCACCAGGGGGAAAATGGGTCAAGACTTGGGAACCGTCAATGCCTTCCCAGAAAAAGGTGTGATGCTGGAGGGGAGAGAAAGGAAAATGTGGTGCACAAGGGACAGGCATTTCAGAGCCTCTTCAGGATACAAACCGGGCCTTCGCTTTCTCTCCAGGGAGGTGCAGGATGCCCCAATGGATCAGTTCGAGGGAGGACAAGAACAGGGAATACCACAAGGGCAGGGGCTGGATTTGCTGTGTGTTGGACCTGCACACGAGTCACAGCTTCCCATCTGGAAGAAGAAGGAATACCTAGGCCAGGGGCCCAGCTGGGATCTCTAACCACGTCCTTCCTCTCTCCTAAAGCCCGGCAGGACAATATTATCACCAAAACCTGGTGGCTTCTGGAAGCAGAGCCTGTGTTAGCTGAGCTGAAGGACTGTGGGACCAACAGGTCTGGCCCTGCAGAAGACTCCAGCACCCACAAGCCCATCCTCTGGGAAGAAGGCAAGCACAGCTCACCGGGAAGGAGTTCACCAGGTTCCAGCTGAGCTTCTGCGTGAGGAAGCGCCGGATCCCACAGCCACGCATCAGCTGGGGCAGCTGGGCTGAGTATCCAAATGTGTCCGGCAGCCAGAACTGGGAGCACGGGAGACAGGAGCAGAGGGACACACACAGGTCAGCCCAGTCTCACCCAGAGCAAGGGGTGGAAGGAGATGCTGTACAAGGAAGGTGTGATGGAAAGGAACAAATACCTCTGAGCAGATCCGGCCAAACTGCTCCTGGAAGAACCTCTGTCCCTGGAGAAACTGCCGCACCATGGACTCCCCGCTGGGCAGGTTCCCATCCTGGGGGAAAGGCACAGGGACTCAGTGAGGTAAGCCAGGCACCAAGGAAGGAGAGATCTTGCAAGACTCCCATTCCCACCCACCTGACCTGGCAGATCGTGAGGAGAACCTGAACAGGGCTTGGCAGAGGGAAAAAGGAGGAACACACTAGGGAGTCCAAAGCTCCTTTCTCAGGGATTGATTTGGCAGGAATCTGTTTTTGCTAGGTTGGACACTTCAGACAGCTACTGTTCCTAGGCCTGGAGACCACCACTAACCAGACAGGCTCAGCAAAGGCTCTGCTCTGCCCTGCAGTGTCAGGCCCAGTCCCAGGGGATGGCAACAGGAGAGTGTGGCAAGCCAGGCTCACCATGCTACTCACCATTTCCACCCAGGTGCCTCCAACAGGAACGAACTGTCCCTTGGCCACAAAGTCCTGAATCCGTGCGTAGAGCCCAGGGTACCAGCTCCTCACCCACTCAAACTGCTGTGCCTGCAAGAGCACAGGGATCAGCCCCAGCTCCCCCCACACCCTGTCCCTTCTCTCTGCAACACTTCTGGTCATCCCCCCATCTCTTTTTGCTGGAGAAGCAACATGCCACAGCAGAGGAGAGGTGTCCAGAGGGAGATCACTCACCTGGGAGCAGGCGAAGGTGAGCTCTGGGTTGTGCTCCATCAGATGGACCACGGTGACCCAGCTCCGGGCGCACTTACGGATGGTCTCCTCATATGGCCACAGCCAGGCTGCAGGGACAGGCATGGCCCCACCACGGTTATTACCTAACACAAGCTCCTCACAAACCTGGAACCCCTCTGAAACCCCTCCTGGGATGAGAAATTGAGGGGTGAAGCCCAACAGGTAGAAGATAGCAGGCTGTAATTCACCCCTCATCCCCAGTCCCATCAGTGTTCCAAAGGGCACGGCTAGCCAGACCCACATTCACACATTGCCTCGGTGACAGACCAGCTGTGTGGCAGCACAGAGGTCCCATTCCCTTCTCTCAAGGCATGGTACTCTGTGCCTGGATCCCAAGGGCAGCCTGTTCTCCCCTTGGGCATCACACCCTGACCTCCAGGTGGGAGGAGAGGGAGTGCTGAGCTGCTCTCACCAGAGTCAATGTGGCAGTGTCCCATGGCATGGATGGTGTGCTGGCTCTCGCCGTTCCTCTGGCTGAAGATGGCTGCAGCCAGGTCACGTGCAGCGGGGAAGGTGGAAGGGTCCGTAACGTCACACACATTGACCATCTGGTTGGCAGTGTACAGTGCCTGGAAACTCCTCTGGTTTTCCTCCCCGAGGAGCTGGGGTTGGGAGGGATAAAAGTACGACTCTGGCCACTGTATCAGCTCAGATGTCACCTGCCTCCTGCTACCTCCTTTCAACATCTATCTCAGGCAGCCATAACAGGTAAACACCATGTCTCTGCTTCACAAACACAACCTTATGCCTTTTCTCACATGCCTTCCAAATCTAAGTTCCACATATGCCCATCTCAGGGGACTGTGGTTAACACATCCTGCTTTGGAGCAGAAAGTAGATGAAAAAACACCTGTGGCTTCCCTCAATTCAGTTTTCTCCTGCTCTAGAACATCCTGAGTTGGAAGGGACCCACCAGGATCATCAAGTCCAGACAGTGTCAATTGTGCTAAAGCAGGAGCAGCAAACATTTTCTCCTCCAATGTCTCAGGTCATGGAACAGCAGGAGGAGATACACTGAAGCTGAGGAAAGGGGGGGAGGGGAGGGGAGGGGAGGGAGGAGCTCCCAGACCTGAGCCATGTCCAGCAGTATTTCCAGATCCACCAGAAGTTCATAGACATCTCTGTTGAAGACGACCAGCTCAGCCTTGCTCAGGGTGACCCTCCTGTCCGGGTCCGGAGGGGCAATCATGCTGCCCTTGCCAGCTCCAAAGAGCCCATTGCAGGCCAGCTCCACATACAGTGTCAGGCTGTGGGGACCAAGAGGAAACCATCAGGGAGCAGATCACAAGCATCAGGACACAGACAAGGATGTGTGTGTCCTCGGCCTCTTGGCTTCTGACAACACCAATGTCCCCCAGCAGCAGGGTGCTCTGGCTTGGCTGACCACCCACCTGTGGGGCTCTGACTCCTTCAGGCTTCTTGTCAGGATGTAGCTGGTCTTCTCACCTTCCTTAGTCAATCCCTGCACAGGAAGATAGCACATTCAGCACATGTCATCAGAGGTCCATGACAGCAGGATGGATGGGCAGGATAAGATACCCTAAAGTCCAGTTGGACAGAGGCGCTGGTCCCACATGCTGTGGGCTAATTGTTGGCACAAGAACCAGAAGAGAAACTGCTGCTGCCCCAGCAGCACCATGAACCCTGCACACACCATCACAGAACATGGTGGGGTGCCAAAGGTCACCACTCTGTACATAGCAGGGCACCTGGCACACCTCTGATCTATGTCTCCATACCTGGACAGGTTGGGCATCTCGCCACACCATGCCCTCCCCATCGCTCTCCCAGACGAAGTGCACTTCCTGCCCTGCCCATGCCAAGGGGATGCTCAGTTCCACCTTAAACCAGCACGTCTCCCATCTGGAAGAGAGCAAGCAGCAACCTCAGTCCTCTGTGTGACCTGCTCCAGAGGGAAAGCACACTTCCTCAGAGCCTCCATGGAAAAAAGCAGAGTGGGGACAGCCCATGAGTTCGACGGGATTCACACACAAGGGTGCTGCCTGTCCATACATACACCTGATTTAACCTGTGCCCTTCTGGAACCCCAGAGAAACAGTCAGCGGCATCTTGTCTGACCACTGCTGGGATAAGAATCTTCTCCCAGACTTGACAAGGAAACACATCCCCTCCAAAAGCATCAGAAACACAACCATGGTCACAAGGAGCTCTCAGCAGAAATGAGCAAGAAACTTGTCTGTTCCCTCAGTAAATCTCCCTAAGGGCTTCTGGGCAGGCACCTCCAAGCACTCAGCCGGGAAGAAGATCATCATCTCATGTCTTCACCAGGGAGAGCTTGTGAGGACTCACCTACACGAGTAACTCTGAGACATGAGCTCCAACCCCACCGCGGGCTCAGCACCACCGAAACCTGGTACTCACGTGGGCCCGAAAGACTCTCCCACTTGAGCCGGCCTGAATTCCTGCACAACAGCCTCCTCGTACGGGATGCGCCGCGGAGTCTGGAAGTAGGAGAGTGATGCCAGTGGACAGCGATCTCCAAAAAGCCTGCGGTCGGAGATGGCCAGGACAGATTAATAAGACCAGTCCCGCACGGACTAGCCCCAGGGGTCGTACACGGAGCTTTCACGGCATGGCTGAATCGGCCTGCCACCACCCAACACCCTCAATAATATTAACAGATCATGGAGTAATAAAGCGCCCTGTTGGCCCCTGGTGGGCAGGGGAGGGCTGGGGGGCTGAGCCGTGGAGCCCCGAGGTAGCGCCCCATGCCGACCATCCATGCCGACCAGGGAGAGTGTGTGTGTGTGTGTGTGTGCGTGTGTGTGTGTGTGTGTGTGTGCGTGTGTGTGCGTGATTCGTCCCCTCAGCCCCCCGAGCTCCCGC
>VZRR01007199.1:0-32631 GCA_013398015.1 Oreocharis arfaki | reverse complement strand
CGGCGCATCCCGTACGAGGAGGCTGTTGTGCAGGAATTCAGGCCGGCTCAAGTGGGAGAGTCTTTCGGGCCCACGTGAGTACCAGGTTTCGGTGGTGCTGAGCCCGCGGTGGGGTTGGAGCTCATGTCTCGGAGTTATTCCTGTAGGTGAGTCCTCACAAGCTCTCCCTGGTGAAGACATGAGATGATGATCTTCTTCCCGGCTGAGTGCTTGGAGGTGCCTGCCCAGAAGCCCTTAGGGAGATTTACTGAGGGAACAGACAAGTTTCTTGCTCATTTCTGCTGAGAGCTCCTTGTGACCATGGTTGTGTTTCTGATGCTTTTGGAGGGGATGTGTTTCCTTGTCAAGTCTGGGAGAAGATTCTTATCCTACCCTGAGCGTCCCCTGGGTGAGGAGAAGGCAGAACCCCCCTCATCGCTGTTCCTCAGTCTAAACAATCCTGCACCCTCCTCTCCGTGTCCTGATTTGCCTCCAAATCGCCCCAAAATGTGATTGTGTATTATCAGGAGGGAAGGAAGAATCTGTACACGATGCTCAGCCCTGATGTTTTAATGGAAATACTGCGCTACAGTCAAGTTTACAACATCGGTATAGAAAGCACATGGGCTGTGGGCCGAGGATCACGTTACAGAATACAAAAAGCAAGATCAAATAAAAAGAAAATTTAAAAAAGCAAACCTCTGCTATTGTACAGGCTGGGAGCAGAGCTGGGATGTCATATGGAGCACCAGAGGCAGAGGTCTCCCCACGGTGTGTCCCAGGGACCTGCACCAGCCCCCCTTGGCTCAATGACATGCAGGCACAGACTCCTGAGATGAGACCCCACCGAGCAGCAGCAGCTGGTACTTCCAAGCTGGTCAGAAGTCTAAATCACCCAAGATTTTCCCTTCCAGATCACCTTGGGCGTACACCAGAATAAAAAAAGGGGGGAAATAATAGGGGAGCATGCATGACACCTTTGGAATGGAAGAGGACATATGAGAGCCCCTTCCTGCGTGGTTACAGCAAAGGAGGAGAAACGAGAGGGGTGATTTATTGCTGGCAAAGTGTGAAAAGCCCCTGCTGGGCTCTTTCCTCTCTCTTCCTCTCTCCATAGGAGGCTTCCATTCCAGACGTGCCTGCTGTGCATTGGCTGCCAATGAGTAGTGGCCCCTCGGGGCCGTGCGCTTCCACCCCGGCTCCAGGTCCCCCTCCAGCGCTGCTCCCCAGCCTCTCTCCACGGGAGGAGCTGTGGTGGCAGGAGGACAGAACCTGGAACTAGATGATATTAAAGGCCCCTTCCAACCCAGGCCATTTTATGATTCTATGAACTTGCTGTCTCAAAACACAGTAAGTCCCTGGGAGAGGCTGAAGCTGTGGCAAAGCCCTGCTCATGGCTCTCATCCAGGGATGATCGAAGCCATTCCAGGTGTGTAGGACTGGCTGCATGGTTGTTTGCAAGGAAAGCTGCCTCGCTTGAGGAGACACAGTGCAGTGGTGACTGTTGTGGCTTACAAAGTCTGTGCTGACTTCTTTATTTTTAAAATCAGAATCTTCCCCCGTGTTTCAAATATCTGCCAGCATTAAATTTCTCTACTTAAAAAAATATATATCCCATATGTGGATTTCAGGAGTGAAATGCACCAAGACTCCCCCATCCTTCCTCCTTCCCTTGCACACACGCACACACACGTGCAGAGCAGCCCTGTGAAATACTGGTTTGGTATCTCCCATTATGTTTTCTCCAACACAGAAAGGGAAAAATATATCAGCACAATCAGCCCCAGCTAAGTTGCTCAGCAACACTTCCCAAAAGCGAAGATCCTTGGAGCTGGAAGACAAGGTGGATAAAAATTACCCACCAGGAAAAAAGCCAAAAATTAAAAAAAAAAAATTAAAATTATATACTATATAAATATATCTCTTAACCGGCTGCTTATAACCTCAGTTGTTTAACCCCCAAACACACACGCTGCCTCTGCTGTTTCCTCTTGCCAGTCTTTTAAAAGGGTTGGATTACACCTCCCTCTTCCCTCCCATTTCCCACCCCAAAACCTGCATGCTGCAACAGTGCCTTTCAGACCAGGAACAGGGCTGTGGGTGAGCGAGTGTCTTCCTCCAGTTAAGAACAAAGACATTATTTTTTTTATTTACAAAAAAAGGAGAAAAAAGTTTCCACACAAAAGCACTACAATGATAACTCCCTTTGGTAAAAAGTGTAATAAATGTCTCCATCGGTCTGTCTGTCGGTACTAATTCTCAAGCCACCTGGTACTATGGTACACAAGAAGCTAGTACAGTTATGCTAGCACATCAAGCATAATTCCTTTAATTAAAAAAAAAAAAACCAACAAAACAAAACAGCAAACCAAAAAGAAAAAAAAACCAAAAAAAATTGACAATTTGTACATTTATTTACAAAAAAGGAGGGGAACATGTTAAAATCGTGTTGTTCTCTGCTGTGTGTGTGTACGTACATGTGTGTGAAAAGCTGGTGCATGGCACTAGGAGAGACTAGTAAACAAGCAGGTACAAAAAAAACCAAAAACCCAAAATAAAAACAAAACAGTTCCACTGGCACTAGAAAGGACAGACCGATCTGCACAGGGTGAGTCCAGCCTGGGAGGGGGAGGAGGGAGCGAGAGGAACCCAGGGTCCGCTGCCCCGTGGCCCCACGCCGGAGCCCGCAAAGAGGGGACGATCCGGTGGCGACAGGCACCTGGGGATTTTGGGGACACATCCAAGCGGTCCGGTGGTGGAGAGCATCCTGTTCCCCTCCCTCGCAGCTCAGGGCCTCCGGGGAGTCAAAGCCTCAATGCTGCTGGTGTGTACGAGCTCGTTGTGTTTCTCTGGGATGGCTCAGTTCAGAGAAGGGTCCTTCCTGCCCAAAAAGGGCCGGCGGCCCGCAGCCCCAGGCGGAGATCCACGTCCCCGCAGGGAATCCCGCTGGGCCAGGTTGTACCAGCCACGCACTAGTCAAGTGGCCATGTTACGGAGATACACAGTGAGGGGAGAAAGGCATCTTCCTCCTTCCCTGGATGCGCGCACACACACACATCGCCCGGGCTCTTCCCTCGCCCCGGGGGACTCTTAGGGTGTCTTGAATATCGTGCCGTATTTCACGCGGTACTTGTTGATGCTGACAAAGTGCAGGGTCTCTGTGTCACAAGTGGTAGTGCAGGGCACCAAGCCCTCTAACCCTTCACCCATGAGCCACTTGTTTGTCTCGGCTGCCATTTCGCGGGGCACGTGCTCCTTGGTCCATTTGTCCACCCAGGCTTGGAATCGCTGGTGCAGCCGCTTGCTCACCCTTTCGTGGGACTAGAGAAACAGGGAGAGGCATTAGGAAAAGGCAGCTTTGGCCCCCAAACTGCAGCATAACACAAAGCTTGGCTACTGGTTGACACAGCCAAGGGGATCAAATACAGAGGGAATTCGTAATGCTGGACTAACGACAGAGGGAAAGCTCTGATGAAGGTCCCTCGGGTCTCCTCTCCAAGAAAATTAGTGGCAAAATGAGCTCAGAAATACTAAAAGGTTTATGCTCTTTATTTAATACAGTGGTTCACAGGCTGGGGACATGGAACATAACCAGTGGGAGCCTGAAAGCTGCATGCCTAGCTCAGAGCGAGTCCCTTCTGCATTGCCCAAAAGTTGCTGCTGCCTCCTGCTCTAGCACCCAGGACCAGGCAAGTCCTGCTCTTTCCAGCCCCCAGAGAGGGTCAGAGTCCCAGGAAAGAGCAAGTTCAACATGCTTTACACATATTGGGGACACAACTGCTACAGAAAATGAAGACCCAGGTCAGGTCTAACAGGCTTGAGAAGCTCTGGCTTAACAGAAACATCTGAAGAACTGTGCACATTTTCGAGTAAGAGCATCTGCCTAAGGAATGTAAAATCCAGGACAGATGGTATGAAGCCATGGCTACAGTCATAATTGAAAACAGCCAATATAATTAAACCTCCAGATTAAAAGTTACAGATTTTATTATTTGTTTGTTCTTCTCCCAGAGACTGACTGCTTTGTGGTGTTAAAAGCTAAATCCAATAGATTAGTTTCCAAAATCCAATGTAGCTTCTACAGTGCCCTCAGTGTATTCCAATAACCAAGGGCTAAGCTGCACACTACGTATTTAGCACTTCAAGAATTTATATTCAGATTCTCTGTGAAGAGCTCTGGCACATACTATCCTGCTTATAAGCTTACATTTCCTTGAGGTTTGTGCCAGCTGAATGGGATAGACTGAATTCAATCAAAATCCTCAGTATCAGCATTTCAGAGTCACTACACTGCAATAAAATGCTCTCATCTGATGTGGATGCAAAGTTTAAGAGAATTACTTCACAACTAATGAAGTAAAGCCACTATCTGTATCTCATCAGCAAGAAACGTGGCAAGTAGTTGTTTTATAAATCTAAATACATGAGTAAAAGTGGATGGAAATATCCCCATAAGATGAGAAAAGGAGAGTGTCAAAGCATCCAGATGACCAGATCAATTTACTCCAGTGCAATCCTCCTGGATTTCACCCATCTGGAGTCACAAGCTCTTTTCATCTTTGATAAACCCAAACCTTTACCTCTCCCCAAACAGCCAGAGAGGCAATGCCCCCTTCCCTTCCCCTGGGTCCCAGGAAACACCAGCAGCCCACCCCGCTCTCTCGCTGGCTCCTACCTGCTGAGCTCGCAGCAGCGCGGTCCTCCTGTACATGTAATCCTCCGATTTGATCACGTACACCATCTTATAGGAGTTCAGCTTGAATTTACACTCCAGCTTGTCCAGGCTCTCTACATTCTCCATGGACTTCTTACTGTTTCCCTCCTTCCCTTCCTTCTCCTGCTGCTCCCGACCACGCTGACACTTACGGATCCGCCTCAGATTCCTGCAAACCAGAGAACCCCTCTTGGAATTAGCGCCCACACTCTGGCACTACAAAGCTGGGTGTAGGTGGTGGATCTCAAGGCCAGGTTGGACAGGGCTTGGAACAACCTGGTCTAGGGGGAGATGTCTCTGCACATGGCAGGGGGTGGAATGAGATGAGCTTTAAGGGCCGTTCCCAGCACAGCCTGGCCACTCACCTGGGCAGGAAGACGGGTTTCTGGGCCAGGTGCTCGCGGAGCTCAGGGGAGGTAGAATCAGAGTTGACGTATCGCTCCACATAGTCTGACCAGCGCTGGAAGCAAGCACAGAGCACACATCAGCCACTGCCCTCCCACCAATGTGGGAGGGCTAAGGAGGCTAAGCTGGAAGTCATGCAGAAGAACACATCACCACTTCTGAAGGCTCTGTGCATCTTATGCCCAAAAAGGCAGGTACAGTGCTTCTTTATGTGGTTTTGACTATTTTCTAACGCAAAATAAACCAAGAAGGATTTGCCTGCTCACATCATTGGAAGCTTTATGGCATGTCCTTGATGTTTCTTTGTCTTGTGCTAGCGGACCACACCACCAGTCAGTTGGACACTCTGGTCCACTGCAACCTTCACCATCACAGTCAGCTCTCTGGACAAGCTGCCCTTACCTCTGCTTCCACAGGGTCATCTGAGTTTTCCTCTTCTGTGTCCAGCAGCTCAATGGTTAACTGAACTTGACCTCTGCTCTGAATGAACATCAGCTACAAAGAAAAAGCAGAAGGAACTTCAGTAAGAAGAGGTTTGAAATAGAAACAAACACCTTCACTTCTCACTGGGGCAAAGGGAGAATAAAGCAAGTTGGCAGTTTTAAAGGAAACCATCTTGAGCCCCCAAAGTAAGTTTGAGGGCAAGGGAAGAGATATTATATACTCAGGCTTTTATCCAAAGTACTTCTCTGGCTCAGAAAGGGCCTGACCACTTCCTGCCTCTTCAGAAAAGAAAGTATGGATTTGATTAGCACAGGTTTATTAGCAATGTATGCAGGCAGCAGTGATTTAATGCCCAGTCAGTAGTGGCAGATCTCCCAACAGTCAACAAAATTGAGACACCAGAGAAGCGGAAGAGTTTGAGCTAACAAATTAAAACCAGTGGCAGCCAAGCAGTCAGTATGATACAGCCCAAAGCTCCTGTAAAGCACAGGGTATATTCATTGCTGTTCCAGGAAATTTATTTCCCCTTGAAACTTCATTTCTGAGGGGCCCTTGCAGAAGCATTAACCCGTGTTCTGAAAGCTGGCAGCATGTACGCTGGTTTTGGCTGGGATGGAGCTAATTTTCTTCGTTTTTGGGTGCCTAAACAAGGCTCTTTTTTAAAGGACCGGTGCTTCTCCCTTCTTAAAAGGCATCTCCCCTCACCTCTTGCTGGTTTTACACCGTGGTTCAGACCCTGGCTTTACCTTGAAGCAGTTCTCCTCGGACATGAGCTGCTCAGCTTTGCGCTGGTACGCGGCCTCCAGGAGCGTACGGGAAGACTGGGAAGCAAGGAGACCTCCCGTGGCTCCATTGCTGTTCTCTGACAGGTACAGGTCTGTCACCTGCACACAGATCTCATCACTCACGATGTGCTGGAGCTGCAAACAGGAACAACAGGGGGAAGGTGTTTGTCAGAGAGGCTGCTACACCCCCATCAGAATAGAAAAAAATAAGGATGTAACAATGGGATTGAGCTCAAGCAAAAAAACCCCCTTAGCTTCTTCCAGTTGCAGATGATCTCTGCTACTATGAAAAACCCACAATATCTTAAAAAAAATTAGCAGGTGGCAGAGCACAGTTACTCAGAGAATAACTACACACAGGGAACATTGTGATCAGCAGCAGGGGAGGAAGGGCCAGCGCTCCGTGACACAGTGTGTCCTCTCCTCACCAAGGGGCTGCTGCTGTGTCTGAGGAGAGGGGTGGGAGGTTTAAGATCAAATCCATATTTTGTGTAAGTTTAAAAATCAAAAGTCTCCTAACTGTCTTCTGAATTCAGTTAATCTCTGGACTGAAAGGCTTCTAAAGAGCAGCTCTACCCTTCTGAAAGAGGAAAGGCCTTTCAAGTTATTCCACTTCCAGCCCCTTGTGTCTGTTTTTGTTCTTTATGCTACAAAAAGGCACAAGAAGAATTTTTCCTTTGCTCACATATTCTTCCTACCAACCCAATAAAAGAACTGGAGTTTAACAGCCAAAATGAGCTACTCCAGCAGCCAGATAAAAAAGACAAAAGGTTTTTCTAAAAAGTGTGCACTCCTACAGCACTGATGGAAAGGAAAGGAACTATTTATATGTCATTTCCTTTTTTTTTTTTTTTTTCCAAATTTAAAGCAAGATTAGCTCTGGACATGCTTTGAATACTTATATCCTAAAACATCTGGAAAATAACAAGAACTCTGTAGAGGATAGTCTCAATAATTTAAACAGATCAGAAATCACCTTCCATCATTTCTCCACTATGAGGGTTAGAGAGCTGGTTGAAGAAACACCCTGAATTTACCTGCTTACCCCTGAAATTCCCCATTTAGGCATCCAACATGGCCTGCAATGTGAGCCTGGCTTCTCACTGCAGCAAACAACCTGTCTACTCTCTCCACCCCGCCCCACCCAGTCCCCAGGCTCTGCTGGCAGGCACCTGTCGGACGATGCTCTGGATCAGCTTGTCCATGGTGAAGGCGATGTAGGCGTGGATGGTGAACATCTCGCGCAGGGAATCCTCATACTGCGATGAGTCCATGTTCCCATCCAGGAGATTGCGCACCATGTCCAGGAAGGCCGGGTAATAATCCTCAACATCGATGTCCACTGCAACAGGAGAGAAGGGAAGAGATGAGCACACCACCCCCAGTGAAGGATCGCTGCGAGTTTTGGGCCTCAGGTGACCCACTTAAGCTGAAGAGTTACTTAAACTTGTCTTTTATGGACATAAGTCCTTTTAAGGCCACAGGTCTCTTCATAATCTCTTGCTTTCTAGCTCTAGCCTCCTCCACGAGCTTTGTAAGGCTTTTACTTAGGGAACTTGAGGATACTTAGGATATACAAGTGTAAAATGAAAGCTCTTACGAAATAACTGCTGCATATTACCCTTCTGCTATTCCAAGTCCCATGTTCCCCACATCTTCCCATCTCCACAGAGATAATAAAAGAGAACCCATCTTAAAGGGTCACTGCTGTCACAGGCCTGAAGACACCAAACAAGCCCTGTCACCACACTACAAACAGAAGCACCTTTTTCCCCCCAGCCTCCCACTAGAAGTCACTCACTGGGCTCCTTCAGTCGTAGCTGGATGGCAGGACTGTCACTCTTGTCTCGCTTTATGCCCAGCACTTCCCTCTCCCACTCCCGTTCCCTTGTCTCCTCCTCGATCTGCCGCTCGGCCTGAGTGCAGATCCGCAGCAGCCGCAAGCACAGGATCTGGTGCAGCCTCATGAAGATGTACCAGTTGCTGTTCACGTAGAAGAGGTTGTAGACCTCATCCATGCCCCGCAGCTTCTGGGCCGTCGTGTTGTTGAACATCAGCTTGGTTTTGGGAGGACTACCCCCAACGCCATTGTGCTTTTTCGCAGCCCCAGTAGCTTCGTCTACATCCATTTCCTCTTCTTCTTCCTCTTCCACATCCGAGAGTTCACCTCGCTGAGCAAACAGCAGGTCTGGAATGAAGTGATACATGATCTGCTTGATTTTGTACTTGTCCTCTTTCTGGATTCCCGTCTGCCGCTTCACGTGGTGGATGATGAGAGAGGCAGCATCTTCCAGGATCTGCTTGTCTTCATAGGCTAGTGAGAGGTGTGGGCCTGTGGGGACTCCAGCATTGTCTTCTGAAGCCTGTTCTTGCCTCTACAAAGGAGAAACAGCACAAAAATCAGCCTAAACAATCCTTCTCCACCGCCCAAGAGCCTGCGAGAAAGCTCTGGCAGTGGAACGGATTCCCTCCCGCATCAAGCTGTGAGGAACAGGAACTGAAACTGCACGAGTAAAGTACATAAGTTTGAGGGAAGGAAACTACTGGTGACCATCTCACCTCATCATAGATGCTTTCAATCTCATTGAGGAGACTCTTTGACCTTAGGACCTTGGTATCATTCTGCTTGAAGTTGATGCCCTGGTGGTCCAAGGATTTAAGGTAATACTTCTCATTCTGCTCTCGCCAGACTTTATTAAATCCTCTCTGGGCTTCTCGCCACTCTTCCTCTTTCATCTTCAACCTTGGATCAAGAAAACAAGGGTGAGCTAAGAGATGAGCATGAAAGAAAAACCTTAGTTCGTGGTGAGTGCTGACAAGAGCTGAACTCCTGATGAAATGGGCATGGAACGAAGATATCCCACAGAAAGGAGCTTTCCAGGAGCTGCACCCCGGACATGCTCTTTTGGAGAAACCACTCTGGGTTTCTTTCACATCTAAGTAAAACCATGCAGGAACACAGCAGCCCCGGGAGAGGGGATAGAGGCACAGGGGAGTCAAAAAGGCTGGCCCTGGTCTCTCAGAAATCCCCAGGAAGTCACACAGCTCCACCTGTGGAACAGGGGCCACTTAGTTTGGACAATGAACAAAGCATGGACACCTGAGTGTCCTGGGAATGCACTCCTGAACCTTGACTCAGCATCCCAAGAAAAGCAGCCCTGATTCAGTCCAAGGAGGGTGCAGAAACTGGGACTTTGCAGATATCCTGGGAAGGCTGCTACCCCCAGCTCCAGAACCCCAAAATACAGGACCAAGAGTCCCACAGAGATAAAAGAATATGTACTGCTTACACATCTCCCCAGCCTTCCCCAAGGAGTTGCAGCATTCACTCCCTTTTAGCTGAAGAAGGGGAGGCTGGCAACAGAAACAGGACTGGGAATCTGAGGATAGCAGAGTCGCCGTGATCTGGGCACATATGGCCATAGGATTTGGAAAGGGATCACATTTAGCCCTGGGACAACAACTTCCTTATCTTACACACAGTGCTGACACCAGGGAAGAAAAAAGTTTAAGAGGTGACAACAAAAGCTCTATATCCTTCCAGCTGAGCTGTAAGGATTTTGTTTCAGGAGGGCAATTCCCTCTAGGTGACTACTATGGAATACACCAGCTGTCCAGAATATAAATGAACTTCTTAATTTCACAGAATAATAGAATGACAGAATAGTTTGGTTTGGAAGGGACCTTACAGACCATCTTGTTCCACCCCCTGCCACCGGCAGGGACACTTCCCACTGAACCAGGTTGCTCCAAGCCCTACCCAACCTGGCCTTGAACATTTCCAGGGGTGGGGCAGCTTTGGGGGCAAATTTACAGCCTTGTGGAGGTCACACTCCTTAGGGGCAGAAATCAGCCACTTTTCCATAAATTTGGACAGCATACAGTGCGTTACCCTTTGGAAGAGACCCTGGGGAAGGGGGCTGGGGCAATCAGTACCTTTTCAGTACAATGGGAACAGCCACGGACGGGTTCTTGCGAAGCCCATCGATGATGTCAGCGGCTTTGTCAGCATATATCCTCTGGAGAGCCTTGCGGTGGATCACCTCCGAGGTGCCCCCCAGGGTGTTGTCCAGCCGGAATTTGGCCTGCTCCTCCGCAGACAAGCGCGACAGTTTCTTCTGGATTGCCTCCAGAACACGAATAGTTGCCAGGTTGGTCTCCAAGACAACATCCAGCTGGAGAGAGCAGTGCATTAGCCAAAGCATTTGAATAGACAAAACAAGATACTTCACGGAGGCAAACATTCAAGTGACTCGAAACAAGAAGCTGCGCCTGTTTAACAAGGTGTACTCGAGCACTTTGGTGTTCAGATGCTCTAAAATAATCCAATTATATTTCATCTGCTACCTACATAATACTGTGTAAGAATTTAAAGGCTACCAGAACAATGCTTTTTGGAAATTACATCTTCCAGCTGGGAATAGAACACAACTGATAGTTACTCTACACAAGGATGTGCCAAATCTGAGTGGATTCAGGTAATTGCCCAGCTAACTTCCATTTCCAGTCAAGATGTCAGTCGTTTAACATCCTGAACATACTGCTTTACAGATGATTACAGGGGAATGCATGTTCTCACGCACGATGTGGGCAGGAAGAACAGAAAAGATGCAACAATTCCATGCTGGCCATTCAACAATTTCATGTGGAGTGGGGCGAACCAAGAGCTCTGCACAAAAGGTGAGGGGCAGGGGTGGCAGCTTAGTGGTTATGCAGCCACTGCTTCTTGCATGAAGAGAACACAAGCTTTTATGCCAAAAAACAGGTGGCAGACACAATAAAATGAGATTCTAAGATGCAGTATTAAAGGTATCATTACATCGAGCTCATTAACTGTTCACAGAACAGAGCTTTCCGAGACATGAACCAAGGAAAAGCAATTTACCTCAAAACGCTCATCCTCACACCTGTAGATGTGCTCTTCATATTGTGTCTTCTTGGAGCTCACAAACGTGGAATCTTCAGACCAGGATGGGAAGGAGACCCAAGTGTCATTCAAAACCTTTGAGGGAGGCAGAAGGAGAACAAGAGTCACGGTCAGTGTTCAAGGGGATCACACTTGGCCAGCTTCAAGCCCAGTTTTCTGATGGGACAATCTAATTCCCCAGATGGAAAAAGTGTGTGCCCCCTCCAAAGCCCAGTATTCACAGGGCAACCCCAAACAGCCAGAACCCAAACAGCCAGGCGGCCTGAAAAATTCATTGGCTGGAGCTGTGAGGAAAAAACTTGCAGAAGAAGAGGAAAATAAAGGTGAAAGGAGCTTTTCTGCTACTTTGGATTAGTCAGCTGCAACCAGCTGGTTCCTCGTGTGCGATTCACCATCAACACTGTGTGGTCACCACAGCAGACCTGACTGTTAGACAGGACACAGTTGCTGCCTCCAAACAAGGCTAATTGGAAGTATAAATCCATGCCCCAGCATCACCTTTCCTGACAAAACAGCTGAGCACCTGCAGCTTTCAAAACGGGAGCAGAACATTAAAAAGCAAACAAACAAAAAACCGACAACAACCTCAAAGAGGCCGAAGGCAAAGAAACAATGATTCTGGCAGACAGTCTTGAAAGCCAGGCCCAGTTTTCATAAACCCAAAGCCTTAACAACTGAGTCACTGGATTCTCACGGGGAGAAAAGTGTGTAACTGCATCACACAAGATGCTTTTGAGAGACATGTGAAGACATGGATTAAAAACTCAGGATTTCAGGGAGGAAGAAAGATGCATCTGAGGAAATATGTGGGAGAATCTGTCTACAGAAAACAGGATTTTCTTTTAAAGTTGGCCTAGAGACAACTCTGAAAGCAGGCTAAGTGGGAATTTAGGTAAAAAGGCAGCATTACATACTGAATTACATACTACCTTGTAAAGGACCTCTGAGATCACATTAAGACCACACAGAAAACCAGTTCTGTCATTTCCTACTTGGAGTGTTTTAAGTTTGCAATCTTAATGTTCCTTTCACAGGTTGTATTATGTAACACATCATAAATAAAATGTAGGAGCATTAGGTATGTCAGTAATTAAACATCATAACCATTCAGTAGGTTTTCCACCAGCTGCCCCCCAATGCTCTATGCAAACCTTTCACAAACGCTGCTGGAGAAGAGATGATGCCAACCATCAAAGCCATGTGGGTATCACAACTCCCAGCACAACCCAATTCCTAGACTGACGCCTCACCCTGTGCAATAAGCCTCTGGATATGATCCAGATGTTTACGGAAGTGCCACCAGGAATACTTTGGGTGTGCTCCCCTCGGGCTACCACACGTACTGTGACGATCCCGAGCCAGGATGGTGTGCCCACACATGCCTGACTGCAGGAGCAGCACAGATCAGTGTGGATCAGTGCTAAGCAGGCAGCTGCCTGGCCCCAGCTCCATGCTCGCCACCACGAGACACGCCCTGACATCCCTAGGAACCTTTCCAACACAGGGATACAAAATAAATTCCCCATCCTGCTGCATTTTGCTTGCCTTTGCTCCAATGCTTTAAAAAGGCTGGGAAGAGCCTTCCTCTGTGACACAACCCCTACCTTACCTCTTTGCACAGAGGAGTCCGCCCTGTGCACTTGGGTTGCTGGTAGCTCTTGGGCAAGGCTCGGTAGCTGGAGCCCAGCCTCTTGCACGAGGCATAGTCAATCTCCATGGCAATCCCCTCAGTAGCCCGTTCCTTCGGATACGTCTCCATGTGAACAGATTCCTTATACCCCAGAAAGTTTTTAAACCAAGTGAACAGTTCTGGGAATTTCCTAAAATAAAAGGAATGAAGTGAAAAACGAGCAAAGCAGAACACAAACAGCGCTGAGCTGTGGTGCTGAGGCTAGAACTGATTACTACAGACAACTCTCTAAATAATCAATCTGGTGAGAAGACTCTCTCTGTTCAACCCCACTTCCACAGGGCCTGACCAAATGGGGAGCAAGCACCTGTTGCTGATCAGGTGGGGGATTGCTCTCTTGGTGCAACTAAGGTGCTTTAGGATTAGTGACAAGCAAGGAACAGCTGTCAGAGCTTTCGCTGCAGGGACAGCACTCGTGGCACGGTCACATCTGGGTCTCCACAAACTAACCCGGTAGTGAACTCAGGCCAGATTCCTACTTGTTTGCCAGTGCCTTGAACCTTAAACCAGACCTTTCCTTTCCAGACGAAGCAAGAAGAAACTAGAAGACAATTCTGTAACTATACAGCAAAAGGCTTCAGTGAGAAGCAATTGCTTCAACCGGACTTCACAGAGCAGCATAAATCATAGACAAGCCTGTGCCTGCAAGGCCCAAGTTTCCCTGTTTACAAAGTTTCCTGAAGAATTTATTAGTCTAAAATACTGCATTTGTTCAAGTCCTCTTATCTCATGCAAAGCTCCAGCAACAGGATGAATTGAACCTGTTACTAATTGAATCACTAGTTATTCATTGCTTTTTCATTGTATGGCAAAAGATAATGTCCAACTCCAGAATAAAAAACCCCAATATTATATCTTTTCCTATAGTTAGAAGCACAGGCAGTATATGGGAAAAGTACGGATTTTTTGTCAAATATTGCATCTTTTCTACCTTAAGTCAGGCATCCTGCTGATGCCTGACTAATTCCAGTGGATCTATAGAGTGAGTAGAAGCTCCTTAGGGCAGTTTCTCTGCACAGTAGCTACTATAATGGGGTCCTGAACCCAATTTACGTTGCTACTGCCTTCTCCCTTGGAACCAGCACCTCAGTGCCCAGGCAAAAGAGACACTAATCCTGCTGCACAAAGTTGATGAGAGGATATCTGTTGGTTTTAACCAACTAATAGACCTGTTCTGTACACTACTGACTATCATGGAAGTCGTAAATTCCTATTTAAAGTGTAGAGTTCCTTAACATTTTTGGCTTTGTGACAGAATTCAGCTGCTTTTTGGAAACTTTAGTGAGTTTCAACACTCTGCTTTTTTTGGAGGGGGGACATTTTCTATGTAATTACAGTCAATCTTTTCTCAAATGACGTAACCCATGATTCCAGAGCAAGAAACTGCAATAACAGGCTGCTAATAATTTTGTTTGCCCTGCTGGAAAGGGAAGATACACAGCAAGCAACACCTGCACTACTCCTGCACGCTGCCTGTCAGGAGAGCTGGGAATCTCTCCAGGATAAGGAATAGGAAAGGGCAGTGCAGAAGATCGTGAAAGTTAGTGTTTCTTTCCTGGCTCCACAACAGAAACAGACCAAGAAGATTTAACTTCTTGCCTCGTGTAAGGAAAGGGGCTGCACTTACCCCAGGAATGGAGAAACCAGCTGCACGAGCTCGGCCCGGGAGATCACCTCCTGGTTGAAAATAACCAGGCAGCGCAGGAAGTTCTCGTACGCTTCTGTGCTACGCAGAGCTTTGCGGACCTGAAGGAGAGGAGACAAGAGGAAAAGAGGAGCTTTCAGGGTGAACCCAAGCAGGGGGAGGTCCAGGAGACCTGGATTTGACACTGTGCTTCCCATCGAGGCACACAGATCTTTAAGTGAGCTGGACAGAGGGAACTTGCCCTGTACACAGGGCCAGACAAACAGGTGGGAGCCATCCCCATGCTGGGATCCCCTGCAATGTCAGCACTGGAGCATTACTCTAAGAAAGGAGTTGCAAGTGAAGAATTAAACCCTTCAAAGAATCTTGTAACAGCTGGATTACAAAACATTGGAATAGTGGACATCATCAGTTGTAACTGCAGCATGACAAACCCACCCAGGCTGCTTTTAAACTCCAGAGAGTATTTCAAGTAGGGAGCGGGGGTATGAGACCCATGCCCTGGGTAACACCTCTCAGCCTCTGCCTGCTTCCAGCATGGATTATCACAGACAATCCTCCTTCTGTAACCCTGATCTTCACAGAATGAGGAAGCCAAACTATTCATCCCAACATCATTACCTCTCCCACAAGAACAGTTGGATCTACACATCAGACTGAGATCTATCATTGTTAAGTTATTCATCATTATGGTTATAATTCCACAGCAGGGATTTCTAGGTTTACTCATGTTAACACCTCCACATCCTCCAAGCAATAAACTGGTTCCCAGTTACCATTAGCTGGTTCCCATCACGCTGCAAAATTCACCACATCAGCAGGGAGCAACCAAGACTGTCATCAATGCGTGGATATTGCTTAAAAGGATGGTTTTAAGTTCATTCCATACTCCCTTCTGAGCTATAAGGCAATGTATGGACATCTTAGAAAAGACACCAAGGTACCACTTGGAAACATCCCATATCTCCTTCACTTGATCTGTGTGCTAAACCAGCAACAGGTAACAACTGTGCAATTAATTAGATTAATCTCTGAAGGAAAAAAACCCCCAAAAACAATCCAATGTAAATATGAATCAGGTGCTTCGTAAACTGAGCTCCCCCACTGCAGCCAGCTGGTTGTAGATGGGTACAAGCTGTGCCGACACAGCAAGACATGCCATGCCAAGCACATCATCAGCTGTACAGGGATTTCATAAAGGGGAAAACAATTTGGAGTGTGGGTTACAGGAAAAAATTCCCATTCCCTCAAATAAACTGCAGCAGCGGGTGGAAAGCTGGAGAAGGCGCTTTGAGGAAAAGACACATGTAAAGAATATCACCAATTTAAAAAAATTTCAATGGATCTGACTTAGAGGTCGCAGGTTACATCTGAGGTCAAGCTGAGAAATGTCATCAGGGTGGTGTAAATCTCACACACTCCACTGTGGTAAAAGTCCAGATGTGTATACAGGAAGGACATACATCAAGGACACGCAACATCTGCATCCCGCCTCTCACCTTCTCAAAGAAGAGAGATTCTGTCCCCACACCATGTTTGCTGGCTTCTGCCAAAGACTGGTCTTTCAAACCAAGCAGCTTTGGTTTCTTCTGTTATCAAAAAAAGAAAGGCAATTAAAAATAAAAGGGGTGTTCAGCAAATTGAGATTATTTGATTATCACACTTCAGTGCGAGCTCCCTGACCCCACCATGTGCTTCCCCCTAAAAGAAAGGTGGATTTTTTGAAGGACAAGTCTATTAAAAAATGTGCTACAAGTTAATTTATTGAATGTTAATAAGTAGCATGCCACTCCAAATATTTGTAATACATTGTTGCACCCTTTCCTGTAACTAGCTGATTGAAACAATCACACTACAGCATATCTTACTTTGATAACTAGTTTGGAAAACTGCCAGAATAAACGATTTTCCTATCACTTATCCAGTTCTCTAAGTCTTACACCTCCCCAGAATAACAATTTTTTTCTCTCTTGCATTCTACTGCAAGATGCTTTATTTTCCCCATACCACCCCCGCACTCTCCATCCTCAGAAAGGCTGAAAGTTGCCACCAAGAAGTGCTTTATTTTGGTGCCCTTGATATGAAGAGAAGAAAGGGCAGAAGGGGACTTAAATCACTGGATTTAAATGATACAATTATGCCTGCTAATGCTTTTCATGACAAAGGAAGATATAGTGGCTTCAAAAAAAGCAGGCAAATTTATCCTTCATGCACAAACATGAAGCCACCTGGCCACAGGACAATTTTTGTTGCACCACAAAGCCTCACTGCTCTCACAAATTGTGCGTCATTTGAAAAGGGCAAACTCTGCTGAGAGAATAATCATTCATCATTGTATTAAAAGGCTTATCACAGGAAAGATGAGCAAACATGATTCTACTGCATCTGCTCCAAGTTCTACTACAACAAAGCTTTCAGGCACACCTTTTCAGCTTGTCTTTTCCTACATGCCTTAGGAACATTTGCTACAAATTTTGGACAAATTTATTCTGTGGCAGTACTGAGACTTTTGTCTCCACACTCCACAAATCCCTGTCATTAAACACTGCTAATAAAACTACATATTTCTAATAAAGTGATGAAAACTTTGTTTTCCCAAGCCATTAACTATATCCCACCCTCAGGAACAGATACCAGCACCAGTTTGCACAAATCAGAGGCAAAGATTTGTGCTTGGAAACAAGGACTTCTGAAAGGTTTAAAGACAAACATTATTTTCCATGTTCTCCAGCTGCAGCTTGTGCCGCAAAAATCACGAGGACTTGGCAAACACATCCTGCTCTGCCACAGTGTCCTGGGACAAACAGGACTCTGAAGGAGCAGCACATGCTCTTACCTTCACTGGAGGGGTTGCTCCAGTGCCCGAGTGCCGTCGGATCTGGCAGCCGTTCTGGTTGGGTCTCTGCTGCTTGTTGTTGAGCTGTGGCTTCTTCACTGTGCCCCCGTGGTCATTCCTGACCGATTCCACTTTCTCTGCAGTTGTCTTACTTAACAGCTTGTTCAGAGACAAACCCATAAGACCATTAGGGCTAAGTTCCACACAAAATGTCACAGAATGGTTTGGGTTGAAAGGGACCTTTAAGGTCATTCCATTCCAATGCCATGCCATAGTCAGGGACACCTTTTACTATTCCAAATTCCTCAGAGTTTCATTAACCCTGCCCTTGAACACCTCCAGAGTGTTCAGGGTAACCTGTGGCAGTGTCTCATCACCCTCACAGGGAAGAATTTTTTTCTGCCATCTAATCTAAACCTACTCTCTCTCAGTTTGAAGCCATTCCCCCTCGTCCTCTCAGTCCATGCCGTTGTAAAGAGTCTCTCTCCATCCTTCTTTGAAGCTCTCTTCAGGTACTCAAAGGCTACAATTAGGTGACCTCTGAACCTTCTCTTTTCCAGGCAGAACAATCCTAATTCTCTCAGCCTTTCCTCACAGGAGAGGTGCTTCATCCCCTTGATCATCTTGGCAGCCTCCTCTGGACTTGCTCTGATAGATCAATGTCCTTCCTGTGCTGGGGACCCCAAAGCTGGATGCAGCAGTCCAGGTGGGGTCTGCTGTTCCTCACAGCTCTAGATGACCAATGGATTTTACTGCAATTACAGCACTAACTTAGAACAACTCTTTTAAGGCAAAGGAATTGCATTTAAAATAAAAGTTATTTAAGAGACAAGTTGTAGTCAGAGAACAGTCTACTCCCTGACCTCATTCCTACACCCCAAGAAAGAAACAGTAAAAGCACATTTTTCTGAACACTGGCTACGTACAGAACAGTCTGCACTAGGTATTTCAGCCTATCTCCAAGGGTACTCACCACAGAGCTGTTGGCATCAGGCAGGAACTGCCCAAATTCCGAGAGCAGATCCTCCTGGTTCTTGAAGAGGCGAGCCACCTGGGCATACACCTCCTGCTCTGTCAGAGCCGGCGTGTAGTTCCCTCCTGCCTCCTTGGCATTACGCTGCTCTTTCTGCCAGAGGGAAGAGGAGAAGTGTCAGAAGAAAGGATGCACAAACTATTCAAGTGACAAAGAAAAAACAAACTCTCAGTGATACAAGTAAGGAAACAGCAAAGGTCTCAGCTTCTTACATAAAGCATCGTAATATATTAATAGTATGGCTTACATATTCTAAACATCTATACTTATATATACTATAAATACATCCTAAATGCCCAACTGGCCCTGGAACAGTAAGACACTGATCAACAAAGTGGTTCCTTTGCTTTTAACTCTTTTAACATAGACCTATGGCCACATTGTCTCATCCTGACACGTGCTTACAGAAAAACACCAAATCCAGATTTTAAACAGGCATTTCAGACACTTTCAAGCAAAGATGAGGGACTGAAATCTATTACTTCATACTGCTATGTAATCTTTTTAACTTGCAAGAATTCTGCTTAGTTCAAGCAGAATTCAAGGCCAGGCTGGACAGGGCTTGGAGCAACCTGACCTAGTGGAAGGTGTCCCTGCCCATGGCAAAGGGTTGGACTAGATGACCTTTAAAGCCCCTTCCAATCCAAACCAGTCTATGACTATTTGCTGGACACTGCTAATACAGCAGAACACCCAAATGCAAGTTTTGGACACCCCCCGACAAAGCAAAGCAAGAGGAATAACCATACATAGACAAATTTGTATTTCTAACACTTGCCTGATACGTGTGGAGAATCTCCAGGAAGGCTTTGTAGATGTCCGGCTGTCCCTGGAACCGATTCTTGATCTTGTTGACATAGTTGATGGCATGATTAAACTCCACGGGCTGATTGTTCTGCAGGGATGGTGTGGTGCCCAGAGAGATTGTCACAGGCGTGTGAGGCTGGACCGGTGGCGAGCGTGGCGATGCGTACGGCGGAATCGGGGGGGTTTGCTGGTTGGCAGGAGTATGTGCCTGCAACTGCGATGGCTGAGGAGAAAACAAGCTGTGTTAGCAATCAGCAGATCCCTTTATGGTCGGGATAAAGGCACTTTAAATCCACTTAGGGATAGATAAATATCCAGTGGGCCACCACACACTAAACTGCATCAGGGGGATAAAATGCCTGGACCATCCAAGCTGTTGTTATTAAAAGAATTTTCCTTGCTAATTGCTTTGGACTGAAACCTGACAAGAGACACAAACTACCTCAAAAATTTAACAGAGCCCAAATGCACAGGTATGGCTGGCTCCAACACTGCAAGTTATTTGGCCACTAGTGAAGAATTGTGGGATGTATAAAGGCAACAGCAAGGGAAAACTGGAGTTTCTTGAGACAAAAAGCATGCAGTGAGTAATTATTTCGAATACTCTTAATGGACATCAAACAGCCAGGTGAAAATTTAATTTTGAGGTGGCAGTTTTAAAAGGAAATGGAAGTACTTATTTCCCTCATGTTTTAAATTTTAAAACTTGCATTACACGGAGTTTTCAGGACTGAGAATGTAAGTAACTGTCTTAGAATGGCCATAAATATCCTATTACAAGGTCCTGCCTTGCTCAGCTACAGCTTCACCTGCCTGGTAGGGACATCTCACCTCATTGTCTAGCCTGTCCCTCAGGTTCATTTAAAAGTTTTAGCAAAAATAGTTCAACATTTTGCAGTTTGATAGGGAGAAAAACACTTATCCCACGGTGCTAAGAAGGAGCCTGCCACCTCTTCACTGAGAGCATGTACTACTACTTCAGAAAAAATCCTTGAAATCCGGCACAGGCAAGTTCATTCCGGAATGATCTGCAGTGTCCAGCTTGGCAAATCTTTTAGCAAATCTTTCAGCATGTTTTTGTTTGCCATTTCTGAGCAGGAAGTTGCATGTCCCAACAATGTTTGTCCAAAGATCAGCTAACTGCCACATTTTAAATCCTGCTGCTTTTTAACTGCATATTACCTTTTTCTTTAGCTTTTCCAGCCAATTGTTATCTAACAGTTTAGGGATTAACCCTTGAAACTTTGGAGATTCCCTCCCTAAGGCTCTGAAATATTTTTGCATTTTGAGGCTAAAATACATGATATTTTATCTGGAGTAATCTCCTCGAACGTCTATTGCCCTGTTCTGTTTCACATGAAAGACATCTTTTGTACAGTAGCATCTGGATTATATCTAAACCGGAGTCAAATTTCCTTTGTTACTGAAAGGTCTCTCTTTTGGGCACACACACCAATACCTACAGGCAATATCATGGTCATCTTGCCTGAACTCTTGCACTTTAGATGTTGCCAATAACTCCTGAACCTTTCCAGCTGATGGGTGAACCAGACTCCTCTACAAAAACCATCCAATCTGAAAACAAGACTTCAAACAATGCAGAATCCACCAAATAACAAATGAAGGTTTCCTAAAGGCTTAATTGCCTGGAGCATTTGAAACAACACACACACTTTCACACCACGAAGAACATCTTTACCACAACCTCTGTTTTACGGGCAATTTCTTGGGACTTTAGGTCTAAGACGGTATACACAAAAGCAGGCAGATAATGTGTGCCCAGTGCTTTAACTAGGAGCCTTTTCCATAGGGTTGCTGGATCACTTCTTGAATAATGTGTGTGCCATTTACCAGATGCTCTGACTGTCTTTCAGTTCCCCACTGCCAGCAACAAGGCTTTTCCAAACCCTTAATGTTTTGGAAAGCTTATCTGAATTGCTGTCAAATTAACTATAACTGCATCTTCAAGTTTGAAAATGAGAAACTAACCCAGCAGCACAAGGTTCACACACGAAGGTTCACAAATACTGTGGAAGTTAATTTTTCCCTCTCTAGCTCCACACCAGCTTCAGCTGGAGGCAGCAGGATCCCCACGCTCTTAGTGCAGGTCACCCAAAGCCCCTCACCTTGCTGATTTTGGCAGGTGTGGGCTGCGGCGCCGGCTGTGCTGGTGTCGGGGTCGACTGCGCCGAAGGCTGCGACGGATGCGGCGGCTGGGGCTGTGGCTGGGGCTGCAGCCCATGGGTGGGGATCTGGTGAACCTGCCCTGGGGTTGTCACGTTCACCATGTCATTGGTCTGCACCTCAATCTTGTAGCCAGGTGGCAAGAAGGTGTTGAAACCCATGATCAAGTCCGGGTGGCCCTTGAAGAGCTGCGATACACGGCTGATCACCCCTGGAGTGTCGATGCTGAGGAAGGAATAAGATCACAGTGTCACCATCCTCTGGGACCTTGCAGTGGGACAAGGTTCTCAACACAGGAATCTTCTATTAGGTTTTTTTCCCTTATCACCTCTAACCTATGAAACAATGCAAAACTGAGTCCTATAAACATGCTGCTGGACTCAAGAGTGACATTAGCATTATATTATTAGCCCAGACAGCGTTTTATATCCACGAGATCTAGTCCCACGTCTGACCATTATTAATGGGCAGACAATCAGACTGCCAGATGAATCAGCTGTCAAGGCTGAACTTGTGAACTCCCACTCTAAGCAGAGATTTAGTATAAATGAAGGGATGCACTTAATTTTCAGAAAATAAAGCAAACAACTGCTTTTACATGATTGTCGAGGTGTGTGATTCTGTATACAATGGACAGAATCTAGCTCCTGCCCTGTGCTCCCACGTCCACATACACTCTTTCTAACCTGGAAGGAAGTAGCAAAATGCAGCTTGTTACCTTTGAGATTTAAATTCCTTCATAATATCCAAGAAGTCATTGTAGACCTGTGGCTGACTACCAAACTGTAGCTTCACCTGGTCAAGGTAAGACAATGCATCCTCCACCTGGAGACAGACCAGACAGATCATATTAGCAGAGAAGATTTGATTTCACCTACTACTGTTCTGTAAAATACTCATCCTTTGAAAACACAGCTGTTAGCCCTGAGCCTGGGCAGGGAATTAAGGAGCAAAAAGCTCATGAGCCTGGTTAGTTTACTACCAGCACTGTTTGAATAACAGGTACTCACTCCCCACTCCTGGCCCACGAGATAAAACTGTACCAAAAAGAGACAAAAATGAAAAAAAAGCAACACAGATCAGCAGAATTACTCAGAATAAAAAAAACCTAAAAACCACTCTCCAAATTTACCATCACTGAAGTGACTGCTAGGATAAACAGAACTAGACTGAGTATTTTTCCTGCATTCATATGTGGAAATTATTATGGAAGTCTAAGAATAAGCAGAAAGTGGAAATGACATATTCAGTGTAGTAGATGTCTGCCAGGTACTCGCTTGCACTTCTCTCAAAAAGCCAGACATTTCAGTTCGACACAGAAGGGTTTCGAAAATGGCAACTGTGGGCGGCAAATTGTTTTACACCTCAAACAGCAAGAGGTTCACAATTTGTGCACCAACAGCCAATTTTCAGAGGTACTGGAAGAACAGCCACAGCCTAAAGTGAGAGCTCTGGGTCCCTGTGCCTCCAGCAGCCAGGCCACACGCTCAGCAGCTGCAAGAGCTACACACAGGACCTCTCTTTCGTCTGAAATTAAATGACAGCAACGGAAGAAAGACTCATGTATAGCCCCAACCTTGCACTAGCAAAGGATTTTCCATGGATTTCACGGGGAGGAAGAAACACTCTTTTTGAAACCAGTTTTCAGAGGTTTGTAGAAATGAAGTTTCCTACATTCAGCACAAGGAAAGGGCAGTGGTTTCCACCAAAACTGGAAAAGACTCACACCATATTTTGAAGGAGCTGAAACAGGCATCAATTCGTATGTATGTGCCTTCTCCAAATGTAGCAGCTTAAAGGGGTTATTTTTGGTGGACTTTTCTCTTTGTTTAAGGATTTTACAGCACATAATCTGAGAATAGAGCCTTCCTTACTCCCAAATTACTCCCACACAACCACCCACACATGCCATGTGTTCAGAAAAGCACCAAATGTTTTGGTAATTTAACCCATTCATCCAAACACTCTAAGCAGTACATTTTCCTTTTCTTCCCTGCCACAAATCTTTTCCTAGCAAGTCCAATTTCTTTTGATTATGGTATGTGAAATCACAAGGTTTCAGTAGAAAGAGAAGTCCATTTCTACATTCAATAGACTCCCAAACACAAGAAGCATCAAATCCTTGTCAAGAAAGCTTTTAGGAAGTCACCAGCAGGGAGGTAAAAAGGATAGAAAAAGGGCCCCGGCCGCACAAGGAATTTCGGGAGAGGATGGCTGACATCAGGCAGCACTGCTTGACGTTACCTTGAGCCTCTGGAACTGCTGCTGGCCCTGCACGGGCACGGCCGGGGGCGTGGGGTGCGTGTGGCTCTGGACCACCTGGCTGCTGTGGGGCTGCACCGGCGCAGGGTGGTGGTGGCCGCTGTGCACGGCGGCGATGGCCGGCCCATGGCTGCCCGAGCTCTGCGGCACGGCCGACACCTGCCAAGGCAAACAGCACGTCAGGCACAGCCACGGCGTCGTGGCAGCGAGCAGAGAGCCTCCCAGGCTTCCCAGGCATGGGAACACAAGTAAGGAAGCAGAACACGGCTGGTTTGAGCTTTAACCGTGACTGCTAATAACCTTACTCAACAAACTCCGGACAACTCTCATCCTATACTCCAAATATAGGAAAGCCCTCCCTGCAAACACATTCCAAACATAGGTTATCCCCAGCCCGCACCCTCACTGGCTGTCAAGTATGTCCCCTGACATAAAGACCTGAAAAAGGAGGGTAAAATGAGATTTTTAATCTGACAAGAGTCAAGGCTGTCTTCTTTCCCTACATGTCATGAGTAATAATCTGAGTGAATGAATCTTTATGGGCTGCTACATTCTTGATACTCAGTTTGGGTACTGGAAGTCGAATTGTGGCTCTCTGGCATAAGCAGGCTCAGGGGAAAAGCCAGCTTGGTATTTCCCCTAGAAAAAGAGGGAAAGGAACAGAAGGCATGCACTTTTGGGACTTCTTCATACTGTAAACCAGGAAAGTTTCAATTTGGAAAATTGTTTTCACAAACCCAGTTTTCCATACAAGCCTCTTTTAGATGGGACATACTTTATTTAATCCTCATGAACAAAATAAGATTTGCCTGCTGGTCCATCTAAGTTCTTTTTAGGAGGGACAGCCAGCATCAACACACGCTCTTCCAGCCCTTGCAAGGGTCTGCCTGCAGTTCTTCAGCTCTGTGGCAGCCACTATCAGCGTGAACATCCCTTCTGCAGAAGCAAGGATGAAGCTGTGTGTAAAATCAGGCACCAGACAGGGAGAGCAGCTCACCAGCAACACAGCTGTGGAAGATTCAACATGCCAGAAATGTGGCAAAGACAAATATCACACAAATAGCCTTTCCCTGCTCTTTCACTGACAGCTATCTCCAGTGTACTCTTAAAAAGATATTTTTTTCCCTGTTGCCAACTGCCAGCTCTTTGTAAAGGAGGCAAGAGAGGGAAGAGTGCCACCTAATGACTCTGGGGTAATGTTTTCCAAAACATTTCAATTTTCCTGAAAGTCTTCAATCTAAATGCTGATCTAGTCTGTTAAGCTTAAGATCACCCAAGATACCACACGTCTTTGACAATAGCAAACATTTTCCAGCTGAAAAACAGAAAAACGGAGGAAAAGCCCTCCACAAACCCGACTGTGATTCAGAGACCATGGTCTGAGAGAATCATTAAAAGAATCGTGCTCAAGAAAGCCAAGTCACACCATGTTGGTTCATGAACGAAGCCAATAAAGCAAGCACTGCATGTATGAGATGTACGATAACTACACTGTCCATTTTCTTAAAGGAAACCCTGGTTACCAAAACAAAACCTTGTGTCAAATACAGAACTCTATGGTGCCGTGACAGGGTGCTGGCTGGCCACAGAGCTAAAGGCTGAGCACACACACCTGGTAGCTGGGAGTTACGGAGTACTGGATGCCCGTGGCCGACTGCATGGTCTCCGAAACCGCCTCATAGACCGGCGGGGCCGGGGCGAGCACGCGGTGCTGGTGCGGGAAAGCCTCGGTGCTGCTGGTGATACGTCTCTGCTGCGACGCATACACGGGTGACTCCTGCTCATCCAATCGCCGCTTCATGCTGAACTCATGCTCAGGAAGCGCTACAAAACCTGGGAAAAACAGACAGGTTAGCATAGGGAATTGATCCAGCGCTCCCGTCCCGCGCCATGAGTGATGTGGAGATCGCCGCCAGCAGGTAGGGTGAGTTTCTGTCTATTCAGGTACTGACACCTTGAGATGGGAAAGTGGAAATAAAGATTTAGCTTTCAGCATAACACGTGCAATCATATCTTAGCACAAAAAGTACAGCCTTACTGTTGTAGTAACTTGAAAGTTAATGATTTCTTTAGTCTCACTTAAAGGATGTTGCTAACTGAAGCATCTGAAGCACACACAGACCCTGAGTGACACGAAGCTCGTGAACGCAGTGTTTGAACACAACAGACTGGGGGAGGATGTGTTACCTACACACAGTTTATACTGATATCAGAAGAAAAACCCTCTTGGACAGTCCAGGTAGGATGACAGACAGCTGTGAGAGATGCTTTAAAACATGGGAAAAAGCAGGATGCGGAATCAGAGTTTGAAATCACTTATAAAGCCCCAAAGTGTTCTGCATTTGATACACGTGTATTAAGCACATTTCATGTGTAACCTCAGGGAAAGACACAGGTCTGCTACACCAGGAGTATTTTGGATACCACATGCCACACACCTGTGGTCCTGCTAGCACCCTGGCCTCACTCAGCAGCTGGATGCCTGCCTGCCTGCCTGCGAGCATGGATCAACAGCTCTCTCACTTACTCCCCAGTATTTTTCTTCATGTTCCTGCCCAACTTCAAGGTGCTTTTAAGCAACCTGATTTCACTTCAAATCTAACTGGTCATTCTCCCACTGTCTCACTCCAAAAGGAGCCATGAATTCCCGAGTCTGTTGTATTGAGCTACTCACTCCAGTACTCTTAAATGCAAGCAAATTCTAGTGCTGTTTTCTGTCCATTGATAGTTTTTGCCATCCTTGAGATGTTATCTGCTGTTTAGTAAAAGCACAGGCAGCCTATTAAGATGTTTGAGGGACAGAAAACAGTGAAATCCACCCTCTTGTGCTTCAGGACCTCTCCAAAGCAAGGTTCAGTGCAGTTAGACACATTCATTGCTAAGGCAAACACATAGATAAACAAGAGGGAATGACATTCCCCCAGAATAATGGTACAACAGCCAACTGAGCCAATCCCCATCTACCAAGTCAGGACAGCTCTTCGCAGTGTAAATCTGTCATTAATCAAATAACCCGAAGATCATTTACTAGTATCTCATGTCAAATATGAAAACAGGAACCAGCAGGACAGAGGTGCAGATTTTCCCCTCCATGACACAAAATATAAAAAGATTTGGAAAGATTTGTTTTGGAAGGGACCTTAAAGATCATCTCATTCCACCCCCTGCCATGGGCAGGGACACCTTGTACTATCCCAGGCAGCTCCAAGCCCTGTCCAACCTGGCCTTGGACACTGCCAGGGATGGGGCAGCTGCAGCTTCTCTGGGAAACCTCTGCCAGGGCCTCACTACCCTCACAGAGAAGAATTTCTTCCCAGTATCCAATATAAACTCTCTTTACTAGTCACTCCTTTTACTTGGAGAGGGTAGGACAACAAGGAAGATGACTTAATTTCTTTTTGAAGTTATTCTTCAAGTTTAACCTCTCAAGAGGTCCCCAAATCACCAGGCAGGTCACAGAGAGGAAGCAGAGGAGGACTCCTTGCTCCAAGTAAAGGGGAAAGCTCATCAACTGCATCTTAATTGCAAGTTACAAACCCTAAGTAAGCCAGGCTCCCAGCACAGACTCAGCAAGCAGAGGAGCACACTCCAGGAGCTCATTTTTCTAATGGTGTCTTTTCACAGGTTGTCTTTTCAATTGGTCTCTGCTGACAAATGAAGAGCCAGGAAGGTTAATGTGGAGCTACTCCTCTCAGGCACAGACCACATTTAGCTTTGCAAAAACATAGTTTTATGCTAATAAGACTGGGACTAAACTGAGTAAATCTGGCCTCACACCATCCACCCACAAGCAGAGCTGGCCAGGATTTTGCATGACAATGGCTGAGTGCATGAGTGAAGTCTGGGCAAAGCTTTGGTGGCAGCTATTTATAACCCTCTCACCAACTTGGATACCCTTCTGCTCTAAACACTGGTCCCTCAGCCAGTCCTGGCACTTGCTTTTGATCTCCCAGGCTGGTTCTCCCCTCACCTTTTCAATATTGTGTAGAGATACACGTGGTGTATATATGGTGTGGTGGCTGTTCAGTGTTCCAGCGCGGGACTCATTTCCCAAAGCAACACTCGACACCCACTCCCTCAGAGGGACTCACCAACCCCTAAGGCAGAGGCTGTTTGAGGGCAGAAGATGGCTGGAAGACTCACGTGCCCTTATGAGGATTAAAATGCCACCTCAGGCTGTCTGAGAAGACTTCTCCCCTCGAAGCTACCAAAATTCTTGGCCTGTGACACCACAGGAATCATGATAGCACCAAGGATCCATCACCACACACACCCCAGCAATATGAACATCAGTTTTTAAAGCTCCTGATTCTTGCAGGCCAAGTGTACAATCTTCCAAAAATCTAGTTTGCTGTATGGTTGATATTAAAACTTCTGTAAAGTAAAAATTAAAGGTCATGAATGTTCATCTCCTCTCTGAACTCCCCTCACCTTCACCACCTGAGCTTGGACTCTGCTTCTATCCAAGCACTGGACCTGCTTCAACTGTGAAAATCTGTATTCTATATAGGGGTGTGTGTGTATATATATACACATATATATACACATATATATATACATGGTCAATATATAGGTAATAGTCAATAGCACTGTTAGTGCTACTTATCTAGGAAGTCAATCTTCCTAGACAATACCATGCTAACTCTTACCAAGGGTCTACAATCCACTGAGTAAGAGCAAACCAGCCCTTAATGAAGGCTGCTAATTGACAGGCTTTATTAATCCTAGCAGAGAGATGATCTCGAAGCTCTGCTGTACTAGACAGAGACTCGTGATGATAACTCTGCATCCACGAAACTCTACAGAGAGGGGAAAGCAAACCAGCACCAGAACAGTGACTGGTCTGCATCCTGCAGAAGGAGATATGATGCTAAATGCTCCCAAAGTGCATTCATTTCCACACTGAAGTCCTGTTAATCTTGACCTGGCATCTCCCACCGACCTCCTTAGCTCAAAAGCTGGAGAAATCTGTCGTGCAACAAGTCCTACCCCTCCTACAGCCCACCAAAGAGCTGAGGAAGGAACACTGAGATGAAACCCAAGACTAGACATGTCATTTTGAACTGATTTAGCCAAAGCGTGCTGCTCAAAGGGGCAATTCCACCCACTTCCACCCTCAGTAACAACTGATTTTTCCTTAATGATGGCAAAGACCAGCTAAGGGAAATGCATTTTGAGAATAAACATACAATATCAAAGACTTGTACCAAGTGTTTTCCCTCCACGTTACAACCAATACTACGCTTACGTCGTCATCTCAGAACTGTAGCACACATCTCTGGCATCCCCTTATGCACTTTGAAGAGCAGATTTAGAAAGCCCCAGTTCAAACTGCACCATCTGTAACCTTAATTTGAGGGCTGAAAAGCCCTCAAAATACAGCAGGGACTGAAAGTACGTCACAAAATTCAGGTACTTTCCTTTGTTAAAAGCATTAACAGGAGGCATGTAGATCTTAGCACTACCTGAGCAGATCAAGAACTGCATTCCCTTTCCCCAGCAACATTTCTACCCAAACTCCCTATTAACTCCACTTAGAGCACACTTCATTCCATCTGGGGGAGGATGAAAACTATTGGGGGTTTTTTTCTGAGGTTTTTAGTGCTCCCCTTCACAGGAAAAGGATGCTGCACGGGAACACACCTCTGGATCTTCCCACCTGCACCACCTCCCAGCTCACCAGCTCCGTGCCACAGGTAGGATGCATCAGGCAGACACACATACAGAGGAACCTCAGCTGGTAAAGCAAAGGAAAAATTAAGAAAAGCTATGTTGCGTCTCAGTAACAACACCAGAATTATGCAATTCTACCTCGCCGACTTCATCAGAGGGTTTCCCCATCCATCTGCCTCACATAAGCCGGTGGGACAGATAAAGGCCAGTGGACCACATCCCTTTCCCTCTGGTACTGAGGGTAGCAGAGGAGTGGCAGTACTGACACAGAAAGAGAAGGAACAAAGCGGGGACAGGGCTGGATGCAGCTGGTGGAGCACTGCAGGGCTCTCCTCCTGACTGCTCACTGCACCATGGGAGCAACAGAGGCACGAGAGCCCAGGCGCTCTCCTCTTCCCTCACAAAACTGCCTCTCCAATGGCAGCTCTGCTCCCCAGCATTTTACCACATAATATCCCAAAAATCTCCATTGTTTCTATTGCATCTTTTCCCACCAGATAAGCAGGGTCTTCTGGCATTAGAGATCAGCTGGTAATGCAAACAGGAAAAGCCAAATAGAGACTAGGAAGAAAGCAAATTGGGAAGGTGCACTGCCTCAGCACCTGTTGGAAACCCAACACACCTGTGGATAAACACCACCTTCACCAACAAGCTGTGAAAGAGCCACTGGAGAGGATTTTGGTCCCTCTGAAAAACTACAGGGAAATTGCAGAGCTGCAGAGGATTTGTTTAACACACGTGAGGGCTTTTTAAAAGGTTGTCTTTCAAGGGAGAGAGGACTCCAAAGTCAGGAGCAGCAAGTGTAAGTCTCAACTCTGATCCCAGGATAGTCACGGATGTCCTGCAGGACACATCCCACACAGGATTATAGAGGAGTACCTCGCAGTGCCTGCTGGAAAGGAGCCAGCTCAGGTTCCGGCAGCGCTGCTAACCCAGCCACACGACTTCCAGAACATGACCCAGCTTGTTCAGCAGCCACTGCTATACTTTGTTTGTACGGTGCCACACAGCCCGGATCCCCCGTCCGTAGCACGGGGAAACCCCTCGGCCACGCTACAGAGAGGCACATCCAGGACCATTCCAAAATGAAATGAGAAGCATCCTTAGAAAAAGGTGTTGGAAAAGCACGACCTGAAGCTTTGGGAGCAGTTAGGAGAGTTTTCTGCAGGATGACATCACGACAGCCGTGCCAGCGCTCACCATGAGGCAGATGGGACACAAATAAACCCTACTCATCCAGATGGGTAACAAGGTGGTAAGGCATTGAGCCCTGCTTCGTCAAAACGTGGCCAGGGTGCCAAGCCCCACTGCACAGACATGATCCAAAACAAGCTCTACAGAGCTTAGAGCATTGTTTCCCTGACTGCACCTACCCCATGCACAGAGAGAATGATCAGAACCCTTTTATTTAACCAAACGTAAAAAGAAAAGACCTTAGCGGGGTTGGAAAGAAGTAGTATGGTCCCAAAAGTGCACCCCAGGCTGAAGTGACAACTATTACGGGGCTCTTTTCTGCTCCAGCTCCAACAGCCATAAAAGCTTTCCAACACCGGAGAAGTCCAGAACAGCAATCTGGACAGAAAACGATTCATAAATCCTGGAAACGTAAATGATCCGCCTGCCAATTCCAACACGATGCTCCCAGCCCCAAGATCTACACGTGCCAGGAGCCTGTACAGAGGGCTCCCCCGGCAATCCAAGCTAGGGCCAGGGGGAGAGCATCCCCCTTCCCCACACTGCTCACAAAAACAGCCTGAATCACCCAGAGTTTCCCCAAACTTGAGCAAATTAGTGCTATTTTTCTGGATGAACAATTACGTTACAGCATCTCAAACGAATTCATGCTGAGACCATGTGTCTTCACCAGAAGCGGAAGGTGGGAGGGATGAGGATAAGATGCTTTGGGGGGAAAAAAGCACAGTTTCCTTTTGCAAACAGCATACCCATGTGAAAAACTGCTAACTTCACCTCAGCAGGGGAAAAAAAAAAAGACTCTAAAAAGTGGTTTTCTGTCCTTGGAGATCCAGCACAGGCTGACACGGGGCTGCCAAGGCACTTTATGTGATGAAGGAAGTTTTACCGATGCTTTAAAATTAGTATATTAAAATAAAATGCCATTTTAATTTAAAATACCGTACTGTTAATCCTATATAGTAATGTTTACCTTTCTGAAACTTTATTTTTTAAAAATAACTACAAGGTAGGAGTGGAAAATGGCCAGTACAGATACACCTGTACTGAATTAAGTTGGGCATTTCCCACTTGTTTACTGACCCTACACCTTTTAGCACAACTGAAAGTGGCAAGTTAAAAGAGAAACATGAAGTGTTATGTGAGCCTTAAGCTACACTTCAGCACACAGACCAGGTTTAGATTCCTCTGGACAGCGTGGGAGACTGAAAATCCATGCACAGCTGGAGATGCCTTCAATAATTAATTTAAAATAGAGCTGACACAACTTATTTTGCCCCATTTCAGTGGTACAAGTAAACGGATTTCTTTAGGGATGTAACTTTTACCCGAACACGCATACTATTCGCAGAAATAACGACTATTGAAATTCATTCTGTACCCAGGCCAGGAAAAGGCAGAAACAATAGAATTTAGTTAAGCAGACACCAAGCACGGTCATACTTTTAAAGCTACCTAAAATTCACTAGCCTTCTGCTATCAAAAAAATCCAAACCTTAGAGTAGTTTCTAGGGATGTACAACAGCCTGAAGAATCAAAAAACCGGGATGAAATACCAATGCAAGTATCTGCCAAGTTCACAGCACGGGAGGACGAGAAGAGGCATCCGGCTCGCTATTAAAATCGCTGCAAAATTAATGGGTGCACGAGGAGCTCTCGGGTTTCCATGAATCTACGCGCCGCTCCAACAGGTCCTTTCGGAGAGCTGTGCTATGGAGCTGGAAAACTGCGAAAAGCGACGGGGGGAACCCTCGGCGATCCCGGAGCCTCCGCGGAGCGCCCGTGGCGCGGCGGGAGGCGGCGGAGGGGGACCCCGGCGGGGGGTACGGCCCGGCAAAGCGCTTTCATGGCAACTCCGCCGGGAAGCTGGGTGAACACCGGGACCGGGGGAGCCCCGCGCGACCCCGCCGGCTCTCGGAACCTCGGGCGGGCGGGAGCCCCGGCGGCGGCTCCGGCGCGCGGTGCGGCCGGTACCGGGGTCGTACAATGCGGGCGAGCACTGCCGGGGGCGGTCCCGCCGCAGCCCGGGAGCGGCACCGGGCGGAGGGCGGGCGGA
>VZRR01007195.1:0-10632 GCA_013398015.1 Oreocharis arfaki | reverse complement strand
TGTGGGGGATTGGGTGGGGGGCTGTGGGGCAGGGAGGGTCAGTGGAAGATTGGGATAGGAGGGGAAGTGGGCCAGGAAAGGGATGGGGAGGATTGGATGGACGGTGGGTGTGGGGCCTGGGGAGCAGGGAAAGGCTGTGGCGCCTTTCCTTCTCTGTCCCCCGGGTTTTGGGGTGTGGTGAGACCAGGGGGCATCCCCGGGACTAACCCACCCGGCCCGGGGCTGTGCATCCCCCGGGGAGTCGGGATCCCTGTGCTGGGTGTTGGTGTGAGCCCCGCTTTCTCTCGGTGCCGCAGGTGCTGATCCCCGGCTGCTCCCCCCTCCCAACATCCAGCGCTGGCAGCACCGGGGCGGCTCCCGCTCCACAGGGCCCCGCAGCCATGTCCACCTTCCGCCAGGAGAGCGTGGAGGACTTCTATGAGATGGGGGAAGAGCTGGGCAGGTGAGGGACATCCCACTGCGTTCTGGGGGGGCTTCCATCGCTGCACCCCCTGCCCCAGCACTGGGCCGGGACTTTCACTGGATCCAGCTGCTGGATCCCTTGTGGTGCCCCTGTGCCCCCTCTGCAGGCAGCAGGGTGGGCTCTGTGCAGAGTCAGGCACCTCTGGTAGGTAGAGATTACAACGAAGTGTTAATTAACGTTGCTCCCGGTGGAGCTCCCGTCCGGCTCCGTCCGGGGCTGGCGGCTTCCGGCCCTCCTCGGTGGCTGCGCCTGGCCCTGCGCCTGTGGGAGGGATCCAGGGTGACTCAGTGCCTGCAGATGGGATTTAATCAGCCGGGATGCAGAGGCGGCGGAGGGGGAGCTGCCTTGCGATCCTCCAGCGCTGCCTCGGCCGCGCCAGCCCCACGCCGTGGCTCCTCCTCCGGCACTTGGGCAGCAAAAGCGTTTTGGGTCACTTCAGTGATTTTTTTTCAAAGCAGAGGAACTTCCAGGGGTTGCTGCAGGTTCTCTTGCCCTTCTGTGGCTGAGGTTCTTTGTGAGCCATGGGGAGGGATGAGGTGCCTGTGATGGATCCCATTCTGCCCTGGGGGGCTGTGCTGTGATCCAGGGATGTATAAAGGAGTCTCAGGTCCAGGCACAGTCACTCTGATTTCAGGCATTTCTCCTCCACCTGCCTTCTCCATCAGAGCTTTATGGTCCCCCAGGACCACTGGGCTCTGGGATTTGCTCCAGGGGGCTCCTGACTGGAAGAGGGGGCTGATGGGCATCTCCCACCCTGGGTGGTCACGGCAGCACCTGAACAGCCCAGGGAGAGTTGGCAGCTGCCACATTCCTGGGAGGAATTTCCTCCATCCTGGGTGGTGCCAGGGTGTGTAAAGCCCAGGAGCAGGCGGGAATCACCAGATCCCAATTCTTGGCACTCCTGGGGGGAAACAGTGCATCCTGCAGTCCCCCATCCCCGCGCTGCTTCCAGCATGTGGTGCAGCACATCCTCCCCTCCCCTCCCCTCACCTCCTCCCCACACCCCACAGCGGCCAGTTCGCCATCGTCCGGAAGTGCCGCGAGAGGAAGACGGGCCTGGAGTACGCGGCCAAGTTCATCAAGAAGCGGCGGCTGTCGTCCAGCCGCAGGGGCGTGAGCCGCGAGGAGATCGAGCGCGAGGTGGACATCCTGCGCGAGATCCAGCACCCCAACATCATCACCCTGCACGACATCTTCGAGAACAAGACGGACGTGGTGCTCATCCTGGAGCTGGTGTCCGGAGGGGAGCTCTTCGATTTCCTGGCGGAGAAGGAATCCCTGACGGAGGAGGAGGCCACGCAGTTCCTCAAGCAGATCCTGGACGGGGTGCACTACCTGCACTCCAAGCGCATCGCCCACTTCGACTTGAAGGTGAGCTCTGGGAGCTGCAGACACCCCCTGTTCAGCACTGGGAGCAGGGATAAACTCCCAGGTGAGCTCTGGGAGCTGCAGACACCCCCTGTTCAGCACTGGGAGCAGGGATAAACTCCCAGGTGAGCACTGGGAGCTGCAGACACCCCCTGTTCAGCACTGGGAGCGGGGATAAACTCCCAGGTGAGCTCTGGGAATCAGCGCTGGGGAGTGGGGATGAGTGCACTCCTGCAGTGCAGTGGGGCTGGTGCTTGGGATCTCTCCCAGCTTGAGGCACTCATCCTCTCCTCTGGAATGAGGAGCCCAGGGCAGCTCCCACAGGTTGGTGTGTAGGGACAGACCCGGCTCCTGTCCCCCCACAGCCAGAGAACATCATGCTGCTGGACAAGAACGTGCCAAACCCTCGCATCAAACTCATCGACTTCGGGATCGCCCACAAGATTGAGGCTGGGAATGAGTTCAAGAATATCTTTGGGACCCCGGAGTTTGTGGGTGAGCTTTCCTGGGGGCTCCTCAGGATGCTGAAAGCTTTGGATTAATCCTGGGGAGATGCCCAGCACCCTGGTGCTGCTGCCAGGATGTGTCCATGGGGTCAGGCTTCCTTCCCCCGCAATAAATCCGTTTCCTCCCCTTTCCTCCTAAAGCCCCGGAAATCGTGAACTACGAACCCCTGGGGCTGGAGGCCGACATGTGGTGAGTGATTCCCCTCCCGAGCCCCTTCCCATGGCTCCAGCAGCCAGTCCCCTCGTGCTGGTGGATCTCCCCTCATGCCAAAAGCTCTGTGTGACTTCAGCCTCCTCTTCCTCTCTCTTCAGGAGCATTGGGGTCATCACCTACATCCTGTGAGTACACGGAAGGTCTGGGGGGGACAGGGCTGCAGAATGAGCCCCCCACCTCGGGCTGGAGCCTTTTTGGGGTGTCCCAACCCTCTCTCTCCTCAGGCTCAGCGGAGCCTCCCCGTTCCTGGGGGAGACAAAGCAGGAGACACTGACCAACATCTCTGCTGTCAACTATGACTTCGATGAGGAGTATTTCAGCAGCACCAGCGAGCTGGCCAAGGACTTCATCCGCCGCCTGCTCGTCAAGGACCCCAAGTGAGGGACGGGGAGCAGAGCTGGGGGTTCCTCTGGGAGAGGGGACAGTCCCCCCTGCCCAACCTGCTGTGTACAGGCAGCTCCCTGTGTCCTGCCTGCACCAGCGTGGGGTGAATTCTGGGGTCCCCCCGAGGGTGCAGCAGCTCCACTGGGGTTTGGGAGGGTTTGAGGGCTGAGCTGGGCCCCCAGGGCTCAGGGTTTGGGAAGGAGCAGTGGGGTTGGGAGGAATTCTGGGGTCCCTCTGCCTGTTTCTCTTGGGAGTGTTTCTCTTGGGAGGCAGTTTGAGGAGTTGGGGGCTGGATGCAGCCCTGCCTGGGGGGGCCCTGAGTGCAGCGAGTTTGTCCAGGCTCAGCCTGACCCCGGAGGTGATCCCAGGATCCAAGCTGCTTTTCCAGGGCTTTAACAGGGAAAGAAGCAGAGCCTCTGCCCTGATCCCAGCCTTGCTGTGTTTGCAGGAAGCGAATGACCATCGCCCAGAGCCTGGAGCACTCTTGGATTAAGGTGAGAAGTTAAAGAATTGGCACTTTTTGGGTGTCTGACCCCCCAAGGCCGGGGCTCTGCTGCTCCCCCGCCCCGGGCGGCCGGTTTGGTGTCAGTGCCAAACTGGGGGTCCGTGGGTGGGTGCTGGAGCCACAACTGTCCCTGCCACAGGTGATCAAGAGGAGGAACGTCCGCAACGAGGACAGCTGCAAGAAGCCCGAGCGGCGCCGGCTGAAGACCACGCGCCTGAAGGAGTACACCATCAAATCCCACTCCAGCATGCCCCCCAACAACACCTACATCAACTTCGAGCGCTTCTCCAAGGTCATGGAGGAGGTGGCCGCGGTCGAGGAGAGCCTCCGAGAGCTGAAGAGGAACAACAAGTCCTCCCAGGAGGACGTCGAGGCGCTGCGGTCCATCTACGAGGAGAAGGAGTCGTGGTACAAAGAGGAGAACGAGAGCATCAGCCAGGACCTGCGGCAGATCCGGCAGGAGCTGCAGAAGACGGAGGCGCTGAAGAAGCAGGCGCAGGAGGAGACCAAGAGCGTGGTGCAGGCGGCCAACGGGCTCAAGCGGCGCTACCGCAAGCTGGAGAACCGCTACGAGGCCCTGGCCAAGCAGGTGGCCTCGGAGATGAAGTTTGTGCAGGAGCTGGTGTGGTCCATCGAGCGGGAGAAGCTGCAGAGCAGCGAGGGCGACGGCAGCATCCGCTAACGCGGCCGGCCCGGGGGCTCCGGCGCTCCCCCCGCTGGCACCGACAGCCCCCGGTCAGTGTCCCCCGGCCCTGCCGGCGTGCCAGGGAGGCTCGTGCCTCCCCGGAGCCCCCAGCTCGGGGGATTGGGGCTGTGCCGCCCCGGGGTTTGGCTTCCTGCGTGCAGCTCCTGCCTGGCTCGTGTTCCTGCGATCCCCGTCACCCCGAGCTGCCCCAGCGCCCCGCTGGGGGGGTTGGTGGGAAGACCCCCCCCCCGTACACTACAGCAGCAGCCACGTGTGGGCTGGGACCAAGGACTGATCCCTGCGTGGCTTCGCACTCTGAAGCCCCCCGNGCCCCCCATTCCCCCCGGGGTGCTGCACCCCTTGTCCCCCTGTCCCAGCCCTGGCTCCCGCTGTTCCCACAATAAAGGTTTCTGTGTAGTGGGGCGGCTGCCTCAGCTCCTGCCGTGGGGGGACAGGGGTTGGGAGGGGGATAAGGATGTGCCACGCGGTGACAACTCCCCCACTGTGCTCCCATCCCAAAGAGATTTCCTTAATTTGCAGGAAAAAAGGTGGGTTTTTTGCCTTATCAGCCCCAGTGCTGGTGGGTGAGCTTGCTGTGGGTGTGGAGGGAGGTCTAGGGATGGTTTGTGGGGTGTTCCCGGGCTGGGGGAGCCCCCAGCTCCTCTTGTGAGCTCCCTCCCTCCTGGGGACAGGGGGAGCCAGGTCCCAAAGCGCCACATTCCGGAGAACACCAGAGCCTGGGATCAGGTTTCCCCTGGGAGCACCACGGGCTTTTCCACTGCCTGTGGCGCCGTGGGGCCAATATCCGGCTGGATTTGATCTGGGGGATCACCAATCCCAGGGATGGCCACGGGGGGTTCACCTCGGGCTCATCTCCGGGCCCAGGGGATTTGCTCCATTTAGGATTTATTTGTGGCTCTGCTGCGGCCCCTGGGGATCAGGGGGGTCAGAGGGGCCGTGCCCCATGTCCCTGGCCCTGCTGACGTCCCAGCAGGTGTAGGTTTCATCCCCATGCGTGGGACACGTGGAGCTGCTGATAATTTAATCTGCCCTGGTGTTCTGTGCCAGGGCACTCGGCTCGCACGGGACAGGGTGGCACTGGGGCTGTCCCAGTGTCCAGCACAGCCACGGGGTCTGGCCATGGTGGGGGGCACCTGGGGGCTCGGAGCCCTCATCCTGCCCCATGCAGGCACCGTGTCCTGGGGGGCTGGGGAGCCTTTGGGGTGCGGATTTGGATGGAGCCCCAGCTCTGTCGGCAGAGGCAGTGGGTGAAAGGATGTATGGAAATGCTATAGCCCTGGCTGTTCCCGAGCCAAAGTTCACTTAGTGAGAAACCTTCCTGGATTCCCCTCGTGCCGAGGGTTTGGGTTTCACGCTCCCAAAAGGCTCGTGGAAGTCACTGGGCATTCGCCCCGGCCAAGGAGCTGCACTGCCCCTGGAGCAGAAGGGGATCTCACCCACGTGGATGCACAAAATGACACCAAAATAGCTCTAAAAAAGCAGAATTTGGGGTGAGTCATGGTTTCACGAGTCTACTAATCCTGAAGCCTGTAGGAACTCGTGTTCAGAACAAACAGGATGTGCTGCTCCGGGGGCGTTCCGGCGCTGTGACGTTACCAGGATGTTCTGCTCCAGTCCCCTCTTTGCAGCTGGAGCTGCCACCACCCCGTGACGTTTCATTCTCCGTGGACAGAGACACCAAAATGCCTTTTTTAGGCTTCAATTTCTGCTTCCCAGAGTTTGGCAGGAGGTGGCAGCCAGGGCTTTTCCCTTATAAGTCCTCACAAACCCCAAATGCTCCTGCACGGCTCAAACCGACCCTGAACGCACAGGGACCCCCCACGGAAACCACTGCTGCACCCCGCTGGGATCTTCTTTTCCTGCCGGGGAGCTGAGCCCCGGGAAATGCTCCGTGTAGGAACGAGGGTGACAGGTCCCAGCAGGGCGTCCCCGGCTGTGGAATGGTGTAATCAGAGTGGGCTGGGTGTCCCCAGGCACGTTCGGTGCTGCACACCAGGAAATCTCCATTTTTATAGCCTGGGGAAGCCAGGGGGTGCCAGCAGCATCCAGAGCCCTTCCTGGCCATGGGATCCCTGCTCAGGACCACTGGAAAACCATCAGAGGAAGGCGAGGACAAGGAGATGGACCTGGCTCCCCTCTGGCTGCAGCACCAGGCTGGAAGCCCCCCCCTCCCCCAGTGGGTTTTTGGGTGACCCCTCACTAATCCGTGGCAGCTGCTTTCCCGGAGCACTGTTTCTAATTCAGGCCCCAAAATCTTGGGAAGGGTCCCCCCAGCCAAGTTATGTCAGTGCCTGAGAGCTCCCAGTGCTCATCCCACAGGTTTTCCATGGACGGGCACCACTCGTTCCCAGGGATGTCACTCCCCTGGCACTGCCCTCTCTCAAGCTGAAATTTGGATGGTTTTAGTATTAATGCCTGAAATGGTTCCTAGGGAAGCACAGTTTTCACTTCTCATTCCCTGAGAAATCCCCCCAATTCACCTCATGGATTTAAATTCAAACTGAGCCATTCCCACCTGGCTGGGGCCTGTGTGAGCACCCAAACCCGAGCAGGGACACGTGGACGGAGGTCTGAGACCACCCAGGGCTGGAATGTCAAACACCCAGGAAAGAGGGACTGCTGCTGTGCTTTGGGTGAGCTCCATTACCTGTTTTTTATTGCAATAAAGCTGATGGATAAATTAAATCAGGACCTCAAAAGGAGACTGAAGTGGACTTTTACTGAATTGAAGAGATGACGTTACAAACAAAGCCTCGCACGAAGCCTTCCTGTCTGCAGGAGCATCCAGGCAGGAGCTCTCTCGTTTTCCCAGCACAGCTCTACCTGCTCTGCTATAAAAATGCCATTTCCAACTTCTCTGTAAGCCAGTGGAATATAAAATAATTACAAAAAAAACCCCCCACCAAGGCGATCCTGTCCATCCGGTGGGAATAAATTATCCTCAGTTTTCAATTATATACAGAAGGGACTTGCCAAAGGGCAGTGGGAGAGGAGCTCACACAAACAACCCCCAATTCCCACTTCCAAGTATTATTTACATCGCGCTGTACACGGATCTTCGGGATCTCCCCAGACCCTGGAAAGCAGGAAGGGAAAAAGGGTGAGACCGGAGCTGTTCCCAGCACGATCCCTCCTGCTCCAGCCCTCTGGGTTTTAGTTACCTATGAGCAATTTAGGAGCTTGTTGTGAATATCTTCAAAGACTTGGTTGTAGAGCTCATCCCTCGACTTCAGGCCGTCTAAATAAACTGGGAGAAAAAAGGGGGAGTCAGGCCGGGGCTTTCCGTCAGAACAGGATTTTGGGAGGTTAGTTTTAAAAAAATTCATATTTTATTGACCCAAATGACAACTGGTTTTTCTGTTGGAAAAACAGAACCATCCTGAAAACACAATGGCCTGTGAAATCCTTATTCCATTACAAATTCCTTCTTTTAAGTTTTTTTTTATCCCCTCTAAGTCCTTAAGAGTACAAAGCAAAGGGAGTAAGTTCTTAGCTCTAAAACTGCCTGTATTTATCCAAAGTAGGCCAGGATTACAACTTGGGAGTAAAAATAGCACCCTGCATCATCGCAGTGGAAGTTTCCTCCAATGAAATCACCCAATTCCTGAAATTCCAACTCCAAGGCTGAAGGATTTTGTGTTTGGGGAAGACTCACCCACATCCACACCAGAGTCCTCCATCTCCTTCCTGTGTTTTAGGTACATGGGCCAGGCGTGCCCATCGAAGAGGCCCGGGGGGTCGGGAATGGTGTAGTTCCGTGTACTGGGAATAACAGCCTGGAAAAGGAATGTCAGGAGTGCCTGAGGCTTAGGTTGGGCATTGGGAAAAAGAAATTAATGGAAAGGGCTGTAAAGGATCGGCACAGGCTGCCCAGGGCAGAGGCGGAGTGAGATGACCTTTAAGGTCCTTCCAACCCCAACCATTCCATGATTCCATGACTAAGAGCAATGTGAAGGACCAGAGGGAAGGACTGGATGCACACCCAGGAATGTTCTCACCTCCTCCTCCTCTTGCACTGCCAGGTAGTAGCGGATGTCAAACAGCTCTATCAGAGGTCTGGGGAGGGGACAAGGACAGAACGTGGATATCTCACTTTTAACGACAGGAAGAAGCATGAACTCACCCCAGACAGCACAAACATCTCTCTGCCTCTATGGGATTCGTGTTTGTTGAAGACAACCCAAGGGTAAAGTGCTTCCCTCACGGGTTTGTTAACTCTAAACCATGGAAAACTTCTTTTCTGAAGGTCAGAATGGCCCAGCGGGGGCTTTTCCCACCCAAACACCTGCCACTGGTCCTGAAGGGGATCAGAGGGGATCCTGTGGAGGATCAGGCACTGGGCTGGGAACCCTGGCTCTTCCTAGATTGTTCCAAACTCAGTTTGCAGCAAAATCTGGGACAGGGCAACTGCTCAGCTCATGCTCATGGAAGTGTCTGAGGCCAGGCTGGACAGGGCTTGGAGCATTCTGGGATCGTGGAAGGTGTCCCTGCACATGGCAGGGGCTTGGAACTGGATGGTCTTTAAGGTCCCTTCCAACCCATTCGGGGGTTCCATGTTCTTCCCCAAAAATCCAGGGAGTTCACTCTGCCACAACTTGCTCCTCTTACTAAGCTCAATGTAGTCAGTGTTAAACAGGCACGGGAGAGAACTGCTCCTAAATTCCAGGAGAGATTCCAGGCAGTGAATGGATTATCTCCTTGTTCTCACCAAGGTGGGGGGATGAGGGGAAGCTGCACCCCTCTGCCAGCTCAAATCCTGCTCTAAAACTCCCCTGGACTTCAGGGCTGTGCCCTAAATAGGAACCTTACATTCATCACCTCACTTCCACCAGCATTCAGGGGTTAATTTCACATTTTACAGCAGAAAACCCTCCGGGCTGAGAATTCAAAACAAGGCAGGAAGGGGAAATTAGTAAAAAGGAGTTTTTAGCTCCGGCACGAGGGATTTAAGGATCTTCCCTGGCAAACCATGAAGAGTTCTCCAAACCTTACTTGTAACTATAAAGCAGGAAGCCTTCAATGACCAGTATGTGGATATCTTGGGAGGTTGGCTCTTTAGAGCCAGGTGTGACATTCACCCCGTGCGAACGGGCAAACTTCACTGGGTTCTCAATCCAGGCCCGCACTGTGCTCACCATTGCCTCCATATCCAAGGAATCCAGCACTAGTCGGGAGAAAGGGGGTGGGTGGGAAAAAGGGACACCATCAAACACCACCAAACACCACGGGCTCGAAAGTATGAAATAGAACGAAAGTTACAATTACGGAAATTTACTGTTAAAGCTTTTAATAATGAAAAAGAAATACTTAGGAAAAGAATATACATTACTGCATCCTATAGGGAACACTGCTCTTACCATCCCATTGTTTAAAGCCGTCTTCCCCGACTTCTATTTGATCTTGTGGCTGAAATATAGTGAGCAATAAAACATTGCTGCAACCTCAGCGGGATCAGTTCCCTACGATGCCATCAGCACCTGGCCACTACAGCAACACCAACCACCCCTGGGCACCGACAGCCACAGCCCCACCCGGGGCTGCAGGAACATCGACTTTCCCAGCTTTCCCCAACCCCAAGAGCTCTGGAAAGTTCCCTAGGCTCACTCAAACCACTTTAGATAACGACCTTTATGTTAATCACTAGCTGGTAAAATACTACAGGGCATTGTTTATAAATCAACATAAAAGAATTCTAAGTGCAAATAGGGGTTAAATACTGACATTTCTCAAGAACAGGCATCTTAACTCCTCTAATGAAAATAAAGTTAGACATAGCAGCACTTTGGTCACTCAGTTACAGCTTTCACTGTGCTGGCATTCACAAGAAGTTACAGATTTTTATGGAAAATCAAACAGAATTCCTCCCCCAAGGGTTCCTATCTGATCAAATCTGTGCAGGACACACCAAGCACACAGTGCAGGTGCTGGAGCACTTCATGTTTTGGGGACAACCCACAACTGCTCCAAATCCATTCCTGCATCTCTTGAACTTCCACCTGTGGTGGGGTCCTCGGATATCATCATCCTCATGAAATGGTGCAGGGTTTGGTAACATCCTGCACTGCCAGGCATTAATCTCTGCAATATTTCAGTTGAGTTCTGATGCAGATCTATTAAAGCTCCCCAATAAACCCCCCTCTCTGTATTTAAACCAGCACAGAGGTGCTTCAATCCTGAAGTATGATTTAGCAGTCACATTCTTACTTCAGTAAAAGAAGGAAGAAAATCTCAACAGGGAAAAAATCATTCATGTAGAGCACAGCAAATACTGACTGAAATCAATACTAATTTTAAATCTGTAATTAACACACAAAGGCGGTTTTGTTGCGACCGCTCTGAGCTGGGTGGTGCCAAGCTCCTGTGGCATTTGTAAAGGTCAGGAATGCCCGACCTGTCCAGTCATTTAAAAATAAGGTGTATATACCAAAACCCCCACAAAATCAGAAAGCTTGTGTCTCCTGAACTGCGAAAACCGCGGAAAATTGG